>CM070088.1:19532063-19647063 GCA_036178185.1 Liparis tanakae
ACATCGGACCACGACTCTCATCCGCGGAGGAGATTACGCAACTCTGACCCGGTCGGAGTTTCATCGTCACCCCAGCGATACGGTTCAGGTGATGGTTGTTTTTTTATTGAACGTGAGCCGCTGATGAGTAAATAACACGTTTGACACGTCTCGCGGACTACAGACGTCCAGCTTCAGCCGACTGGAGCCCTCAACCTTCGTTGCTCCTTAAGGAAGTGCCCTCTGAATGAGCAGAAGTACATTTTTATTTTTTTAACGTCACGCCGCTCAGTCCTAAACCTTAAGTCGGTAGATGGAAGTTCATTTGGAACACTACTACGCATGTGATCATGTGATGATGGAAACTGAAACGCCGTCCCTCTGGCAGCAGAAGGATACTTAGAGCCGCATTGTTTGAAGATTTTAACAATGCCCCCCCCCCCTCCATTGTTGAAATGCTGATCTGTCAAGTGCATTGTGCAGTCGTCTGCAGACATATGAATACAGTAGAACTCTTGTCTTTACATTATATATATATATATAATATATATGTATATATATATTTATATATATATATATATATGTATTTATATAAGTATATATTTATATATATAAATTGATTTGTATGAATATTTATATATTACTTTTATATAAATTATTAATATATATATATATAGATATATATTTCTATAAATATTTGTATATTAATTTATATACATTTATTTATCCAAATATGTATATTTATGTATCTATATATATCTATGTATATATATATATATATATATATATATAGATATATATATATATATATATATTTATGTATCTAAGTATATTTTTGTTAGGAATATGTATATACATATATTTATATAATTATATATATATATATTTTTAATATATTTTTATGTATATAATTATATGTATTTATATAAAGATGTATATATAAATATATATGTATATATAAATATATATGAATTTATAGAAATATATGTGTTTTTCCTATCGTGGTGATTTTCCTGACAGGAAACTTGATCCTAAAGGTATAATTTACGGTCTGAAACAAAGCATGAAGGGTAAAGTCTAATTATAGGTGCAGCATCCCGCTGAAGACCCTCACATGGCGGGTCTCATCAGAGGAGAGGGGGAGCGCGTGATGGCGGGAGAAGCAGAGGAGGACCCACTTGCTCTGGAAGCAGCAATCTCTCAGGCGGAGGCGCGCGCCTCCCTCTCCGTGCCGAAGGAGCGTCTCCGTTGGTATCGCCGGCACCGCCGTACTTCACGTCTCAATTTTCAAGATTCGTGAGCCGGAGAGAGAAAGAAAATAATCAAAATGAAAAGGGAGGGAGGAATAAAGGATGATGGAAAAGGGAATAAGAGGGACATGCAAGAGAGTATTGTAATTATATCACAAATGTATTTCTTTCAATTGAGTGTACTAGAAGATGATTTTGAAAAACAGAGCTGGGAGCATGGGGGGGGGCTAAAGATAAAGACAGCAATTATATCTCAAGCTCGATCCAAGTATATTATAAAGCTATAGTACATATTGTCGGTTTGTTAAGGATCCAAAACTTTGTGATATTTATAGGGAGAGGGAACTCACTTTATCTTTTACTCAGTTTTACTCAGTTTCCATGATCAATGATTATATATATATATATATATATATATATATATATATATATATATATATATATATATATATGTATATATACTGTGAGATGAGCCTGTGAAATCATGACCATTGGGAATGGAGTTACTAATATATTGAATAAAGGGGGGGTTGCATCTGAAAATTGCAGAGAACACATGTTGAAGTGTGTGTGTGTGTGTGTGTGTGTGTGTGTGTGTGTGTGTGTGTGTGTGTGTGTGTGTGTGTGTGTGTGTGTGTGTGTGTGTGTGTGTGTGTGTGTGTGTGTGTGTGTAAGTGGATGTGTCACAGCCAGAGTCGCTGGTGGGAGGGGAGAGGTCAGATGCAGCTGGCTTTCAAACCAGGACAACAACAACAACAACAACAACCATTGATCTATCGTATCAGGTGTATAACCATTGATCTATCGTATCAGGTGTATTACCATTGATCTATCGTATCAGGTGTATAACCTTTGATCTATCGTATCAGGTGTATTACCTTTGATCTATCGTATCAGGTGTATTACCATTGATCTATCGTATCAGGTGTATTACCTTTGATCTATCGTATCAGGTGTATTACCATTGATCTATCGTATCAGGTGTATTACCTTTGATCTATCGTATCAGGTGTATTACCATTGATCTATAGTATCAGGTGTATTACCATTGATCTGTGGGAACAGGTTCTGCATTAATGTGATGGCAACAGGGACAAGATATGGGACAAGATATGGCAGTGGAGGGGTCAAAGGTCACAACCTCAGGTCACAACGTCACTTCTGGTCAGACTACTAAAAAAGTCCCTTCACAATAAAAGTCCAGTATGTTACTTTCCGGATTAAAGTAACGTCACGGGATTCAACCGGCTTCCACATTTCTGAAATACTAACTGACATTCATCTGATGCGAGATCTGAGCGAGAGGAGAAGTGTCTCCACAGGGCGACATGTCGTCATGACGACACGCAGACTCACAGGTGGAAACATCTGGATGCACATCCACCTGCTCACAGGTCAGAGCCGCATTCCTCCACATGTGGAGCTGCATCGGCTTCTTCCAGCTTTACGTCACCCGGAAGTTGAAGTCTTTTTTATTCTTTTTATTCACCGTGGGAAATATTTAGTCTGTAAAACAACATCGTGTCTCGACTCGCTGCGTATGAAAAGCGTCCTTTAGCTTCTGTTTGAAAGGAGAGCGACAGCAATAAATCACAATTATAACACGGAGGGAGAGAGGAAAGGAAACGAAGGAGGGAACAAGTGAGCGGTTGGAACAGGAGAGAGAAAATAGACTCTCTCTCCCTCTCCCTCTCTCTCCCTCTCTCTCCCTCTCTCTCCCTCTCTCTCTCCTCCTCCCCTCTCTCCCCCTCCTCTCCTCCTCCTCCTCCTCCTCTCTCCTCCTCTCTCTCTCCCTCCCTCCTCCTCTCTCCCCTCTCCTCCTCCTCCTCCTCCTCCCTCCTCCTCCTCCTCTCTCCTCCTCCTCCTCCTCCCTCCTCCCTCCTCCTCCCTCCTCCTCCCCTCCTCCTCTCCTCCTCTCCCTCCTCCTCCTCCTCCTCCTCCTCCCTCTCCCTCTCTCTCCCTCCCTCTCCCTCCTCCTTCACCTCCTCCTCCTCCTCCTCCTCCTCCTCCTCCTCTCTCTCTCTCAGGAGCTGACACTCAGCTCCACCCCTCTGGGAGCAGCTGGCGGTCATTTCTAACAAGCTAACCGTGTGAGAAGGCGAGCGGAGGACCACCGGCGCCGGCAGCGGGGCCTTTAACCTCCGGCTGCGGCGCCACTCGACCTCGCCGAGGTGGAGCCGGACCGGGCGACGGCCCCGAGGACGCGGTGAATAAAGAAGATGTGGCGGAGCCGGTTAAATATAGCACCGGAGATACAGACGTACAAATACACTCGCCACTAAAGTTTAAGGTTTCACTGCCAGACGGTTCCACTTCCCAGAGACACTTCTCTTCTCTTCTGTGTGACGGCAATCAAAAGTATAAGGTGCACTGTATGGTAAAGGTAGTATATATATATATATATATATATATATATATATATATATATATATATATATATATATGTGGCAATCAAAAAATGCACAAAACACTAAGTATAAGGTGCACTGAATGGTAAAGGTAGTATATATATATATATATATATATATATATATATATATATATATATATATATATATATAGTGGCAATCAAGAAATATATACATATATATATATATATATATATATATATATATATTGCAATCAAAATATGTATATATATGTATATATATATATAATATATATATATATATATATATATATATATATATACATATATATGTACATATACATATATATACATATATATATATATATATATATATATATATATATATATATATATATATATATATATATATATATAATATATTCCCACTCTGTAAAACCTACCAGCTCATCTTAATAAAAGAAGCTTAACTTAAGGCACAGACGGTTGTCGTTATTTGAGCGACACACTAACATGAACTCGTAAGTCAACTGCAGCCATAATGACTCAGTCATTTTGAGTTTGATCAACTTCTAGTAGACTTTCAAGTTTGTGTGTTACTAATTCCAATGTGTTGGAACTCATCTGATCTAAATTGATTTTATAGACAGTGGATGTGTTGGAAACCGTCTTGATCTGTCGTTAAGACTGTCTGTAAATGTACATTATTCGACGTTTTCCCACGCTCTTTTAATGGTTCCCGAGAAATATACACTGTACTATCCGATAACACCGTTATTGTAACCAGCAATAATGGGTGATGTGATTTGCTTTCGCACAAGGAGAGAAGGAGAGAAGGAGAGAAGGAGAGAAGGAGAGAAGGATCCGGAGAAGCCGAGTGGGAGAGGGCGGCCAGGAGGAGGACGAGAACAAAGCGGACTGCCAAGAGGACGACTCTGTTACTTGGACTTTGCCATGATATGTTCTTTTGTTTGAGGAAGCCCTTTCTCCCCCGGGATGCTTTCTGTTGAGCAATGGATTTTTTTGATTTATGTTTAAATGAAAAACCTGAGTTGACTGAGTATATATATTCTATCTAAAGAGCAGGAGATAATCCATCAATATATATGAAAAACATGGACGAAAATGGAATATATATATATATATATATATATATATATATATATATATATATATATATATTCTAGCTAGAGAGCAGGAGATAATCCATTTATGTTTAAATATATAATATTTATATTATATAAATATATTATATATATATATATATATATATATATATATTATATCTAGAGAGCGGGAGATAATTCATATACTGTATGTTACTATACATATATATACATACATATATAATATATATACATATATATATATATATATATATATATATATATATATATATATGCATACATATATGGATTATTTCCCGATATATATATATATATATATATAGAGAGAGAGAGAGAGAGAGAGAGAGAGAGAGAGAGAGAGAGAGAGCGGGAGATGTATATATATATATATATATATATATATATATATATATATATAATATCTAGAGAGCGGGAGATAATCCATCAATATGAAAAACCTGGACGAAAAGGAAAAACATAACTTTCATTACATTTATGTTCATACTGGACTGCGGTTGACAAATTGCCAACAGTCGTGCCGATGAAGCAAAGCTGCAGTTGATATTGTAAAAACAAACTATCAAACTCTTTCTGGGATCCTGACATCCAACTTCTTACACAGGAGGTTTCGCTCCATGTGAACGACCCTGGATCTAACCCAGAACCAGAGTGGACCAGGAAGCCCGGCCCCCAGACCCGGGTCAGGTCACCGGGCTCTTCTCAGCAGGGGGGTTGGATCCGCTCTAGAACCTCGACTCTGTCTTAACACTCAGGGCCAACAAGCAGCTATACTAACATAACATTGTTTAATGCTAGTGTAATTCAAGTCTGTCGGGGGAAATGCAGCCGCCGGACCCCGACGGGAAGGTGTTGGAGGTCGAGCCGGAGCTCGGGCCGAGGTGCTGCCCGACATGATGGGTTTTCAGTGTGAATTGGAAAATGAGATTCCTCGCTGGGAAAAGAAGATTATTCCACCGCCGCTGTGTCGGGGAAGAGAGGTGGACCGTGCCGGGTGATTGGAAGAGAGACGACGGACATCTGATACCAGACTCTTTTTTTTGCTTTCCTGCTTTTTTTTTAAACAGTGAAACCTCAAATACAATCGTCTTTCTTTGTGCTATCATCTTGTCTTTTCTCCTGCAGACATGTTTCTTCCATCCGAGTCAACGTGAATCTTTAATGTATCTCATCCGAATGGTCACTAGAACAAGTATTTTTAAGCTTGCGTGCGTGCGTGTTATTCGCATAAGTCAAAAAGTATTAAACCGAATCGCATGAAATTTGGTGGGATGATTGGTTATTATCCGGGGACCATTTGGTTTGATTTTGGGATCGATCGGGTCAAAGGTCAAGGTTATGATAAGGTCAAAACATTCTTGAATCACATAACATTTGGTGGGATGATTGGTAATTATCCAGGGACCATTTGATTAGATTTTGGGTCCAAGGTCATGAAAAGGTCAACATCTTCTTTTAACTATAGCAACGTCAATTTATATCCAATTGGCATTCAACTAATGCCAAAATGTTCATAATCCAATGCTTAATCTTGTGATATGCGAAGGTATGCGCTCTACCGAGTGCCCGTTCTAGTTATTGAATGTGTTTATGTAATAACTCTGTAATGCTTAGGGGCATAGTTTGGGGGTTGTTTTTTTCTCTCCTCTCTCCCCTCATATTTTATGCTGTATTCTTCCATCCTTTCTTGCCATTTTGTTGCCTCTGTACCTGTACTCTAGCAATGACAAATAAATTGAATAATAATAATAATGCTTCATTCTGTACTCATGACATACTGTTTATGTTCATCCGGTGAAGAGGGATCCTCCTCGGTTGCTCTTCTGAAGGTTTCTTCCATTCTTTCCCTGTGATCCGATGTGAGGTCAAAGGTCAGGGATGTCGTATGAGTACAGATTGTAAAGCCATCTGAGGCAAATTTTGAATTTTCGGTATTGGGCTGGATAAAATAAGCTGAATTACCACATACTCCTCCTTAGAAATAGAGCAACAACCATCCCGTTTTACATTCACCGTCAAAACCTCTCGTATCCGCCCTCAGCTTTTTGGACTTCCTTCTTATTTCCCGATAAGTACGGAGACGGCGTCACAGCTTACAGCGTTCCTCTGCATTTAAAGCCAGCTTTCGTAAAGTCTTCTTCCCCCTGAGCTCTCCGCTCTTTTTCGAATCACCGCCTCTCAAATTTTTGGAAGATTTGACCTTGCACAACTTGAGATATTATTTTATTTTCTTATTTTTTGCCGTGACTTCGCAGATGTTCGAAGAGACGGATGACCTTATTTCACTTGTATCCGCTATCTGCAGGATTTTAGTGTTGTTCTTATCCTTCATACTCTTCTGACAACAATGACATGTACTTTATCTCTCACCGAGTCCCGGGCACTTTTTCCCTCACCCTCAGTTTCTCTTGGAATGGAAAATGACATATTTGCTTTCCCCAGAGTGACCGTTGCTCGTCTCTACTCTAGAAACGTATCAGAAGGGTACTTTATTTTCTCCTTTACGCTTTGCTGAAAGCACCCATTTTCTTAACCCCCTATTTTTACTAGCACGTGTGTCGTGTGGAGAACTCCAGGTCTCAACTTTAAGAGGTCCCAACTCTCATCCAGGGGAATTTGGAAACAGAAATATTCCTTGTTCACGAAGTGCTACCAGTGGGCTCATTTACTACATGCCTGGAAAAGACAGCAGAAGGGCACTTATAGCCTTATTTATCATTTTATAAAAATGTAAATTAAAGGTACACTCCATCAAATCTCTGTGGCGCTTCGAGTGGACTTTCATGGATGCGACAGATGTGCAATACGCACTACAGCTGCTGGACGCAACTAGATTGGATACATAACAATTCCAATGGATTCCAATGGGGATCAACCCCCATTCCCAGGTGACTAACCATGTGAATCACAAGGTTTGGTTCAGGCAATACAACTATTAGGTTAAATTATAAGGTTAAAAGAACAGCATGGTTTGTTATTAAAAAAAACGCTGCTTCCTGAATCCCTTATAGGAGTGGATTGACATTTTTGATATGGAAACAATCACTTTTTTATCTTTGTCTTCAAAAAAGTATGTCGGAACAAGCAGGTGAGATATGTAAAAGCCAGGTTGTGTGGAGATATTGAATACATTACCTCTGAGTCTCTTATTTTGAAGTCCTTGTCTCTCGTGTCCTCTGTTTCCCTGCACTTCCTGTCCCTGTGATTGTCTGCCCTGGTCCTGATTGTTTCCACCTGTGTGATTGCTAGCCCCGCCCTCATTGTGTCCACCTGTGTCTCGTTACCCTGTGTCCAATCAGCTGTGTCTTCCCTGTGTATTTAAACCCTGTTAGCCTCATTCAGCGTGGGGTTGTACTGTTTAGTTCATGCCTGTGGTTGACCTGTTTAATGTAAAGGATTACATCATCTATGGAAATGTTGTTGGCATTTGGGTCCAATCTCTCTCTGACTACGACACCCTGACATTAGCGTTGCTTTATCTTATCAAGCTGAACCATTTTGTAATCAACTGTTACCTCCTAAAATAAAGGATCTTCTTTTTGTAAATATAATTACCTTCAACTTAACATAACCGTTATAATCATCCTAACATTAAAAACACTTTTTTTTCTTATTGACTGAGCTGGATTGGAATGAAGTTAAAATAAATGTTCTTTCAGATGAAAAATAAAACCACAATAGACAATACGCGGTAAACTGCTTCACACCGCGGCCACCAGAGAGAAGCTGGATGTGATGGATTGTAAACGTTGTAAATAGCAGCAGACACTTATTGGACGGTCTCTGCTGAAAAGAATTACATTTGTACCACCCGCCTGCAGATTTGGCAAAGTGACAGCAGAGAAATCTGCATATCTGGCCCCCGTCCGAGTAAAGTGGGCATGATTGTCGTACGCTGACCCTCAATTACGGCGTCTGAGGAGTGGACGGAGGAAGACTCGGGCGGAGCGTCGACCGACGTCGGGACACTTGAACGTAATGGTTTGATTGTTCTGGGAGGACAAGTCGTGCATTTGGAGAGTTACGAATGATCCCCTCTCAATAATTCTCAAGTTATTGTCTTCATTGTTTGTCACAAAAAAAATCCTGAACCTCATTATGCAAAGACGGCTCTAGCAGGAGGAACAAATGATTATTTCAGCTGGAGGAATAACGTCCAATATTACCAGATAAAAGAGAACAAAAAGTATTGTTAGACACCGAAAAAATAATAAATGGTAGACTTTGAAAACACAAAGGGGATGACAAGTCGTCAAGGAAGACAAATGATCGGGATAGAGGTAGAAAAAGAGAGAAAGAGAGAGAGGGAGGCAGCGAGCTAAAGAATGGGAGAGAAAGAGGAGAAATTTGAACAGATAAAGTAAAGTGGGAATAGAATAAAAGAGGCTGGAAGCAAAACGGAGTTTATAGCTTTGTTCGTAAAACTGGTCTCCGATGTCACCTCAGGTTTACTAAAAACAACGGCTACCTTTCATTTATTAACGCTAAAGAACAAAATGAGGACGTGTCCGGGTGGGTTAACACTTTAAATGGACAGCAGGAGCTCAGATATGACTTCCCCCGATGCAGCCGGGGATCTCCGGCCTTCAGACGTCCCTCGGTCGCCGCGTCCTCCGAACTAAATGTCCCCGCAGCAGCTGCAGGAGGAGGTAAAGGTTTCTGGGCTGGACCGACCCGCCAGCTGGCCCCGGTATGTAAATGAGCCATGGGGGGGTCTGATTGACCACGTTACCTCCAACTGTCTTTATATTGTGTCCCCTTCGAGTACCTGTGTACAGGGCGCCCGGCCAAGTCTTTACATCGTATTTTGAAACTGAAAACGCACCTTTTCTGACTATATCTGGTTTAAAACACAGATTAGCACTTAAGTGGCTCTTGAATATCTCTTATTATGGTACTTTTGTAGTTTGACTAAGTTGAGGAAATGTTACTTTCTGTATTCTTGTTGTTCTTAGTTTGTCCTCGAGGTTGATGCACTTACTGTAAGTCGCTTTGCATAAAAGCGTCTGCTAAATGACGTGTAATGTAATGTAACGTAATTTTGCTGGTGCCTTTTCAACAAGGGCGTTCAAAAACCTGAAGAGTATAAGACCCCGTTTACACGATGGGAAAACGCATATATCTTCATGCGTTTTGGCCTTTCATTTACACAAAAACTGAGGTTTCATCACGGAAAACGATCATTTCTAAAAACTCCGGCCAAAGTGGAGATTTCTGAAAACTCTGTTTCTGTGTTTGCGTGTGAACGAGGTCAAACTGAGTTTTAGGTGGTCAAACGTCACAGTGTGCCACTAAAGATGCTTCACATCATGTGAGCGTCCTATGGGACGTATGCGGACGGCGTATTTATGCGGGTTCATATAAACAGAAACTTTTTAGAAAACAACCTTGAGTGTACAACATTATTTTAGAAAACGGAGGGGCAGAAATATTTGTTTCTGTAAATACGTGTAAATGTGAAAAGCCATTTCCCTACGCAAAGAAGTGTTGGTCGGGAACCAGCCAATCACCCACTCTCAAGAGTTATTCCATTATGATTCAGTCCTGCAGCACCTTGTTGGCTAAAAGTCTGTTATCAAAATTGAGTTTTCCTTCACCTTCACATACATCGTCATTTATTTTCATGTGCATTGGAACGTATTGGTGAATCTTTCTGCATGCATTAGTAATTTGAATATATTTGGGAGTTGTTCTGTGCTCATTTGTGAGTCTCTCTTTGTGCATTTTCAATAATTGAGACTGACCTGACCCCGTATCTGAGTAGAACCCAAGAAATGTATTGCAATACTTTTCATCCCTGCAGCTCAAACAATTCCTCACCTAAAAAAGACAGCAGCATAGTCAGGGCAAAAGAAAACCAAAAACTAATACTACTAAACTGATCTCCAGCAGAAAACCGATTTCGTTGAATAAAAATAAATAAAAAAATATAATAATATATTTATATATATATATATTACATATACATTTATATATATGTATATATATTATATATATTTATATATATATGTGTATATATATATATATATATATATATATATATATTTATATATATATATATATGTATTATATATAATATTGATGTATTATATATATATATATATATATATATATATATATATATATATATATATATATATATATATATAAAGACCCAAACTGCTTTAACAACCTCATATTTTAAAAAGAAAATTAAAAGAAAATGGGTTTAAATAAAAAAAAAAATGGGTTTTCCACTCTCAGCATCCCGGCCTTCGCCGAACATCGAGCATCAATCTCACATGACGGGTCACCGGCACGCTCGGCTGTCAGAATGCAGATATTTACGAGGCAGACAAACGAGTACACACTCTGCCAGCGAGGGAATAAATGACAGCAGGTAACGGACGAGATAAAAAGCGGTCAACACCTTAACAAGTACAACATTCTTTTTAAAGACGCCGAAGCGACGGCCCAACCTTTCGCTTCAGGCTCCAGTAGGCGGACAGATGTATATTTCACAAACATGTCCACACGATTATCTGTTCAATAGTTCTAATTATCAAATCGCCACGGAAAGCAGGTCTCACTTCGCCGTCTGACAAGTACAGTCGACTTGAAGCGTGGTCGTCTCCGTGCGCTACGTGATAAAGTGCAGGTAACCATAGTTACCATAGCTCCATGAGTTAAACGTGTTACAAGCAAAACTTTGATTATTATTAATTATTTCACATTGTTTTTCTTTTTCATAATATCTGATAAGATAACATCTGGTAAGAGAACCCGCACTGATAAAGAAACACGGAAACTACCGTTCTAAAGTTTGGGAAAACTCACACTTTTATTTATTAAATGAATACAAGATTAATACAAAATATAGTCAAGACATTGACAAGGTTAGAAATAATGATTTCATTGTAAATATTAATGTTGTTCTTCAAACTTGTGGCTCAAAGGAAGACCAGTTTTAGAGCTTCTCTCACCAGCATAACTGTTTTCAGCTGCGCTCACAAGAAAAAGGTTTCAATGTCAAGGAATAATGTGTTTGTGGAAAATGCAAAATAAAAAGTTATTTTAAAAAAAGGGTTTAGAGGGGGTTCTAACCCTCTGCTAGTCTTCTAAGGCACTAACACAATGTACCACTAGAAAACTGGAGATGGGCCTCTACACACCTCTGTAGAGATTTCATTAAAAACTGAATAGTCATTTATCACATTAACTATGTAGAGAGTGTATTTCTGATTAATTTAATGTCATTTTCATTGGAAAAAACAGTGTATTTTTTTTCTTTTTTTTTCTAAGTGACCCCAAACTTTTGAACGGTAGTGTATGTTTTTGCAAATGTGCTGGTCACTCTTCATCTTTAATTGTTGGCTAATGGGGGAGAACATGAGCTACGGACCAAATAAAACCTATGAATTGTTAACTTTTTTTCTTTTTTTAAAGTAAATCTATTTCTGCAGCACTCAAGTCAAAGTCAAGTCTCAAGGCCTCATCTCAGTGACTTCCCAAAAGGTCCACAGCTCTGAGAACTGCCAAGCCTAACAGATAGCCAGGCAAGGAGATGGTCCAGTGGTGCGATGTTGAATCTAACAGCCCTTCAGGGGGACAGTGATGGGATCTGTCTGCAGGACAAACAAACACATGCTTTTCTCTTTTTTTTGGCGACACCCCACCACACAACAGCAAAGGGCACGGGGAAAACGTCTGCAAATTCATACTGTCAGATTTTGTCGGGGGGAGTCGGGGGAAATGTCAATCTCCCCCTCCCCCGTACATCACCGAGGCTGATGCCACTTCCGTGTTGCAGATCCAATCCCGGCGTTAGATCTATTTTTTTACGCCATGGATCTTTTTCTCTGAGTCTGAAGCCCTCCCTCGCCGTGAAGGGTTCAAAAGGTGTGTGGAGTCATTACAGCGGTGGCGGCGGAGGCGAGGCCAAAGAGGCAGGGCGCGAGGAAGGAGGCGGCGGCGGCGGCGGCGGCGGCCAGCTGTCGGGAGTCATCATCGCCGCGCTCGAGCGTGCAGACGGAGGACCGGGACTTCATCTGCCCGGCTGCACGGGGGCCCGGTGACAGCCGGCCGTTTCAAGGTGGAGGTGAGCAAAAGGCCGCCGACTGGAACGACGGCCGACGGACCGACCGCTGCTCGATCCGGGCCGGCTGCTCCTCCGTGGAACGAGTGTTGATCATTTATTGAACCTGGCTTTCTTCACGAGGCGCCTTCTGATACGCCTGATAACCACAGGACATGCACCGCGGGTTTCTTCTAACATTGGCTTTGATGAAGAGAGTGTAGAAGACCCCTCCAAAGCCTTAATACCAATATTATCAGGGTTCAGACATATTGGCCGTTTTTCATGACTTTAAACCAAATTTCCATGATCAAACATGTTGTGAAATCTCGGTGTTTACTCGAGTATACCTTAAATGAGAGACAATACTTTGATTAGAAGAATAGATATGGAGATAAATGTTCATTCTTTTTATCAAACTGCGTAAATTAACATGTGAATATAACTATTCTATGACATTTTCCAAATTTTGGGGAATTTTTCGGCCTACACTTATTTTAAGGACTTTTCCAGGCCTAGAAATAATCATTTTAAAACTCCTTGACTTCCAGGTTGACCGTACGAAAGCCTGTATTATTATGTAACAAACCTGATTGCAGCTCACTGATTGCAGCTGTTTGGTTTGTCCATTCAGGGCTCCTGTAGAAACCCACAGGTGCAACAGGAGACTCACCAAAAGGACAAGAGTTCATTGTCTTCTGGAAATGCACCTTGGACTTTAAGTTTAGATCCTCGACAATGTTCTGAGCATATTATACACCTCATTATGTACGGCAGTTGTCTTTATGTAATAACCTTTTAATGTGTCTTGTGTGTGTGGCATACAAAATCAATGGAAGTCTGCGAGCGGGCAAGAAGAAGAGTCCCAAATCCACTGCAGGCGGACTGAACCGAGGCGAAGACGTGTCCGCACGAGTTAAAAATACATCGACGGCAAACCGAAACGCGCCCATCCCCAGGCTCTGTGAATATAATTCCATCAACATCGAAAGACGGGGTAGAAGGAGGGGAAACACAAAGAATCGCCGTGAGTTCTGGGGTCATTCAGAGTCTCAGGCCCTTAAAAAAAACACACACACACACACACACACACCCTTATTATACATTGGTAGCCTAGCTTCAGCCAACAAGTGTACAGTGGCTGCACAAGCTGAATAAATAGTCCCAGTAGACAAACTCTCTGCTTCGCATCTAAAAACACATTCAGAATAATCAATAATTAAGACTCCCAACATAATTAATGTCGTTGTGTTAATGGTGCAGCCATAAAGAAGGAGAAGGCTTAATTAGGATCTTCCAAACTTAAACATCAACTGCTATAAAAAGCAAAGAAAAAGTGATTTACTTTGAAATTACTTTAATTGAATTCATTTATTCAGTTAATTGCTTTTATGTTGACGATGTCACAACAATGAGAAATGTGAGGTTGCTAATCAAATCTTAACTTTTTTTAAGTGCTCAAAACTCTTGAGAGGCGAGCCGAGCGGCATGTCGATGAGGCCTCAGCGCCTCCATCCGTCCTCCAGTCGGTCCCGTCACCCTCCACATTTGATTGACTGCGACGTTAAACCATCTTTGATCTGCGGCGCATACAAAAAAAGAAACGTATCTGTAGCCCTGGTATCGGAGCTGCTCCCCTGCTCATCTGAAAAATTCAACAACAAAGAGATGAGGAAATTGTCAAAGTATTGCAACACGATTGCGGCAAACTTTTCTCCTCAGAAGATTTTCCTCCCCACCCGTCCATCTTTTTGGGGTCTGACGTTGTGCCTCTCTTCTGCCTCCACTTCCACCATGATGCCAAACCTCCTCTTCTTCCTCTCTCATCCCTCATACCGTAGGATGAGGGATACCTAGGTACGATTAGGTGAAGGGCGTGGTCCACCTGTCCCGGCTCAAAACGTATGATTTGATAGCTTGAAGAGCAGCTTTACATGCTTAAACGTGATAGTTTCAGCTCTGGAAAAAGAAAAGAAAAGCTCTGCCCGGCATCACGTGGCAAACCGATAAATCTAGTGGCTACCTGGCGATCAACGCGGATCAGAGCTCAATATTTTTCTTTGGTGGAAACCAAAAAAAGGAAACTTAAGACTGTTGTAGGATGAGTTGATAGAAAGAATAAGTTGGGTACTTGGATGTTGCTAAGAATTGTTTGCGTGAGTCACACGCAAAGTCAACGCAACAGAGGTTGCGATAGGCGAATTTTCGCCAGACGGTGCCTATATTCGCAACTCGCCGAGTTGGTGAATCTAACTGGCTTCTGCTAATTTAGTAGATTTATAAATATTTTTCTATAATGTGACAATTCGCCTACATTTTGACAGCGGATGCAGATAATCCAAATTGGACTTGATCACAACAGCCAGACAGACTTTTAACAACCTGCAAAGAACGTGTCTCTAACAGTAATTACAGCAGGTCAGCTGAAAGCCAGTTGGTTGCAGATAGAGAGGAAAAAGTCTGACGGTTGAGAGAAAGATGGAACTGATGGCGACTGACGGACGAAGAGACGGGCGGCCATATCATAAACGCTTTTGTCAACCCGGCTGTCCGAGGCCTTCACCGTCATGCTCCATTTATCAGACGGGTGTTGAGAATCAGAGAGGCTTGAGGTTTCCTCTCCATTTCTTTCTCTCTTCTCTCTCCTACTCCCTTCTATTCTCTCGTGAGGATTCGATTCCCCCCCGAACTCCGTATCGCAAATTACGAACCAAGAATCCATGAATTAGGAGGTTCAGGAGAGAAAAGGCAAAGAGGCCGAGGAACAAGTTGGGTGTACTCCCAATAAAAAGAGCCCAAATGAGACCGTATACCTCACTCTTATCACTAAAAGGTATTTTATCTTAATTACTTCTTAACACAGGGGAAAACAAAAGCAAATAGGAGGCTAAAATAGTCAATAAAAGGAGGGAGTAGGGGGGGGGGGCGCAAAAGTTCTACATTGGGAAGAAATTAATGGAAATTGGGGTAAAGTAGTTGGAGGGCAAGACCGTCAAGGAGGAAGAGGAATCCACATTAAGACCCCGTTTACACGATGGGAAAACACAAATATTTTCATGCGTTTTGGCCTTTCATTTATACAAAAACGGAGGTTTTATCGTGGAAAAAGATAATTTCTAAAAACTCAGTTTTTGTGTTTGCGTGTGAACAAGGTCAAACAAAGTTTTAGGTTGTCAAACGTCACAGTGTGCGACTAAAGATGCTTCACGTCACGTGAGCGTCCTATGGGACGTATGCGGACGTATAGGCGTATTTATGCGGGTTCATATAAACAGAAACTTTTTTGAAAACGACCTTGTGTGTACAACGTTATTTTTGAAAACGGAGAGGCAGAAGTATTTGTTTCTGTAAATACCGGCTATGTGTACATGTGGCCTAAGTGGAGACATAGGAATAGATGAGGAGGATGAGAAGACAAGGCATCAAAAAACAAAGGCAGTTGACTCGTTTCCCACCTGTTCCAAATTCTCAGATTACCTAGAGGACAAGGACCAGAGAGGGCGAGGAAGATGAGCGAACGTCTGCCACGAGAGCATCAAAAAGCGGTTTAATCACAGTGAAAGGTGTCAACGCATATCACCGGCATTTATTATACCCTCTATGTTCTTTTGGAGATAAGCACAACAATACAGCGAGTCATTACACAGGCGTCGAGATAAATCGTCAAACGGATTTCAGCACTCCCGTGTACGCCAGACGACGCCGTAGTCATTTAAGTTGAGCGCTATCTGCGTGTAGAGATTTTTTTGAGTTATGAGAGATTGACATTTAAAAAGAAAAAGCCGAATGCTGTTTATTGTGAGCGGGGAAAGAAGATACGGTCGGCTGGTGACGGACTTTCTGCTCCGTCTGCGCTGGACGTCTCTGTTCATGAGTGCGTGGGGAAATATGCAAGCAGATAAAGACGCCCCGGAAAAAAAGTTTTGCCGTCTTTGCTTCCCCGTCTCTTTTCTCTTCCCGTTTCTTTTCTCCTCGCTATCACGCCATCCCCAAACACCTCGGCGAGGTAAACGACTCCGCTGTGAAGGTAGGAGTCGAAGGCTGTTTGACCTTGATAGCGTTACTAAATAAATATTCAGGAGCGCTGGCACGTACCTTTTTCCTCCGCCAGATAACGGGTTATGTATGAGGCAGATGCTTCTGTGTTGGGCCCAGCCACCACGGTGCACAGGGGGAGCTCACAGGAGGATGTGGCACTACTTTACTATAGCACACCTTTTTCCATTGAAGACAATTTGAATTGGCACGATTGGGAAAGCAAAAGCGTAATTAATGAAATTAATGATGGCTGAAATCCATTTAGCTGTTCCAATGCAAGGGGACTCGAAAGACGAGACGACGGTGCGTCATATCATAGGGATGCTACACGGGAAGTCAATTCTGTTGTTTATTTGGAGAAATAATAATTTTGCATTCAATGAAAAGTGCTGTTGAAACGTTATGTGATGGTTAATAATTCAATACTAGGCCAAAATTAAGTTGCACATATATTTGCTGAATCAATAAAGCTACAGTTGTCATGGGTGTGAACAGAAGATGAAAAGAATCAGACGCAGAGAAAGTCAAGAAAAAGGGTTCACGGAACCTTTTTGTAAATATGTAATCTATTTTAATCAAAATTAAACTGAACAAGTCAAAAGAAATAGGAGAAACTCTCGTTGAACATATAAAAACATAAGAATTTAACTACAAATTAACAAAGAAACATGCCAGAAATGTTGTTCCCAGAAAATGCAGTGCAATCTTTATCTAATCAGATATAAACAAACCACCCACCTTGTAGCTCTTGTCCATGACCTCCTCACAAAACATTGTAATTGCGTTGATATTCCAAGTTGAAGACAAAGAGTCTTTGTGCTGCTTTGTTTTCTTCTTCTTCCTCTCCTGCCTGTTTTTTTTCTCAAGGTCTTGTTGGCCGTTAGCCGGTCTGCTCCGTCCATTAGCGTCGCTAAGGACCTGTTCCCTGGGAAGGTCTGGCACCACTTATTCAACGCATGTTCAATTCCTCTCAATTTTTCAGAATTCTGCATGAGAAGAATATGAGCTTTACAAAAACACACACCATTCATTTCAGGTGTATTTCGCTAACCTTTTTGAGTCCGAGGGCTACTTCATGAGTACAAAATAATCCGAAGGGCTACTTTTTTTGGTTGTCGCGGGGGGGGGGTTCAACTCATTGGCTGTCATCCTGGCTCTTTGAGAGACGCTCCTTGCAGTGAGGAAGCCAGAGGAGCAGCCTCCCCCCAGGTCCTAGTGCCCGGGGATTATGGCCTTTTTTTTTTTTTTTGACGGAGCTCAATGTTTACTATTTTTAGAACATGCCGTGCGGGCGACTCACCTGGTCCCCGCGGGCAACCAGGTGCCCGCGGGCACCGTGTTGGCGACCCCTGCTTTAGACTAACAGTGGCATCTCCTCAAAGTAGAGTCGACGACTGACGACCGACTCAGAAACCAGTGCGACCGACTGCAAGCCCGTGTTGAGTCATGTAGCCAATCGGAGGCCTAATTAGCTGTGGCTCCACACCGCACAGGTGAATGATGGAGTCGGAGACAATCGTCCCGTATCTGAACGAACAGGCTTGAGGCAGTTTCCATGGAAACAAATACCCTCCCTCGAGTTCTTAGTCACCTGGAATAACAATAACGGAGTTTTACCAACCGCACGCTTATCAGCAGGAAGTCAGCCGTTTGCTGATCAATACTTTTGACTGAACCATTAACTCACCAGCTAGTTGGCCATGAAACTTGAAGAACTGGCTTCTCTGCTTGGAGTGAAAATCTGCCTCACAGTTCTTGGAAAGCCCAAACTCCTCATGAAATCCCCCCTTCTTGTAATCATATATTGTTGACTTTTTTATTATTTACAACACATCCAACATGAATACATCATGAGAGTTGGCCCAATGCTAACACATTTGCATTGGATACATGATATTTGTCCAATATGTTTTGCATCACCGTCGACATGGGGTCCGATGCTGTGTCCAGGATCCATTTGGCCAACTACCCGAAAAATCAAGGATCGACTTCATGGCTACGTTGCCATCTTCTCCTTCCTGCTCGGGAACAAGGCCGTAGGACTTGGTGCTAAAATGGTAGGCCTATTCTTTCTGCGGCTGCTTTCGGGCGATATTCATCGAAACCATGGCCCGACTTCACAAGTGCCCATGAGCAATCCGGATGCCCCACGCTCTTCTCCAGCTTTGTCTTCGATTGGAGGTCATCTTAATCTCATTTGCCGACTTTCTCCCATTCACCCCAAGAGCCGAGAGTTACGCCACTCTGCTTAATGATAAAGTATGCCACTAAGGCCACATTTACACATATACGTTACAAATACGTTCAGCGAAATCTTTAAACTCTATTCCAGCTAAAAGCTTATTGTTTCATGCCCGTTTTCTGCTTAATAAATGTGGTACAAGACACCGGCACACCAGTAGAGTGAACACACGGGCCTCGGTAAATGGGAACCGTCGTATTGCGACGCACAAGACCTCATCTGGACAATCAGTTTCAAGAGCAAAAGCATGGAACTGGCTGCACACTGAACTGAAAAAGGAACACAATGTTTATCTTTTTAATAGAGGTATTAAATCATGGTTAAAAGAGAAATAAGATTGTTCTCACACCTAACCCCCGGTAAACACACTTGTACTTTGGAGCCTCCTATGTGTGTTGTAAATTAGCATTTCTCTACAGACACTTAACACCGTGCATCGAGTTATTGTGCAAATTCTAATGAATGAGATATATATTCAAATAAAGTCATATTTAATTATTAAATATCGTTGTCAAGGTCAAACAAAATTTAAATAGACAAATGTCTGGATACTTGATGAAAACAATGTGATGTCACCTGCATTGCAAGCATCTATGTTGGATGAAAAAATGGTTTAGTTCAACATGATGAACCAGCAGGTCTTTAGAGGAGAAAATATGTAATAATATTAAAACGTGTAAGACATACTATTATTGTATTGTTTTGTTTTGTGTAAAAATTCATAATAACAACACGGTTATTCCATTTATAGCAGATTGCAATTCCAAATGTATGTGTTTTAATGTCTGCACAAAGCAGTTACGCTTGGGGCACTTAAAGGGCCGGTAGCGGCCCGAGCTGCCGGTCCTTTAAGTACCCACAGACGCATCCCATGTGTAAAGACGCCGCCTGGCAGTGTAACTGCAGCTTACAGTGCCTCCAGATCAGATACTACACAGATAACAGCGTGGAGATCCCAGAGGAGGAATCCATCTCCATCTTCAGTTGGTGTTTCCTACACAGCGGGGTTTGGAGCAGCGCCCCGCGGAGAGAACAGCAGTGACACGTAATCGTAGTTGGCACCGGTGTAAAAAAAAACATGGAAACACGAGAAACACTGAACCGCTCCAGGAAAATTGCTACACCTTAATGGAGAGAGGCTCGGCATGCAACTCCCATCCTGCAAACCGGCCTGACTGCGTAAGTCTAAAGTGCCAAATCTATTTAAGGCTAATTTGAACGGACACACATTACAGCTGCATTAGAGAGCTAACGGTGGCTATAAATTAAAATCCCTGCTCCTACTCTATTAACTCAAATACAAACCAGTACTGCTAACCCGTTGGGAGTTCATCCCATGGGGCTTTGCGTCGGCAACATTGTCCCGACGGTCCTGAATGCGACGGCGTCTGTGAGTTTGCGTTGTTTTCTAACGTCTTTACTACCCGTTAGCAAGGCAGCCCGATGCAGCACAGCGCTGCCTTAGCGGAGCTTTTACTGGACCTCGTTTTTATTTATCCTGTTTCTATCTATTCGCTACGTAAGCTTAAGACCCCGTTTACACAATGTGAAAACGCATATATTTTCATGTGTTTTGGCCTTTCATTTACACAAAAACTGAGATTTAATCACGGAAAACGATCATTTCAAAAACTCCGGCCAAAGTGGAGATTTCTGAAAACTCTGTTTGTGTGTTTGCGTGTGAACGAGGTCAAACTGAGTTTTAGGTGGTCAAACGTCACAGTGTGAGACTAAAGATGCTTCACGTCATGTGAGCGTCCTATGGGACGTATGCGGACGGCGTATTTATGCGGGTTCATAGAAACAGAAACTTTTTTGAAAACGACCTTGTGTGTACGTTATTTTTGAAAACGGAGGTGCAGAAATATTTGTTTCTGTAAATACCGGCTACGTGTAAATGTGGCCTAAATATCGTTTGATGCCGATTACCAGGGAACTGCGTGTTTTCTGTTTAAAAAAAACACGAGAAGATACTTGGTTACGTCTCCGATCCTGAGCCTTCTGGCCGATAAGCAGTTTGTTTACATGATGGAAGGGCATAGTAACGGATTCAAGGACACGGCGTTGGAAGGTTATTTTTGGCTCCCTCGCAGCTGCACCGGTCGACACTTTGGCCGTTGATTGAAGCGGCACCACAGGACGATGTTTGGGGGTCGCATTCGACATCCTGCTGGGCACATCAATGCAAAAAATATCCGCTCTTTATTCCCCGTTTATTAGAAATCAAATATGTACTCGTCATAGCGGGCATGCCACTGAAACATCTCGGATTTCCCATCAGATCATCCTCGCTTTCCCCATCAAACGCAGCATCAGAGCCACAATCAAACAAACGTGAGAAAACCGACAAGAGTCAAGAGGTCTTGACTGAAATACAAAATGTAAAAAAAAAAAAAAGACCGCAGAATTCATTCCACCGTCACTCCATATTATGTCACCTGTAACGAAACACGCACGCCTCGGAATGTGTCATTCTTATTTTCAATAACGAGGTAAGATGACAAGACGAGATAGATTTCACGCTCCCTGAGGAAATTTGTCACGGGCGCATCCAGCCGTTAAATAAATATGGAAACACGAGAGTGACACAAAGCCTTTAGCGCTCGCCGGCTCACACGCGGCTGTTTTAACGTCGCCCCAAAGTCAACGCGCGTTGAGTTCGTGACATCAACAGCGGCGCTCGGAGGGAAATGTGTTTTTCTCGAGGCGGCTCAAGACGCAATAAAGAAAGAATAAACTGTCCACACCTGTTTCTGTTTGCTAAGAGCCACGTGAAGAGAAATTATGATTTTCATATGACGCTAGGGATCTGGTTTCAGGACAACTTAGGCCTTGTGACCGTTTGGAAACGCATTCACAAAACGGTTCAATAGTGTCAACATCATTATTTATAAAAGAGATGATAACAAGATTTTTATTTGATATGTTTTCATGAAATGCAACATCTTACCCTGTTTTTCATTTTTAAATTAAAAAACTAAGCCAAACCATCCTGCAAAATGTCCATTATTCATCAATGACACTTAATAAGATAAACTAGAACATTTCACAAGAAATTTAGATGGTGTAATTACTACAGAGAGCTGTTTATATACATGTATATGTAAAGAGTGGAGAGTCCGAGTTAGGGCGCGATCACACTAGACGCAACAAGATTTTGCAGGGTTCGTACGGTCAAGAAAAACCTGGAAAAGTCATGGAATTTTAAAATGGTCATTTCCAGACCTGGAAAAGTCATGGAAATTTGTTATAATCACACGTTCATTTATGCTGAGTTTGAAATGATACGTTTTTTAAATAAAGACGCTTAAAATATAAGCCGGCGTAAGCTCTCAATATGCAACATTTTCAAAAATGCTCATGTTTATACTGACATTTCAGTTTGGTCATGGAAATTTGGTTTAAAGTCCTGAAAAAGTCATGGAAATCCATTAGTCAAAATGTGTAAGAACCCTGACTTTGGGTTCACAATATTTTTTTTTAAAGAAAGGAAAGAGTAAGGCAAATACCGCCCTCTATTCCACGAATGTCGAGGCTTTCAGTTGCACTTCTGACTGAGCTGGAGTCCGTTGGAGTAGTGTTTTGATTTAGAAATATAACGATCTTCGTAATTGACTACCGCTATCTCGTCGGGAAAACGGGAAGGAAAGCCTCTTGCTTGATCCGATTGGCTAAAAAAAAAAAGATTTCGAAATTAGAAAAATTTGAAAAATTAGGAAAATTAAAGGTCATTCCCCTCATGTCCAACTAAAGCATTCCAACTAATACAGATTTGAAGAACAATAGTTGGACTGCTGAAGCATTCCAACTAATAATAATATTAAGCCCACAGGGCAACAGTCAGTACGGCGTTGCTGAAGCCAGGCTCCAAGAGACGCACCGAATAATCTAAGAAGATCTGTTTTCACTTTCGAGTCGTTGCCGATTCTTCTTCAACGACTGCGAGGACTCGGCTGCCGCCGGCGGTTTGCGTTGAGGACCCTGAGTGATCGCAGCCCAGCTTCACCTCTGCGCCCCGCAGCCTCGTCTAATTTGTTTTCTCACCGAGTAATTAAAAATGCAGCGTGGAGGAGCCGGTGATCAATGACACCTGGCACCCACAGAGGTAAGAGAGAACCAGTGTGTCCATTCATCCATCTGTGGACATCCAACTGTCCATGTATCTGTCCACACATGTGTGTGTGTGTGTGTGTGGGGGGGGGGGGGTAATCGGCAGTACGGGTTAGGAAGCAAAGGCGAGGCTAGCTAATTTATTCCATAAACGATACGGAAAATGAGATCATTTTTTTTTTTTACATGTGAACACGAACAGCTGAGTCAGTTATCTGGAGAGAAAAAAAGAAAAAAATAAGCTCTTCTAATGAGATAATCTGCAGTTAATAGTTTTAATATGCCAACATCTCTTTGGGATTTACAGACGCTTTGTACGCGCAAGACTGGAAAACGGAGGTGTCTTGTAATCCCGTGTGGGATGAGCCCGCTGTTTGCCGTGACATATAAAAAGAAAATGTAATCAATGTACCACCTTTTCAATATCAGAACAACTCAAAGTGCTTTACATAAAACACACATGCAGAGACACTCAATCTCCATGACAACCTTCTGTACAAGCAGTGTCCTCTTTGCCCTTCCTGGGTGACATGTAATTCATACAGTGACACTATCCTCTTTAATATTATTATCATAACACACACACTTGTATATTTACCTGAAGTGATTCCCTGAAGGGTTCCACTGGTGACCTTCTGGGGCTCTATAGGGAAAACTGGAATAAAATAAGCATCACTATGTTTTTATTATTGTGAGATCGCCTGGTTAGCTCGGGATAAGTCCTGCATATGTGTTGTACTGTGGTACTTGTGATACTGTAGTGTGATCTTGATGGAGTGTGCCCTCTGGATAAGTAAATAATAAGATAAGATAAGATATTCATTTATTAGTCCCACAGTGGGGAAATTCAAGGATGACAGCAGTGGGTGTACATAGAGCATTAATACAAATAAAAGATACAAATAAAAACACAAAACACAATACTAAATACTAAAATACTAAATACTTATACTACTAATAAAATACTAATACTAATACTAATACTAAATACTAAATACTAAATACTAATACTAAAATACTAAATACTAAAATACTAAAAGGGGAAAACAAAGTAAAGTGTTGAGTAAAGTGTTGAGTTTGTCAGGATCTACAGAATACATCTGCAAGTGTATTGTTATTTCGTATTCACCAATTTTCACTGAGAGTAGTAGATACATTGTTGTGCGGTCAATAAAATAAAGATGGTTACGCCTCTGGGAACCATGAATAATCACTGTTGATTTAATGACATGATGATTTTGAAGTATACAAAATGCATTACGTTGAACAGAATGAAAATCTGTCAATAAGTGTTTGCTATCTCAGGCGTGTTGTTCTATAGTCGGTGCTTGGGAAGCTCACTGAGTATTTGTGAACATTGTTAAAGAGTAAAGTATGTATTCGATGTCAAATGTCAACGATTGTATTTTCTTCCAGATTATAATCTCAGTTTTAAACACGTGTTACGCGACAAAACTACTGGGTCATGTGTACCAAACATATTACGGTTTGATTTAAAACAAGAATGTTTGTAACATACACTTTAAAGTTTCATGTAACATTAAATATGTGAATTTTCTTTCGCATGAACAGGGGTCTCCTGGGTGAATGTCCTGAGTTGGTTCACCCGACAATCCACCAGGACACATTCGATATGTGTTTGTAATCTGTCGAAAATAAACATAATCCGGGAGACGATACATTTCCCTCGCAATTTTAATGGTGTAGTTTCTTTGTGAGGTAACACAATTTGAAAATGTCCAATATAGGTGATACAAAATACAATTAACTGATATCAGATATAATAATTACCTTTGCATTGAAAATGCGGAAGGTAATGTTTTGATCGCCGCGTATTTGTATGTGTGCGTGCGTGTTATTCCCATAAGTCAAAAAGTATTAAACTGAATCGCATGGAATTTGGTGGGATGATTGGTAATTATCTGGGGAGAATTTGATTTGATTTTGGGATCGATCGGGCCAAAGATCAAGGTCAAGGTCATGAAAAGGTCAATTTATATCCAATTGGCATGCAACTAATGCCAAAATGTTCATAATGCAATGCCCAATCTTATGATATGTGAAGGTATGTGTTCTACCGAGTGCCCGTTCTAGTTCTACCTGTGTTCATAGGGACCGCTTCAGTTATTCAGTCAACTCATTTGGGACAGAAATACATTTTATTTCTTACTTCACTATGTCTCAGATGAGCAAATAAATAAATGTTTGGACTGGAGACATTCAAAAGCTAAAAACAGATTCAACAGAATTGTCCGTTTCTCGTCCTTTGAGGTCCATCTCTTCACAGCGTGATAATCCTGCAGTCAATTAAATTACCAGAACACAAAGAAGACGTCTCAAGCTGAGCCTTTATGATCCTCTATAGCCGCTCTGTGTCTTCACCACCGACGTGTAGCCTGACTGCCATCTTCTTGTTCTGGCCAATTAGCAGGAAAACATTTGTGATAAGCAGAGCACATAAAATAAATGGTGATTCCATAACGTTGCTACCCTTATTAGCGTTGCCCCTTTGGCCACACACAGCCTTTGGATGACCTCTCCCTTCCCTTCATTTTCCTTCCCTCAGTCCCGCTTTATCATTCCTATTTTCTCCATCTCGGTCGTTTTATCTTTGTGTGGGTGTAAATAATTAAGATATTAGTCCGTGGCAGCTTGGAGGAGAGCAGAATATATTATGATAAACCTCAGAAAGCCGTTTTTTAAATTGACCACAGCTAAATATATAAAAAAGGCATCCTGGTCCGGCACCCTTTCTGGTTTGTTTGTGTTCTGGTGAATATATTTTATGTCATACAAAATAGAATTAGAAAGATTAGAAGCCTAGTTTTTAAAACAGCCATCTTGTAAGACTTTCAAAGGTGTCAATCTAACATCGAAGGGCGTTCAAGTTTACTGGGGAAGTAGGAATTCCATGATCCCCGTTATACTACAACTTTACGCACCGGTTGCCCCGGTCGTTTCTTCTGACGCCGCCTTCCGATCCGTTGATACACTTACAAAAAACTAATGAAACCACATTTAACTGTTACTATTTTGAATTTTCCGTAAAACAAACTCTAGAGTAAGCCTCGAGAAAAGTGTATTAGACCCTGTTTACACGATGGGAAAACGCATATATTTTCATGCGTTTTGGCCTTTCATTCACACAGAAACTGAGGTTTTATCACGGGAAACGATCATTTCAAAAACTCCGGCCAAAGTGGAGATTTCTGAAAACTCTGTTTTTGTGTTTGCGTGTGAACGAGGTCAAACAGAGTTTTAGGTGGTCAAACGTCACAGTGTGCGACTAAAGATGCTTCACGTCATGTGAGCGTCCTATGGGACGTATGCGGACGGCGTATTTATGCGGGTTCATAGAAACAGAAACTTTTTCGAAAACGACCTTGTGTGTACAACGTTATTTTTGAAAACGGAGGGGCGGAAATATTAGTTTCTGTAAATACCGGCTATGTGGAAATGTGGCCTTAGTCTCTGATAGTCTCCAGCATATCACTCCAACGTTGACTCCCTCTCAACCAATCAGAATGCTGGATTTAGTCCACCCCTATCATATTTTACCGTAATTCATCCAAGCGGCACATCACAATGTTAAATCAGAGGCAAACGGCACAATTAGTAACAATCAGACTGGAATACGCAGGAAGTGAAGAGACTTCTCACTACCACTCACCCAACAAGAGGGTTCATCATTCATGAATAGTGGCGGTGATGAAGCATCTGAGTGTGCGTGTGTGTGTGTGTGTGTGGGGGGGGGGGGACATCTTCAAGACTGAAATGGCAAACTCCTCCAATGCCTTGGACAAAGTATTTGTAGGTACCTCAACTCTTGACTTCCACCGATAGGATGGCCGATCACAATCTGGGGCTTTGATGAATGTTTATGGTAATTGATAGACACTTGGATCAGGCTTGTAAGTAAAGCGATGCTAAAACACGCTAGATTGGAAAAGTTGGAGGAAATCTGGCGTGTGCACCTGTGTGAACTGGGTTATGATGAGTCTTACTTCTGGTTTTTATCTAAAAATTACCCTTAAAAACATTGTTCTTGTCTCTCACTGTTTTACGTCTGAAACTTAGTTTAATGCGCTACTTTACTCTTGTAAAGGAGATTTTTAATCTCAATGAGGCTTTTCCTGGTTAAATAAATTTAAATAAAAAAAAATTGGATAAAAGCGTCTGCTTTTTGACATGTAATGTAATGGAAATGGGAAAATCGACACACGGTGTAAACCCGACAAAATAAAAACGGACAAAGCTTCAAAAGACATTCTTCAGACCCGTCGGTGGGTATAAAGTCGAGCGGCTTGAGGAGAAGACACATACCGGTGTAGGGTTCATCTCTGAGTGTAGGGGTTGTGATTAGTGTACACGACGAGAGGTATCGCCCCCACACATGAACTCCTGAAGGCTGCTCGGCCAGATTAAAGCCCTTTTATGTTTCTTCACTCCCATTATCATCGCATCCAGTCATCATGTGTGACTCCGCTCCTATAGGAGGTATCCTGACCCCTCGTATCAGTTAGAATAAGTATTTCTTTGTATATTCCTTTGCCAAGGCATCCGACCCCTGGCTCCAGTCTTCCTCTCCAGCACCGTGACCTCTGCTAGTCCAAGTCCACTGCCCGTGTTGGTCAATAATTGATTTGACCTTTTCCGTTTGAGCAATTAACCCCGCCACCTCCCGTTCGATGCGTATCGACCCTCCGACAAAACACAATTCCTGAGAAAAATATGCCGTGGAGGAATAACGACGTGGAGGGGGCGAGCGGAGCCGCCAGGCCGAGGGATTTCAAGGCCGTCTCCTCTTTCATGTCATTATGCGAGCATCGATTCGAGCGCATTGACAGACTTACAGTATAACAACTGGAGCCGAATCAAGAGGTTCATTAATGCCACTGGGTTTCGGCACATGCCGATATGTAATGATGCCGGGAAGAGCAGACGTGCGGCGGTTGATTATACTTCGAGGAGGGAGGGATTTTACGGCCAATACACCAGCTATCTCTCTCTCTCTCTCTCTCTCTCTCTCTCCCGTATCTTTTCATCTCCATCTTTCCGTTTCTTTTACCCGGTCGGCCTTTCCGCCACACTCTCGCAGCGCCACGCGCCGATTCGTTCCCCTCTAAAGAGGCGCCACGTCGGCCCGATTAGACGGGCAGTTTAACCCGGTGTGGGTGGAGGACGCGGCGGCTTCGTCCCGCAGAGATGGCACGCTTTGTCTTTTTTTTTGCGCAGCAACGGTGACAAATCTTGATTGTATTTTTGTTTTCTCTCTCTCTCTCTCTCTCTCTCTCTCCAGAGGCGCCGGCAGAGAAACGGGACATGCCGTTTTATACGCCGCCTCGGTTTAATTTCAGAGAACAATATTTAGGCCGTGTTAGTGTGATTGCTGCTGTCAATCACCTCCAAGGTGGTTGAAGGGGGGGGGGGGACTGCAGTTTTAAAATTCATATCCATCTATTAGTTTCCAATGTTTCTACTCGGATTTTCATTTAAAATGGAGAATAATAGATAAAGACGATTTGGGGTGTGCTTACAGATATTCTTGTCATCTACCATCATAAAAGCAGAGATACACAGAGGTATCAAATGATTGATGTGAAGACTGAGAATAGGTTTTGATGACATTATATGCCTTTAAAATAATCAAAATATTGACACAACCACACTTTTACTATGTTTTCGAATTTATATTTTTTATACGTAACTCGGATTCTGAAATATATATATATATATATATATATATATATATATATATATATATATATATATATATATTGCTTTTTGTGTGTATGCTCATCTTACTTAGGGGGAAAAAGTAGACTACACGACGGGTTTAAAAGTCATTCATTCAATAAATGAACGTTGGACAGTCAGTCCGCTCACACTACGATCACCAACAACTTCTGCCCGGCAACAGAATCCACGCACTCAGCACACGCCTTTTTTTTCTCCGTGTGATAATAATAATGACTACTGTCAGACGTAGTAGCTCGAGCTTTGAAAAGCAATCGTATTGCCAGTTAATTGCAAGTAAAAATGTATATTTTTTAAGATTTTAGAGATTAACATGCCTGCTGTTTCGTCGATGTCCCTGCTTCATGGATGTTAAAATAGTTTGCCGTTTTAATATATCCCAACCCACAGGCTGCCGTCTACGTACAGAAGGCGGTTGGAAAATGTAAGTGGCGCACAGAGGGTTTGTTTTATATTACGAGGGCTTCAGGAGCCAGACACCTCCGTCCATTAGCTAAACTCTCCCCTGCCAATCTCCCGACATTTAGATATTTGGGAAAGGAACACCAGCGGGGGAATATCCTCGGTGGCGTCCGGCCTGAAACGGCGTCCGCGGCCGCTCGCCACGGTGCTAACCGGTAAACGGAGACGACAGCTCTCGGCGAAAACGGGCCCTTTAGTCGTAGATTTAAATCTCCCCCGGGCGAGAACCCGGCCTGCCGGCTCGCCTCACTGTAGAAGAAGAAGAAACCTGCAGCAGATCAACATAACCCCAAAGGGAAAGCTTAATATAATTCCTCCACTTTGAATGATCTCATCTTTTTTTTTTTTTTTTAATCTCTGCCAAGTGGGAGGAGGAAGGGAAGGAGGGGAAGAGGTAAAGGAAGACGAGGTGGTGGAGAAACATATGGTCACTCCCTGATTCCCCTCTTTCCAGTCTCGGCCCGTCTCCGTCTACGCCTCTCGTTTCCTAAGTACTATATCTCCACCTTCATAGATGTTCTCAGTATTACCTTCCTTCCTTCCTTCTTTCCTTCCTTCCTTCCCTCCTCCCTCCCCTTCTTTCCAGTCTCGGCCCGTCTCCGTCTACGCCTCTCGTTTCCTAAATACTGCATCTCCACCTTCAGAGATGTTCTCAGTATTTCCTTCCTTCTTTCCTTCTTTCCTTCCTTCCTTCCCTCCTCCCTCTCTTTCCTTCTTTCCTTCTTTCCTTCCTTCCTTCCCTCCTCCCTCCCCTTCTTTCCAGTCTCGGCCCGTCTCCATCTACGCCTCTCGTTTCCTAAATACTGCATCTCCACCTTCAGAGATGTTCTCAGTATTTCCTTCCTTCTTTCCTTCTTTCCTTCCTTCATTCCCTCCTCCCTCTCTTTCCTTTTTTCCTTCTTTCCTTCTTTCCTTCCTTCCTTCCCTCCTCCCTCCCCTTCTTTCCAGTCTCGGCCCGTCTCCGTCTACGCCTCTCGTTTTCTAAATACTGCATCTCCACCTTCAGAGATGTTCTCAGTATTACCTTCCTTCCTTCTTTCCTTCCTTTTTTCCTTCCTTCCTTCCTGCCCTCCTCCCTCTGCCCTCTGGGAGAAGAGAAAAGCAGAAAGCTGCTTACTTGGTCTTGGCTCTCATTAACCGGCGTACCGAAGGTCAGCCTGTCAATGAGCCGGGCGAGTTCATCTTTAGACAATGCCTCTTTCAAAACAATAGTGAGGATAAAGAAAAACAATTAGCGGTCGTCTTTAATGTCAAGCTGCAGGCTCAACTAGTTTCAGTCCAAATGCGCTGAGGTGGAAAGCCTGAGGAAAGGGTATGTTTTGAATATGAAAACAGTGAAACGATGAGTTGCATGTTGATTAGGTACTCATCCACCTCTGACAGAGTTTGACAATGTTTGCAAATATCAACTTTTGCATATTTGTATATCGCTGGGGAACTTTCTTTACCTTTCCGGCGCCTCCTGGAAGTCGGTCTACTCCCTCGTGAGAGTTGAGAACTTGTCTTGATGTCAAAAGGTGTGCGTTTTTTATTTTCAACATTTTGAAAGAAGCAAAAGTGTAATTTCACCAACATTTGTGAAAGGAAAATGCTTCATTATATAATGTTTAAACTCCCAGAAATCATATCATATTTTATTGACTTTGTGAATAAATAAATGCAGAACACTTCTTAATGTGTATTTAAAGGTGGGTTATTAAATTCAGTATATTTTGTATAGCACAAGATCATCAGCAGGACCATGGAAGGAGGCGTCAGACCCACCGGGTCCGATGGACCCGATGAGACGTGAAGACAAAAAGACTCCAGGGAGGAAGAAGAGTTAGTAATGTGTGATGGAGAGATGAACATTCATCCATAAGGAGAGAGAGAAGAGGAGAGAGGTGCTCAGTGCTAAAACGTCGCTATGACCCTATTAGACGTGAAGTCACAATGACTCCAGGGAGGAAGAAGAGTTAATAATGTACGATGGAGAGATGTAAATTCATCCATAAGGAAAACGTCATCCAAAACGTCTGAATGTAATTATTCAGTTTTCGGGAAAACATTCGTGAGAGAATGACTTAAGATCTGAATTTCGTTGATTCTGTTTTCTCTGTTAACTTCAGAGAAACAATAACTTAGTTTTTTGAGTTTTGGTTTGTTCCCCCGAGGCCACGTCGCTCTGGAGGCTTCTGCGGGAGCGACGTTTTTTAACCTCATTAATGTGTCTTTACTCCCAAATATTCAAAATATAAGCACGATAATTACTAGACCAGCAGGAAAAAAGATCTCCAAGAATATTGCTCCTTGCATTTAAATTCAAATTCCTACAACCGGCATGGAACAAAATAATTACTAAACGACGGGTTTTGTTTAAAGGTGTTAAATTAATAATACATTAAATAAATGGTGCATTCAGAATTTGCATTGTAATGCATGACATTTGCATTTTTCCAATTGTGGAGCACTGCCCTCCTCCACTTCTCCTCGTTTAACTCATTTTTCCAATACGTCCAATATTTAGTTTTATGACCAAATAACTGCACGGCTAACACGAGCATTCCCATCAGCCTCGGCTGTACCGTCAAACGAGGATTACTCATTAGCAGGCGTTAGCGTTAGCGTTGACGCTAAACTAAGATGATGACCACGGCATTTACTTTGCCTCCGAAAATAAAGCTGGAAAACGGAGGCTGGGCCGAGGGCTAAAAGTACAACTCTGTGGAAAAAAAGGAGAGAAAACTTCTAGAGCGCATACCTTCGCCGCAGACACATTTTGGCATTAGTTATGGTAAAAGAAGATGTTGACCTTTTCATGACCTTGACCTTTGACCTGATCAATCCCACAATCTAATCAAATGGTCCCTGGATAATAACCAATCATCCCACCAAATTTCATGCGGTTCGGTTTAATACCTTTTGACTTATGCGAATAACACACAAACACACACATACATGTAAATACACAGCGATCTAAACATAACCTTCCTTATTTTCAATGCGAAGGTAATAAAAGGTGTATCTGACAGCGTGGCACTGCGACTAAAGACCCAGTCTCGGCGTGAGGAGGATGAGCGGCTCGCTATCCGACTGACTTCCTCCTTTCTGCAGGTGTCACTCAGATAAGGAAAGCCCTCTCCGATCAGACGGGACCCTGGCTGGTTGACAGCCTCCACGGAGGCCGTCAGACTGTGTGTGTGTGTGTGTGTGTGTGTGTGTGTGTGTGTGTGTGTGTGTGTGTGTGTGTGTGTGTGTGTGTGTAACTGGATTGCTTTTCAAATTCCACATATCTACGAGTCATGGGAATGTGGAATGGATGTGCTCAGAGGAGTTCCCGTCTTTATGCCCTATGCTGCCGTACATTTAAGTAATTATGAATCCTGCGTCTCCAAAACAAATAGAGACTCTTGCATGATCTCCCATCTCCTCTTCTCTCTCTCCTTATGGATGACTTTTCATCTCTCCATCGAACATTATTAACTCTGCTTCCTCCCCGGAGTCTTTGTGACTTCACGTCTCGTCGGGTCCATTGGACCTGGTGGGTCTGAGGCCCCGCCCACTCCTCCTCTCTACCTCCATCTGCCTGATGGATCACGGAGGTCTGGATCGTGGTCCATGCCGACTACCAACTATTCATACACTCTGTCAAACTCATTGATTGTGTTATAACTCTGTAATGACTCCTTCTGGTCACATGACGTCTATTGTTCTGTCCATCCTGGAGAGGGATCCTCCTCTGTTGCTCTCCTCAAGGTTTCTTCACTTTCTTTTTTATTTCTTGGGAGTTTTTCTTGCTCCGATGTGAGGTCAAAGGTCAGGGATGTCGTATGTGTACAGACTGTAAAGCCACATTCTTAATTTGTGATACTGGGCTTTATAAAATGAACTGAATTGAGTTACCTCTCTGTGTCTTCTCTCCCTGGCAACCCTTAAATAATAAGGACCATTCTGGGTGGAGGTGTGTTTTTGTCTTCAGTCCAAACATCGTGGGCTGGAGGTAGACATCCTTTTTTTTAGCGTATTTTTGTTAAGCAAGTTTCTTGAGAAGCTGAACGTTTCCGCAATTTTATTTTCCTGTTTTCATTTGTTCGTTCCCTCTTTTAATTCTAATTTGACTTTCTAGTGTTACCAAACACAATTTAATATCAAAGCAGAAACACAAAAGCGGAACACAAGCACAAGTAATTCACTTAAACACATTTGAGATTGAGAAAAAGGTGGGAAAGAGACAAAGGAAGGAAGTGAAATAAGAAACATGAGATGATCATAGTCATATTTCATCACACGTCAGTTAGCAGACTTCCAATAAGTGAATTCAACCATGAGTACAAAGATACACATATTTACTCTGATCTGGCAAATCAGCTAATTCCCTACAAAAGTTAACACTTTGACAAGTTGTCAAGTATTGTAACGTCGCTATTCATTCATTTTAAAGTCGTATATAACAGAAGAGGTGATGAGTGTTTCACAGCCTCCTCCGGGCGGTGCATTGTTCTGCTAGGCTTCAGCACCGATTATGGATAAAGCCTATTTATTCTTTGGTACATCAGACAAAACAATTTGTCCACGTTACAGAAGATAACTGCTGCTTCCTGTTTTGTATTATGCAGCGTGAGTTAAACTGTCAAGAGTTGTTCCCTTGTCAGTTTAGTGGAACAAAAAAGTGAATCTGGCATATGATGGCAAACGTACAAATGGAAAGGAAACATCAACCTGGAGTTTTAATAATATACAGTGTATATATATATATATATAGTCGTGGGAAAACTAAAGAGTAGGAGGGAAACCTCTGAGTCTTATGAGCATTGGTCTGAGTCTTATGAGCATTGGTCTGAGTCTTATGAACATTGGTCTGAGTCTTATAAACATTAGTCTGAGTCTTATGAGCATTGGTCTGAGTCTTATGAACGTTGGTCTGAGTCTTATGAACATTAGTCTGAGTCTTATGAACATTGGTCTGAGTCTTATGAGCATTAGTCTTAGTCTTATGAACATCAGTCTGAGTCTTATAAACATTAGTCTGAGTCTTATGAGCATTGGTCTGAGTCTTATGAACATTGGTCTGAGTCTTATGAACATCAGTCTGAGTCTTATGAACATTACTCTGAGTTATGAACATTAGTCTGAGTCTCATGAGCGTCATTCTGAGTTTTATGAACATTAGTCTTCTCTGTGTGGAATACAAAGTGCTCGACTCTGTTTCTCCTCAGGCGCAGGTTTAAATATAAATGACGGTATTTGACTGTGAGAATCCAGACACGCACAACACACACGTCGGAGCCTAGCGTAGGCGACTGCACGTCCACATGTGTAAATGGAAAGGTAAATGCACACACACACACACACACACACACACACACACACGAGAATGACTAAATATGCACACAAAAGAAGTGCATTTACATTAGACCCAGACACGCAAATATATGGCCCTAAATAAACTGTACACACGTCTGTGTGTGTGTGTGTGTGTGTGTGTGTGTGTGTGTGTGTGTGTTGTGGGGTCCCATTGGTCTAACCTTCACTCAAACAAGAAGGTGAAGGACATTTATGACCCCATCAACACCTTTTTTTCCCCTGTCCTCCTCCTGCCCTCATCAGTCTTCACACACACACACACACACACACACACACACACACACACACACACACACACACACACACACACACAACTCATCAGACACCACGGCCGGCCCGGCGGCCGTGAGCCTCCTGACGCTCTAGTTGCTTCTCCGCCTCTCAATCGACCACGTTTATGATTTCTTGCGCCCATTTCTAATATTTATTTGATTTATTTGGTTAATTTTACGATGCACATTCATTCACGGTATTTACCGCTTTTTAAATAGTTTATCTTTACCTAGATAATTGGAGTGAACCACCGCATAACTTATAAAATGTCAATGCACACACAAGGTCATTGAGGAAATGCAATTATTGGCATTGACGTTGATACTTGTGAGACTAAAGTAAATATATAGAAACAATTAATATATAAAATAATCCTCATAATTACACTCAGGGTAATGAGAGAGAAAGCCCTCCGTGTTATGTCCTTTCTGCCGCTCTCCTTGGGCTTATTATCGCGTCCTGATTGCTTTTCTCCTTCAATTTGTTTTCATTCTGAATTTATTCGCTAATAATGTGCCTTTAATCTACATATGCACAGCGCTGTGACGCATGGTTTGCCGTATGTTTTTGTCTTTCAGGGAATATAGAAGAATGCAAAAATATATCTCCTTTCTCTTTACTTCAGTCTCTCTCTCTCTCTGACAGAAGAGTCACAGACCACATTAACCTTTGAGAACTAAACGTCAATGTCCTGCTGGTAATTTGTGGTAATTTGCTTCCACTTAGTTTTACAGAAGTCTATTTTTTTGTAACCACGTTTTCTAAAATGAGACAGACGTGTTGCCTGCAGACGCCGAGATCTCGACACATTAGTGTGTGTGTGTGTGTGTGGGGGGGGGGGGGGGGTGACTTGTGGATTCACACCCCAATAAATATAAGTTTAAAAATCCCAACATATAGTTTGAGAAATGTTAAGGACACAGATTGGTTCCTGGTATTTAGCCAGAGACGTGTTGAGTAAAACGAACCAGAAGTTTAATACAGGAATCCACGAAAATAATCTAAAGCAAAGCAATTGAAAGACGAAACGTGCAGAATTAATTTCCAGTAGTAGATTAGATATATGTAGATTTTCTAAATGGAAAATAAAAAATTGTAGAGTAGATTTTATAAATGGAAAACAAAAAATTGTCCAAAATCCCTTTTTACTTTCGCAGAATGCGGAGGGTTATGTTTTGATCGTATTTATTTGTATGTGTGTGTGTTTGTGTGTTATTTGCATAACTATAAAGTGTTAAACAGGATCGCATGAAATGGTGGGATGATTGGTTATTATCCATTGGATTAGATTTTGGGATCAATCGGGTCAAAGGTCAAGGTATGCGCTCTACTAAGTGCCCGTTCTAGTTTTGTACAATTTTGAAATTTCCTAGTTTTTCACAGATTAAAGCGACAGAGAATAAAACAAAAAACAAAGTCGGTGCCTCAAATGAAAACATCCATCGCAGAGTTTCATGTTGACGATTTTTTGCAATCATCTTCTTGATAATTTAGAGCATCGTGTTGCCGTTCAGCCGCTGACCTCAGTGATGTAGCCTTAGAAAAACATCTGTTTGTGCATGTGTGGCTGCATGATTATCATCTCTCCAACCTATTTGTCAGTTTACAGATGTGCAGGCACAGCGTGTGTGTGTGTGTGTGTGTGTGTGTGTGTGTGTCCGCTCAGTGTGCCTACTTGAAAATCAGCAGCAGTGTGTGCTCTCGCTCTCGTCTCACGTCGCTGCATCAGAGCCTCAGTGTGTTCAGAGACGGGGCCCGAAATCCAAAATGCATCTGAACTAGAGGTTTCTGAGGCCGTGTGCATGTGTGTGTGTGTGTGTGTGTGTGTGTGTGTGTGTGTGTGTGTGTGTGTGTGTGTGTGTGTGTGTGTGTGTGTGTGTGTGTGTGAATGCGCCGGCTTCAACTCCGCCCTCCGCCGGACACGCCTCCTTTCAGGGAGAAATGCATTATGGATGGCAGCGTGTCGCCCTCAATAGAACTCTGGACCTGAGGAAAGGCGTTAGGTCTCCACCTCTGTGCTCAGTGAATAAAATAAGAATGGAAGGGGGGATGGAGGGATGGAGGGATGGGTGGAGAGATGCATAGTGAATAGTGGATGAAGGTTGGAAAGATGTGTGCATCATCTATGAATGGATGGCTAAGTGAAAAGGGTGGAGGGTGGATGGATGAACACATTCACACTGCCAGCCAGTCCAATGGCAGCTCGGTCATCGGCCCTGAGCTTCAAACTACGACGCTCAAACTACACATCTCAAACTACACATCTCAAACTACACATCTCAAACTACTCATCTCAAACTACACATCTCAAACTTCTCATCTCAAACTTCTCATCTCAAACTACTCATCTCAAACTACTCATCTCAAACTACACATCTCAAACTACACATCTCAAACTACTCATCTCAAACTACACATCTCAAACTACACATCTCAAACTACACATCTCAAACTACACATTTACTGGTTACATGTCTTCTTTTTTATAAAATAACTTTACGGGATGTCAGGTGTTTTCACCAACAACGATATTATACATCAGAAAAGAAATGGAAAATGGTTGGGAAAAAAATAAGGCAGGAAACAGATTGTAAAAACCTTTATAAAGATGAAAACTAAATATTTCGATGTGATTTCAGGATTAAAGGAATCTGGAATTATTCCGTTCCTCTCTAATTGTTACTAAAGGACTTGGAAGACAAACCTAACAATGTCTATATATATATATATATATATATATATATATATATATATATATATATATATATATAAATATATTTGTATATATATTTATAAATGTATTTTTATATATATATATTTATATAAATATATACATATATAAATATATTTGTATATATATATAAATGTGTGTATATATATATATTTATATAAATATATATTTTCTATATATATATATATATTTATATAAATATATTTATACATATATATATACAAATATATTTTCTATATATATATATATATATATATATAAGTACAGTTTCCTTTTTTTTAAGATATTGTAATAATTCTTTTTCGCTAACTTTACTCAAACAGGAGTGTGACATGTATTCGTTGGGCACTACCTTTTCACACAATGAACTGCAGTGTATGACAGGAACATGTCCCACAATGCAAAAGTGTGGCTCCAAACCAGGGAATAGCTTTCTATCACCCTGTAAAAGTGTCATGATACCTATAGTTCACTCTACGCGTCAAAGAACATCGAAATGTGCCTTGAATAAAAAATTTAAAAAGATATCTGTGCGAAGTGGCAAATATCTGCATCGGTCCGATTGTGCGTCCGTCTCTTCTCAGAGTTTTTTAGAGTCTGTTTGTTTCAGAATCGGAAGGGAACTCATCCTCTTGTATTTCTTTTGAAGGAGAACAAATGGCTCCTGACTGCCGTCTGTGACCTCTGACCTCCGTGGATTATTCATCCGCCGATGTGAACAAACGGCGGTGACGAGCCGCCGGACGTGTGTTTGCATGTAGAGTTACTCGCTCATGAGCTCGGCGACCTGCTCCACTTTATTTGCTACTTGTCTGGAATTTAAATGAATCTCAAACTTCCCACCAGCTAAAAAACAAAGGCCAATCGGTGAACTTGTTTTGGTGTCGACGCCATCGGAGTTATTAATACGCAGTCGTACTTTACGGGTATAAAGGAGTCGTCCAGTTTTAAACTTTGCTGATTCATTTGTTAAGTGTTCGTTAGTTTGGTGAGCGGCTGGTTTTATTGACAGGAGTTTAAAGTTGGTTCCTTTTATTTTGTATCCTTTAATGTGCATCCAAATGTAGGCAAAAAATGTACAGTTTAAAGAGGGGTGTAGCACGGTTTAAGAGGTGTAGCACGCTTTAAGGGGTGTAGAACAGTTTTAGGGGTGTAGAACAGTTTAAAGGGTGTAGCACAGTTTAAGGGGTGTTGCACAGTTTAAGGGGTGTAACACGGTTTAAGGGGTGTAGCACAGTTTAAGGGGTGTAGAACAGTTTAAGGGGTGTAGAACGGTGTATGGGGTGTAGCACGATTTAAGGGGTGTAGCATAGTTTAAGGGGTGTAGCACGGTTTAAGGGGTGTAGAACAGTTTAAGGGGTGTAGCACAGTTTAAGGGGTGTAGCACAGTTTTAGGGGTGTAGCATGCTTTAAGGGGTGTAGCACAGTTTAAGGGGTGTAGCGCGGTTTAAGGGGTGTAGCACGGTTTAAGGAGGTTTACCACAGTTTAAGGGGTGTAGCACGGTTTAAGGAGGTTTACCACAGTTTAAGGGGTGTAGCACGGTTTAAGGGGTGTAACACGGTTTAAGGGGTGTAGCACAGTTTTAGGGGTGTAGCATGCTTTAAGGGGTGTAGCACGGTTTAAGGGGTGTAGCACAGTTTTAGGGGTGTAGCATGCTTTAAGGGGTGTAGCACAGTTTAAGGGGTGTAGCATGCTTTAAGGGGTGTAGCACAGTTTTAGGGGTGTAGCATGCTTTAAGGGGTGTAGCACGGTTTAAGGGGTGTTAACCCATATTCACACACACTGGCATAATAAGGACATCTCATTCATAAAGTCGGGGTCGTAATATCATGAACATCGTAACTCGATGGATCCGCCGTGGTCCAAAGGTCTGCAGCCTCTTTGACTCGCCACTGTGTGACATGTGTATCATCCTTTAGTCGTTCTCTCTTCCTTCTTCCCCTTTTCTGATCACCCCCCCTTTCTTCCCCCATCACGGTTCCCGTCCCTCCTCTAATAGTCGAGTATCTCCCGGCACCGCTGATGAGGCCCATTAGCGCCAGGGCGCCGCAGCGGAGGAGGACGGCGGCGCCGCGCTGTAATGTGATGAGCTTCCTCTCTCTTATCAATTCCAGGGAACATTAGAGGAGTTTGGGACGGAAAGCTCTCATTTCATACATCCCATAATTAAATGACACAGACGGGTTGATGGTCCCTGGACCGTTGTGGATCCACATTACGCAAAGTAATGAAGGAAAGCCGTTTTAAACCGGAGGTAAAAAGCCAGAGAGGCTTTGGAATCATCTTTTTGCCTCTTCTGCATTTCGCACGTGTTGTGTACATTTATAGAGCTGTGGACATTTATCTGGGTAGAAATTGATAAATAAGAAGCTAGACAAGTTATTTAAATTTCAACTATAACTCATGCGTATTTTTAAATAGAAGTTATTCATGCAACACAGGACTGAAGATTTTATAATGCACAAATTGATAATAAATGTAATTTTGGGGCTGAGCTTGGGAGACACAATGAGGAACTATTGAGGAACGCACTGTGGTAAAAAGAAGATTTTTACCTTATTGCGGCCGTGACCTTGACCTTTGACCCGATCAATCCCAAAATCTGATCAAATGGTCCCCGGATAATAAAAAAACATCCCACCAAATTTCATGCGATTCAGTTTAATACTTTTTGACTTATGCAAGTATGTATGCGTGTTGCATACAAATAAATAAATAAATACACAGTGATCAAAACATAACCTTCCGCAGAATGCGAAGGTAATTAAGGCCTTTACTCACCGGGGGTCTAACTAATAAATGAAAACATGTTGTTTAAAGAAATTATAGCTGACATATATGTTGAATATTCGTCTGAACTGTTCATACCCGCACATTCATACCACGCAAATTAGCCACAATTGCGACTCCTTTTCCAAAAATAGGGTTTGAATAGATTTGCACAGGCCCTAAAAACATTAACTTTACATAAGATATCATAAGAACCGTTGAATTACTCAAAACACGCTGACAGTGACTCTCAAACATTTCGTTTACATATAAAAATCTGTATTCTTTTCCTTTTTTGGGTGAAAACCAAGCTCAGCAGTGTGCGCTCAGAGCACATATCTTACAATATTTGTGGTTTCACTTGAGATAATGTGGTAAAAAAAATAGAAAATTGACGTTTTGCTTCATTTATTATTGTAGGAAATGTAATTACTCAGACACGCTCACATGGCCTCCTCCTGGAGGTACATTAGACACGTCGCATTGCTTCAGTGGTTAAAACATACAGGGGGGTCAAATGTGTCTCTTAATTGAAGTAGTGCCGGTTTATTGTAGTGATTTGTTTAACCCTCCTGTTATCTTCACATGTACTAACATGTTTTACCTTTGGGGTCAATTTGACCCCAGCAATTAAAAAACTCCAGAAAATTCTTAGAATTAATATTGTTTCCCAAGTTTAAGTATCAAATACTTTATGTTTGTTTATTAACGACCTAAACAGCCTTTTAAATAAATAAAAAAACGTTATTCCTTATATGTTTTGTCAAATTGACCCCAAATAACTCCGATGCGTACAAGTTGTGTTCAGGACAGTGAAAACATATCATCATGTGACTTTTATGTTTTCCCAGTTGTCCCCCATAAATTAGAAAAAGTCATGAAACATGAAGCAAAAAAATGTTATGCCAATCATTTATTTAGAGACGTTAAACATTAAATGCGGTCTAATTGACCCCAAAGGTAAAAGGAGGGTTGATCTGTGAAGAGCATATTTTCACTCTGGACATACAGGACTGAGCTTGAATATGCTCTCATGTTGTAGATAGCGTTTTTCCAGAAGGAATGGTATTAAAAGTGAATAAATTTCAATTCAATTCAATTCAATTCAGTTGATTTGTATAGCCCAGTTTCACAAATTACAAATTTGTCTCAGAGTGCTTTACAATCTGTACACATAGACATCCCTGACCCAAAACCTCACATCGGACCAGGAAAAACTCCCAAATAACCCTTCAGGGGGAAAAAAAGGGAAGAAACCTTCAGGAGAGAACAGAGGAGGATCCCTCTCCAGGATGGACAGAACAATAGATGTAATGTGTACAGAAGGACATATTTAGAGTTAAAATACATTCAAGGAATCTGACAGAGTTTATCAATAGTTCATATTTAGGCATATTCCACGATGGAGAGTTTGGAGACCTCCCAAGAGGAGGAGTGGGCGGAGTCCCAGCAGGGCAGTGGCACAGCTGTAGCTGCGGAGCTTACCGGCGCGTTGAGACGCCGGTAAGTTGTAAACTTAAGGTTTTTGAGCCATGATTGTGAGCGCCTGTATTCGAGAGAGAAGAATGTGATGATGCAACACACACACACAGAGAAAGAGAGAGAGAGAGAGAGAGGAGAGAGAGAGAGGCAGCAGATGGAGTTGAGAGAGGATCCCCCAGTGGATGGGGGACGGTGGGGGGACTCGTGATTAGCAAAGCCACATCCATCCTCCTGCAGAGGAGAAGAAAAGGCGAGGAACATAAATACACAATAAAAAAGACACAAAGAACGATGAGAAAAAAGATAAAAAAGAGAAAGAGAAACTCGTTGTTCCGTACGGCGAAGCAATAAAGAGAGAGAGCGATGACATATCTGTTTAAACGGACCAAATAGCTGTTCCACAAAACAGAAAAACAGTACTAGATGGGTATTAGCTTTGTGTAAATGTTTTTTTTTTTAAAGCCGGCCGCCTCTGATTGGACGTGAACATCTGAAGTGCACGCTGCATTATTTGCCTCATTATTGGTCTCTGAGACAATGCTGCTGCCCTATATTTCACAATAAGGCTAAACCAACAAGTTTACATCCACACATTCTCCTCTTCTTACTTTCTCTCTCACTCACTCTCTCTCTCTTTTGTAATGGAAGGACGACACTTGACCGGCTGTAATTCTTCTGGCGGCGTCTCTTCCTCGGGTCATCCGGGGAGCTCATGAGTGAGTGTTTTAATCCAGCTGTTACGTGTCAGCGTTGTGTGTTCTCCCCTCCCCCCCTTGTTTCCCCTTCAGGTGCCATCGGTTACCACCGGTACGGACCAATCCGGCGGCTGCACCTGGGTTCCAGAAGGTAAGCCCGTTTTAAAAAGGGAGAAAGCCTGAAGAGTTTGGTTGGGGGGGGTGTCATGGATACAGTACAGAGAGGAGGGACGTGCTTGGGAGACATGGAAGGAAGAGAACTCGGGAATGTTCTGGGGTGAGGATTAAAGGAGCCGGGAGGAAGGTGTTTGAGCAGGTTTTAAGAGAAACAGGTCCGATGGGGAAGGTGGAGGAGGGGGGAGCCGAGAGGTGATAGACGATGAAACAGGAAGGATGCAAACTACCGGTAAAACAACAGAAGAAGAAGAAGAAGAAGAAGAAGAAGAAGAAGAAGAAGAAGAAGAAGAAGAAGAAGAAGAAGAAGAAGAAGAAGAAGAAGAAGAAGAAGAAGAAGAAGAAGAAGAAGAAGAAGAAGAAGAAGAAGAAGAAGAAGAAGAAGAAGAAGAAGAAGAAGAAGAAGAAGAAGAACGGTCATCCAGGTGGATGCGTTGAGTCTAGAAACACGAGGCTATTGTTCGGTGCTTCCTCTGTATTGTGTTGATAGAACTTTGTTAGAGAATCAGGTGAAGCTATGTATTAGTTAGCTAGTTTATTATTTTGATTTCTTTTGTTTGGCACAACCACAAACCACCCAACCTCTCCCACAAAAAATCTTATTTGAAACCGTTACTTTTCAACGCTATCTAGGTGAAGCTAATTTAATTTACTTCTTCCATTATTGTCTTTATTTATTAGTTGTGACTCTTGCTATTTGTGCATTTAGAGTATTTGCAGGAATAAACATACGTTTTATTAAACAATCAAAAGCCATAAATCTTTTTTTTCCTAAAGGGGAAAACCTTTTCTCAAGAACACACGGGGCAACACACGTATGTTGCTGTGTGTGAATCACACCATGTAGTGACGCCCATTAAAGGTCTCATTTAAACCGTATTATATGCAGCGATAACCAAGTCATCTCTATGCGTTAGTCTTTAAATTGCCTTAAACCATCGCTTGTTGTTCCATGCTCATAAAGTAATTATGTATGTGCAGATTGAAGTTTCAATTAAAAAAAAGTAGTGCTGCAGATAATTGTGTTTCCAACCTTTAAACGAAGTTATAAAAACCCAGAATTGCCACCACCACCTTCTCCAATCTCGTGGGCTGCTTGTGCCTGATAGAGTGAACACAAGTACCATTAGCGCCCTGGTGAATCAGTAGGAATTAACAGAGATGTTCGTCATTGCACGCGTGAAGTCAAGCATTTGCTTAGTTGAGCAGTTTCAAGCAACCCAGCAGTACGACGTTGCCCGTGGGCAGAGAGTACGAGTAAGCAAAAAAACAAAGAAAGAAAGGAAATTGTACAAGCAGGAAAAGCTCAGAGCAACTTGTGCCAGCTGAGAAAAGAAGAGCTTTATTATTAATTTTTAGTCATCACTTGTGGCCATATTCTTAGAGAGCGAGAGAGGGGAAACATCGCAAAGAAGTCCAACGTATACATTTCAATCAGGAGAGACTTATTCCGAATTCAACGATATTTTTTTATTACGTGGGTATAGCAAAAATGGAACCGTGCATAGTCTTTGGCGATCGGATAAACAAGGGGTGGTGCCCCTAAGTTCTGATCCGACACACTGCCCCCTGGAGTCCAGACACTGGTGGTGAAGAAAGGAGTTGCAGCCTGGAAGTGGCTGGGTTGAGGAGTGTCGCCTTCAGTTTCGAGCTGAAACGACAACTGAGAGTAGAGAGGTCCTTTAAAATGTGACAGCAACGATCTGATTGGCTTAGAGACATCGTGCCGTATTTAATTGGTCGTTTAAAAGTAGACAGATCAGCTGATAGCGTAATCACTGGGAGCAACGAAGCGAGACCATTATTCATGACCGCCGTGTAACGAGAGTCTTCCTTCCTGAACGAACGCTTAGGCTCCATTAGCTGGACACTGGTTCCCCTTCAAAGTTTATGAGGAACGCAAAGTGGAAGAGTTGATCCTGCAAACAGAATTAGAGAACCTGCTTCATTTCTTCTTTTCTTTTCGTCCCTGTGTCTTTGCTTCCGTCACTATCCTGCTCTTCCTGCTCTCTTGAAGGCGATAGCTTCGAGGACCATCGAGTACTTCTGCATATTTTATCCCATTTACGCCAAAAAACTGTGGAGAATGCATTTGAAAATGGGGAAAATTTGTAAATGGGAGAAGGAAAACACTGGTGTGATTTATCATCGACACTTTTTCTCTACATCCCAATACAAGTAACTGTAAAATCTGGATTTTCTTATTTCTTTTTGTGATCATTAAAGATACAGTGCCGTTGTACCAGCATCAGAACACCGTCTTGACCTTTCTTTTCTCATTCCACAACTGTCGCTATTCATTTGCTTTCTTACATTTTTTGTTTTCTTTCTTATGTTTAACCACATGTGCTTGTTCTCCTTTTGTGTTTCCGTTGAAAAGTCGATGAAAATACAATTTTAAGGTTTTTTTCTGGTCTTGTGGTTATTTTGTTTTATATATTTGAACATCGCTGTAAGTCACGTTGAACGTTACGCATCTGAATGGTGAATAAAATGACCTCGCCTTACCTCGACGAGGGGGAAAGAAGATTCTGTCGTCGCACAAAAGAACAATAGCAATGGCTCATCTATGCTATTGCCAAAATGGACCTATTTATTATGGTGTAATATTTCTGACTCATGTTTGTGGCAAATAAAGATGAAATCTGTAGTCATTAAGTAGCCATGATCTTACACCTGAAGCTCAGGCCAGGTGCTTCTACTTATTGATATTTACCTCAGACTAGTACACTGCAAAAATTCAAATCTACGTAAAATGAAATATCTCAAATTAAGGCAATCTATGCTTGTTTTTTGACTGACAAGATATTTCCTCTTACGAGACAGTTTTAATGTTGGAGCATTTCACTTGTTTTAAGAAATCTTGGCAAGTCAAATTTTCCTGTTCTGTTGGCAGATCATTTGGCTTATTTCAAGTAATATTCCCTCATTTTATTCCTTTTTTTCCTTGTTTTTTTAGGCTTAATCTTTGCAGTGTATGTTCAGACCTCACCCTAAACAAGAGGCGGTGAAAGTCAGCTGGTCAATGATCCATCAGTAAATTGAGAACAAGGCATTGCTGTAAAAAGCTGCTTTAAGTCCTTTTTTAAGTCACTAAAGATTTCATACTTGCTGATCGATTTAGCAACTGAAGAGCTTCCAGACGCCGGCTCCAATTCGATTTCCTTTCCCACTCATAAACTTATAGTTCAGTCATTAGTAAAAGACGGCGCTGTTTGGATTGGCTCAGCGTTTTGTGTAAATTAAGAGTGAGATGTCAGGCTGATATGAGATCAGTGGTTTGAAATCCTCCGAGGTAATTGGAATGTGTCACAAAGCTGCAAATCATGTTGTTCGCCCTGTTTACAACAATTTATAAAGACGCTAAAGAGACATGTTGTGTTTGCCCCGAGTAGCAGCAGTAACTCCCATCTGCTTCACAGGGAGCTGGCTATGATTTAAGAAATTCTGCTCTATTAAGTATTGATTACTTAGCTTTAATTTCTTGCTGCTTTTAGCTTTAAGTGACAATCTACAATTAAACTCAGTGATTCAGTGGGTTTAAAAAAAATTGTCTATGTGCTCTCTTTTTTTTGCAAGTGATACAAAATATTCAGATAGTCTTCTAATAAAAGAAACGGCTAACAGTTTCTTCACATCTTCAAGTTTTGGAAGGACATTTTTACCCTGGGGATGAATAAAGTATCCATCCATCTATCTAACCATCTATTGATTTATCCATCTATCTATCCATCTATCCATCATCTATCCATCCATCTATCCATGCATCCATCTTTCCATCTATTAATCTATCTATCATCCATCTATCCATCATATATCCATCCATCTATCCATCCATCCTTCTATCTAGCCATCTATCTATCCATCCATATATCATCCATCTATTTATATATCCATCCATCTATACATCCATATATGCACTTCACACATACACACACTTTGCATTTTGCACACTATCCATATTTTATTTTATTTGACACTGCTGTATTTGTATATATGTTGTGTATATATATATATATACATATATATTTTATTTTGTATTTTATATTTCACTTTGTATACTTTATGCACAGTCACTGTTTCTTTCTGTCTTTCTTTTTTATATTTATATTGTATTCTTGTGTGTTTAGTTTATTGGTGCTACTGTGTCAACAAATTTCCCCTTGGGGATTAATAAAGTATATTTCTATTCTTCTTCTATTCTATATCCATTCATCCGTCTATCTATCCATCCATCTATCTATTGCTAAAATGATACATCATTTCTGAGAGTGGGGAGCTGCTCCTGGGAGGGCGGGAACACGAAGAGTGCCAGGGAGCAAAGTTATATCTTTAATTAATGAGCATGGACAATCTTTTCTTTCTAACTTCAGTGGCAGGTTGTTCAGCCAGGAGGCCCAAAGTTGAAGCAGGAATATAATATTAGCTTAGGAGGAGGCTGAAATCTCTGGAGGTCATAGCAAACAGATTAATGTGCAAAACCAGTCGTGTTGAGGTGCGCCAATGCAGCTGAACATGAAATTACAAAGTGGAACTGGAGCTAGAATAATTAAAAAAGAGGAAACATGACATGCAGCGGGCTACAGACAGTAGTGCGTGACATTGGGACCTGAGGAAGTCGAGGAGCTGAGCTGTTTGTCATCAATGCCGAAGTGGAATCGGGAATTTGTGCAAGCAGCACAATCAAAGAAAGTATAAAGTAACAGCAGAAAGGCTGCATGCAAAATGGCAGACAAGTCAGTGCATTGACTGGCAGCGTGGTGAAATGTGAAAGGACTATGTGTGGAAGCTGATACGTAACGTCCCACGTTATTGGTGTTTAGAACATTTATTCTACGAAATAAATCTATGTATTCAAAATAAAGTCTAACATTTCCAGAGATTACAACACGGTTGTAAGCCTCCTGGCCTTCTGTTCTACTACTTTGTTTATAACATTGTATTAACGTCGCTACAACCAGCAGCAAGACGAACAGACAGGTTGTGAAACATGAACAAATATAAAAGGTAGAACAATTGTAAGTTAATGCAACTTGTGTTACAGTAATACATGTCTGATTCTGTGTCCCTTAGACCAATCATATGTATTGCTTATGATGCTATTCAGAGATAGCAGCAATCTTAAAATACTTTATTAGATTTACTTTTAAAAACTACAAACACACACACACACATAGCATGCTGCAGTATTATGAAGTGGGAGTTTGATTATACTCCCATAAAGTGGCTCACCACGGGGCAAAGCAGTGTTTAAGCTGCCTCAAGGCCTGCATCTAAACTTGTGTCTAACCTCCCACGTAGCACTGCTAATATACTGTCTCTGTAGAACATAAGGAGACTAATTACATATTACTGCGCTCTTACTCACTGCGCGGATAATCTGCTGTCTTTTTTTTCCATTAAAAAATGGTCCAACCAGGTGTCTGCGCCAATGCTATTACTCCCTTTTTTAGTTTCATTAATTAGTTTTTTGGAATCTGGGATGATTTGGTGAAACCCGCTGAAGTCACCAAAGGGAGGATATAAATCACCAGCAGATGGTTAAATAAATGATGCTTAAGGCTTAAGTTGAATGAGTTATGAAGGCCTGATTTACTGAAGGTTCATTCAGATTGAACGCAAAGAATGAATGTAAAATAAAAAAATATAAAAACATGAGCAAAATAATTATTCACAGTGTGCTTAGGGAAATATAAGCGTTTTAATCAGAAACCATATGCATAATTGTAGGCTGCATCATTAAAAATAAGAATGCAGCCTGAAGAAGAAAACTTTGGCACCACATAAAGCATAGCACAACAAATACAAAAGATGAATGCTGTAAAATATACCTACAGGGGCAGCTAAGTACTTCATTTAATTTTCTTTGACGTCAAAGTTACGTATTCTGACGTCCAAAGATTAGCAACTCCCGAAACAACATCATGGAGACTCAGGAGAGAATAACAAGTCGCCGTGCATGTCGTGTCTCAAGGTTCCTCGGATGTATCCGCTTACACAGAAAAACAATAGTTGCAAATGTATTTATCTGTCTCTCTTCAAGGTGTGATGAGGTTATGCACAGATATCAAAGGAAGACGAGTTGTCATGCACTTATTAGAAGGTTGGTGCCTTTTTTTCATTGTCCTTTCAGTCTACACGTTGAAGTGTCCTCGGGAAAGACAGTGGACCCCAACATGCAGGATGTGTAGGTATGTGTGTGTGTGTGCATATTTGGCAGCTTCTTTAGTAAGTATCTACGTGTGTGTGTGTGTGTGTGTGTGTGTGTGTGTGTGTGTGTGTGTGTGTGTGTGTGTGTGAATGCTGGCCTGTGTTGTAAAGCTTTATTACCAGGCGACTGGGTCAGAGGTTAGCAGGTTCGTCTTGGAATCAGGGGGTTGGCGGTGAAATCCCCGCCCCAGTTGATGTGTCCTTAAGCAAGACTCTTAACCCTGAATTGGCACTTAACCCTGTAGCTTTGTCTACGGTGTATGAATGTATTATTGTAAGTCACTTTGGATGAAGTGTCATCTAAATCAGCCGTCCACAACCTTTTGAGCCACGGACCGGTTCCGTGTCCAAAATTATTTTATAAATATAAATATGATGTAACAAAATGATACGACTGGCATAAAGTGCAAAAATACAACACAAAAACAAGTTTCAGTGCAAAAAGCATCTGCAGCAAGGTCACAACTCGTGTTATCCACGTGGGAAGGAAACAGTTTGGGCTGCAAATTATCTCTGAAGCAGCTCGGACAGCTGAGTCTCGAAAGAGGAGAGCGAGCGACGTGACGTACGTCATATCAGTTCGGAGGCTTACTCTAGAGTTTGTTTTACGGAAAATTCTAAATAGTAACAGTTAAGTGTGGTTTCATTAGTTTTTTGTAAGTGTATCAACGGATCGGAAGGCGGCGTCAGAAAAAACGCCGGGGCAACCGATGCGTAAAGTTGTAGAATAACGGGGATCATGGAATTCCTACTTTCCCAGTAAACTTGAACGCCCCTCGATGTTAGATTGACACGTCTGAAAGTCGGACAAGATGGCTGCTTTAAAAAAAAAACCGAAGAGATGTAGAAAACTCTCTATCCGTACTTCTGTCTTACTTGTGTCCCATCAAATCTGTGAATTATCTAACTTGTATCCGTGGACACGTTGCCACCGTCTTCTCCTGCGTTATGATGTCACTCACTTCATTCATGACGATGATGGACGTTCATTATTTGGAGCGCTGGCATCGGCTAATTAAAGGCAATACGACTAGAATAATCGTTGTTTAGTGTCTGTGCTCCTTGCTTTAATTTGCCTTCTCCCTCCAGCCTACACATGAGAAACAAGCTGGTTGTGTGCGTCTAGTCTGCCTCGTTCATTAGGAGCTGTCGGCAGACCGATGTCGGCGCCCGTCTCTTTTTTAAAAGACGAATCCTCGCGTGTTGACGTTGTTTCCTCACCGTTAACAAACCCCGCCGGGAGCTTCGGTCGTCGGGCGACCACGGCGTCACTTTTCAAGCGGTTCTCCTCGCCCACAGAGAACGGACCACAGGGGAGCGTCAGTTCCTGAAAAGCTTCTCAAGATATTGTTACATGGAATCCACTAACAAACCTAATTCAATAAAACGCTCATTCAACTCCGGTAACCGTAACTAAACACACTGTGGTTCTTATGTAACAAATGCGTTTTGTGAAGCCTGAGCAGACTCGGGGAAAAAAAACAAATGTGCAAAAGACACGGCGTGATGTGTCGTCAGCCTGCATTACTGTAAACTCAATTCGCCCACAGAATAATGTGATTTACGGTTAAATAGAAACATCGAGTGGGCTTGGATTTGCAAATAACTACAATGCAGAGTACAATGTGCAACATCTGCTAATCTAAAACCCCGTTTACACGATGGGAAAATGCATATATTTTCATGCGTTTTGGCCTTTCATTTACACAAAAACTGATGTTTTATCACGGAAAACGATAATTTCTAAAAACTCTGGCCAAAGTAGTAGTAGGACAGAAGTACGAATAGAAAGTTTTTTACATCTCTTTCTTTTTTTTATTAAAGCAGCCATCTTGTCCGACTTTCAGAGGAGGCAATCTAACATCGAGGGGCGTTCAAGTTTACTGGGAAAGTAGGAATTCCATGATCCCCGTTATGCCACAACTTTACGCACCGGTTGCCACAATCGTTTCTTCTGACGCCGCCTTCCGATCCGTTGATACACTTACAAAAAACTAATGAAACCACACTTAACTGTTACTATTTTGAATTTTCCGTAAAACAAACTCTAGAGTAAGCCTCGAGAAAAGTGTATTAGACCCTGTTTACACGATGGGAAAACGCATATATTTTCATGCGTTTTGGCGTTTTGACCTTTCATTTACACAAAAACTGAGGTTTTATCACAGAAAACGATAATTTCTAAAAACTCCGGCCAAAGTGGAGATTTCTGAAAACTCTGTTTTTGTGTTTGCGTGTGAACGAGGTCAAACAGAGTTTTAGGTGGTCAAACGTTACAGTGTGAGACTAAAGACGCTTCACGTCACGTGAGCGTCCTATGGGACGTATGCGGACGGCGTATTTATGCGGGTTCATATAAACAGAAACTTTTTTGAAAACAACCTTGTGTGTACAACGTTATTTCTGAAAACGGAGGGGCAGAAATATTTGTTTCTGTAAATACCGGCTATGTGTAGATGTGGCCTAAGACAAACATGTTCATTCAATGAGGGAGAGGGGGTGGGGATACGATTAACTATGTATTTAATAATTAAACTGTGATCAGGACAAATGACTACTAATAGACATTTCTTTGGGTGACCCGCTGCCTTCACGAGGGAAGCAATTTAAATGTTGGGTACGATGGATGGGACGGATCACTTGAGTCGAGAGCTTTGCTTTCGGTATTCAGCACACGCCACACGCTTAATTGCATTTGTGGTTTCTCTTTAATTTCTCTGTCCCTGTTAACCGGCCTCGACAGTTCCCCTTCTTTACATTTAACGTTGGTAGATTATGAAACAAAGATGGCTCTCTTTATATTTAAGAGGACAAAGCTTCTCCTGTGTTTTTAGGGGTTGACATGTGATGACCATTCCCATGGATTTACTAATGATTATCATCCGTCTGGTTTTACTAATGAGATGCTGGACATATTTAAAAGCTCTCTGAGGCAATTTTGTTATTTCATTTTGGGCTTTACGAAGAAGTCATCAGTATTTCTAGAGTAATTTGATCAGATTGACGAGCCACAGGGGACTTTAGGTGCTTGGATAGTACCCTATTCATGAGAAGTGTACAGATGCATTATTATCTGTAATTGTTCAGACCGGTTGTGTAAGTTGTGTAATATTTATTGGCGATAACATTTCTTATGTTTTCCAAGCATCTAAATGTTTAACATTGGATTATAATTGGAACATATTTCAACATTCTTACATTGGAGGTTACTTTCCATCTCCCTCTCTTTCTAAACCCGGCCATCACCCTCCTTTAACTGAGGGATATTAAACAACCCAAAATAAAAAGATGATTTAATCTATGCTCGATACATACAGCATGTGGTATCTTAAATGGGTGACTAATGACTTCCATTCATCTCTCCTCTCTCGCGAACCTATCAAAATAAAAGCCCCATCAATTAGCTGTATTTTACATTAAACCCAAGATAAGGATTGCTTTTTACCCCTAAATATTAGTTCTTATTTCTAACTGACCTAATTTAGGAAAAACTAAAGATAACAATTGTTTCTTAGGAAGGAAGTTGAAATGAGGCTGATTTTCCTTTCAAAATAATAGCACCATCGAGTGACTATCCTAACGACAGGTTCTAGATTTGAGATGTGCACCAAATAACAGGCACATTTTCTAAATGTATATGTGTACAGTTCACCATATGCCAATTTAGTCACTACCCTCCATCTCTGTGCATTCTGTGTTATTTCATGTATTTCGATGCAGTCTTTGATCTCCGAAGACTTAAATTGGCAAAATAGTGAATAGGTCTCACGCTGAGATCCAGGACCACCATCTAGGACCGCAACCAGATGTTGCTCCACTTCTGTCAGGGTTGTCGTCCTACATCTGGAACATTTAAAAATCTCAGTGTATAAAAAAATCAAAACTAGAATCCCATATGTTTAAAATCAGTACCAAAACACACCCACACCTAAATATTTTACATTCTGAACGTTTTCTCCGTGCTGAAAACGCATAATAAAACATTTGATTTGTGGTTTTATAGAGCTCATTAATCCCAGATGTACCCAATAAATATCCGGATATACAACGTGGAGGTATAAACCGTCCCACAAAACCAAACTGTCGGTTTACCCGGCTCACGTCGGCCAGCGACGGGGCCACCTGTGTGCTTCCCCCTTCGTCTCAGGTCACATGTGTCAGCCGCAGATGGCCGGATCAATGCGAAACATTTAATTACTGTTGTGACAAATGGCAGAGGCGTCGAGCGGGGGTTTGCTGAGCAAATGATCTCGGTGATTGCAGCAGGCGAGTGTGCCGTGATTCACAATGACAAGCCATGAATTATTAAGCCACTAGAGCTGCCTGATGCCCGGAAGCCATGTTTCTCTGTGAAGACGAGGAGCCCAGCAGGGGCAAAACAAAAGAGGACACAAAGGGGGGCTTTGAATGGTAGCCACCCACAAAGCTAACGCTGAGGGAAATGTAGGTTGGCGTTGGATCTGGCATCTATGCACATTCCTCCAGCGAAGAATAATATATATATAAAAAGATATACAAGAAATACTGCAAGTTGAGTTGAGGCAATTCGGGAAGTCGGCGCCTACTCACCATCAAAAGCTTTATTAAAAAATGTGATTTAAGTGCAACGCATTAAGTACATTATATAATAACATGACCCAATTTGACTCCATTATATAAGAACGACTGGGATCTGGTGTGACAGGTACAGCCAATAATTAAGGTCACATGGCGTAAAATGAAAATTTAAAAGGCGTGTTACACCAACAGACGTTTCAGAGCTATGTACGACTCAATAAATGCACATAAGCCACTCTCTAATTGTTACTGCCCATTTGATTACTTTTTCTCTTTTTTTAACCTCTTTTCAGATACCAGATACCCACAGCTCTTTACTCCGTTGAGCCACTGTGTCCAATAATTCAAAATATAAAAATTCAATGAAATGTCCACTGACGCTCCGTGAGTTTGTGGTTCACGTGGTTAAAAGAAAGCGTTGTCCATTCAGGATTCTGTTTATTTTGATAATTTATTTACCAAAACAAGCAAACAAAAGAACAAAGGAACTCCCAACGCTGGTAAAGAACAACAACAGAGGCCTACCCAGGTGCATGCTGGTCCTGTACCTGTCGTCTCCGACAAATAACCACAGGTGCCCACAGTGTTGCCCAATTAGTGAACAAAAGAACAATCAAAAGACAAAATATATCTCAACAACAACAAGGATGAATTAAACTAAAAACTATCACAAGAAGAAGCTATTCTAATACATCAAAACATCTAAGCTAAATAAGCAAATATTAAACAATACTACTTAATAAAATAACTAAATACTAATATCAAACATCCAACAGATATATTAACAGATTGTGAATCCTGATGTTTAATTCACAAAAGGTGGATTTTAGCATAAACTACATTACACTTAGCAACAATTAAACACACAATTATACAATATATTACACGCTTTCAGTATTATGCAAAACCGGGTGCATTATGGAAAGTCAACGTCTTTCTTCAGGAAAAATGACCTGCAACAATCATCCAAAAATATACGTTACACCCCATGAATTATCATCTGTGCTATGTGATAACACTTTGCATATTGCATGTTTTCCATAGTGTTTTATTCATTTAATAACTTGAGAATAACTTCACTTGAGAACAGAATGCATTCACTTATTGTGCCTCCAGTGTCACGCTGTATTATTCATATATGTTAAACTTACAAAACTGTTACGCAATTACTCTCATGATCCTGAAACTCGGAAAGCACTTTGCAGCGTAAACCGTGCTAATTATATGCAGCACATCTGTAACCTGGTGCTAACAAGCACACAATAGGAGGCTACTGAGAGAAAAGACATATTTAACGGCTCAAACATTACTAATATATACCAACTAATAACCGGTAAATAGGATTTTCCTAATTGAACGTGCTAATGCCGTTTTGTGGAGTCAACGTCGCTTTTTAAAAAGCAAGAAGTGAAGAAGAGTGACAGATTCATCCACAGCCAACTTTTATCTTGGTTAAAACATAAGTCCCGACACGTGACGCGCTCCGTCTTCTTTCCGTGACACGTTTTTTTGCCAATTAGGAGTCACGGGGGTGACGTTTCCCCAGCGGGGTCGCTGAGGGCTGTGATTCCCCCGCAGCCCGCCACCGCCTCCCCCTGACCCAATTACCACGAATAATTGCTCATAATACTCCTCCGCCGGGATCCCACGAAGAGACACTCACAAATAGCATCCTCAGCAGTTATTACCAGCTGTTACACGAGGGTAGTGTTATTCACCCCGAGAAAATATATACGCAAACCGTATGAAGGATCGTCGTCAGTAAAACAAGCTGAAGGGAGTTTGGGAAGATTTGTAAAGAAGGTATAGCTGCTGCTTTGGTTTTATGCCCTTTTTTTAACTTTTATTTAAGCAGGATTTTATTTTTTCCTGCTTAATGCTCATCAAAGTGTCCGTTATGCACCTGAACAAAGCAAAGAAAAGTTAATAATAGACGAGATCAAACCAAACCGTGGTATCCAACCCCAAATGCTTCTTCTTTTTTATCGCCTAATGCTACGTTAAAACAAAACGTGTGAGTTTAATCGCGCGATCGTTTGCCGTGTTCACGCCAAAAACGTTGCGAAGCTCCGCGAGGGGGCGGGGCTTATCTCTGTGGCTCGTCTCCGTAAAGACCGTTATCATTTCCTTCACCCACCATGAAGAACTAACCACTAGTTCTGCTTTATACTTGTTGAGGACATCCCACAAACGTCTGAACATCTAACGCCCTTGTGTTTCATAACATATCATATATATATATATATATATATATATATATATATATATATATATATATATATTTATACATGACATCACCCGTAGACTCACACAGCTCGGTCACTTTCTCCGACTAAGTTAACTGTTACGTCTGAAAAACTTCCGCTTCCAGGGCAACGAGAGCGGAACATCTAAACACGTGGTATTGCCTTCATAACATTAACATTAATTATATATATATATATATATATAGTTGCGAAATTATCGCCTCAAAGTTAAAATAATTAAACTAGAGGTGAAAATCACGACTCTCAAAACACGCCGCCGTAAACGCCACAAACGCACCGCATCGCCCGGAGAAACACGCCACACGCGTCTGTACGCTGACTTTTTCACGAGATCTCATCGCGGGAAAAAATCTCGCCGCTTTCTGTGTGAACGTCGCTTTAGGGCTCGATCACACGAGACGCGATTCTCAAAAAACATTGATTTGCCTTTTAAATGACGCGCGGCGTGTTTTTAGTTTTTTAGGCGCGCTTAAAAGTTAAAATATACTCAACTTTAAGCGCAAAGGCGTGGAGGCGCAACGCTCATCAATGTCACGCTCGACCAAGGCAGCCAATGGGATCGAGCAGGAGGCCCGAGGCAGCCAATGGGATCAAACAGGAGCCCCGAGGCAGCCGATGAGATCGAGCAGGAGGCCAAAGGCAGCCAATGGGATCGAGCAGGAGGCGGGCTTTCCTTCACGTTTTCCCAACAAGACACTCATATTAGAGGTATTTAATTATGAAGAGCTTTATAAATTCTAAATGGAAACACGACTCCAGCTGACTCCGGCTGACTCCGGCTGACTCCCGCTCAGCCAGAAGTAAAACTGCCTCATCATCGAGACACAATTCACAGAATAGAAGTTGGTATTCGCCGTACTCCATCCGTTTATTCTTTGATATATTGTGAACCCAAAAGCCCACACTTAGTCACCTTATCCAATAGGTGACACCCACATCTCCTCTGTGTTCAGAGCCGGTCTACTTCTCAGGCTCAGAGTCTATACGGGATTCGCTGCATGGGTGTAAAGTTGTGGCTGAGATGACTTTTGAGATGACTTTAACTCTGGTTTTTACTCTCTGTCGGCCACACACCAGAAACACACACACACACACACACGCACACACTCACACACTGGTGAGGCTTAATTGATTTCGCTGCTGCTGCAGATAAATCCATGTTCCACATCCCATGTCACCGGCTGCGGCCCCTGTCTTCCGGCCTGGTAAACCCCATTCATCACAAAGAGCCCTCTGCATACGGGACCCTCGCCCCGATGCCTCTGTTACTGAGCTCGGTCAACCTCGAGCTGCCCTTTACACACACACACACACACACACACACACACACACACACACACACACACACGACTCAATGATGAGAACATTTGGAAGATAATAATTTCCGTTATCCTGAGGCTGCATTCACAGTGACGCCAATTCTCAGTTAATGGGATCACACACACGCATGTTCTCACACACACACACACAAGTGTTCTCACACACACACTGATGAAATGATATGTATGGCCGCTTCATTTTTTAAAGCCGAGGGCTGATTCCTGACGCGGCCTCTGTGGAGCTGCCCTCCGGGGCGTGGCGACGGACTGACCCCGAGCTTGTTAACTGTCAGTTACAGTCGGAGTCGGAGAGCGTGGCGCTCGCCTCGTCCCCGCACGGCCACCCAGTAACATTGTTTACCCCTTAAATTATACGCGCACAATCGTATCAATGCACTTTTAGACAAAGCAGACACGAGCAGCATTTATTTGTAGAGTACATCAGCTGTGTGCGTGGGATGACGATGGGTAGCAGAGGAGGGAGGACGTCACTGTCTAATATATATATATATATATATATATATATATATATATATATATGTATATATATATATATATGTATATATATAATATATATATTATTATATTATATATATATATACATATATATATATATATATATATATATATATATATATATATATATATATATACATATACATAGGATATATATATGATATATTATATATATTTATTATATATATATATTTATTATATATATAATATATATATATATATATTATATATGTATATATATTTATTATATATGTATGTATATATATATATATATATATATATATATATATATATATATATATATATATATCTACACTTCTACACCTCTACAACCAAACATGGAAATAAAGGAAATCCTCAATATGGAAAAAACAACAAGTCTTAAAATGTCTTTTATTATTACGATAAAAATGACCTTATGAAAATACATATGGTTATGTTGTTGAAAACTATATTTAAAAAAGTGAGTACAAAAAGAAAAGTCTTTTATTTATCTGAATAGTGGGCTTCAAAAGGTTTTTATTACATGGGTATAGGTCACTGCTGAGCCAGTTAAGGTGATGTCAGACGTTCTTCCACTAAATCTTTACACATATTTAGCACTCTTTCACTATTTCTTCACTTCCCCCACAGAATGGTTTGTTTCCCTTCTCACAGTCTTCAGTCTTTCTTTGAAATGAAACACATTTGACCCTCCAGGGCTTCAAACGTGACGTGGCGGCGTAGCCGTCCAGAAAAGGATGCGTGTTCATACGTCGCTTAGTCGCTGAATGATTTGATACTCTTGCTATAGTCTGAAAGCAAAACAGGGTTACATCTCTTTGCTCTTCATTCATCTTCCCGACGAGAGTTCAGCGCGTCCTCCCGAGGCCATCGCGGGGAGAAAAAAAATGACAGAACTGTCGTTTCAAGTGGAGCGGGGCGAGCAACGAACGCCACCATTCATTTTCCACGCCAGCTTCTCAAAGTGCTGACGGCTGCACGGAGGAATGAGACGCGCCATCAAAGCCAAACCACGGCCTTTATTCCACGAGCGAACCCGGCCGTGTTTCACCGGCCGAGGTCCCGCGGGGCGAGAAACACGAATCAAGAGGAACTTCGATCCACGTGCGGAGCGAAGGTCGGCGTTCCGGCGGAGCGGTTAATTCAACGTGAGCGTTCAAACACGGAGCCCGCCGCGGCACGCCGTTTGACTCCTGACACCTGGGAGTGTAGTTCTGAAATCATTCTGAATTGAGCGTCGGTCCACGGGGACGATGGAGGAGGAGATTTGGCAAAAATATGTGTGCGTGGATTAAATCTGCATGGAGGGATTAATGTGGCCGTTTTCTGTCCTTTTGTTAAAATCAGAGATTATTCTTTTTGTTCATTTATATATATATTTATATATATATATATATTTTTTTTTTTTTTTTTTTATATATAGATATATTTAAAGAATTGTATACATATATTTTTATATATATGCACTTATATATATATAAATATGTATAAATCTCTATATATTAATATATATAAATCTCTATATATTAATATATATTTATATGTATGTATATTTATATACATATATATATATATATTTATAAATATATTTATAAATATATATATATACATTTATATATATAGATAGATATACATTTATATATATTTTTCAGAGATATATATTTATATATCTATATATAAATATATATATTGTATATCAGTCAAAAATAAAAGACACATTTAATATATAGTTATGCTTTTAGCGGGACGAAGAAAGCGATTGAAAGGGAAAGAAGGAGAAGGCCGCTGTCATATCAATCATCCTGCTGCCACTCTCCATCTCCTCCTTTAAGCACACCTCCGGTCCAGAGTGACTGCAGCCTTGTGTTACTCTTCCCTGACATGTCACTTCATCAGACCAGGAGACTTCCTGGAGACGACGCACGGCAGATTAAAAACCTTCAGTGACCAGGAACCTGGACACACACACACCCATGACCTCATTGCTGCAGGTAGAGCTTCTCTCAAGATTGTATCTGAGTTGTATCGAGAAGCGGCAAAATGGGTTCAAATCCCGGTCTGGGCGGTCCTTCTGGGTGGAGATTGCATGTTCTCCCCGTGGCAGCGTGGGTTCCCTCTGGGTTCTCCGGGTTCCTCCCTCAGTCCAAAGACATGCATCTCAGGTGAATCGACCTCTAAACGTCCCGTAGGTGTGAATGTGAGCGTGATGGTCGTCTGTCTCTCTGTGAGCCCTGGGACGGACCGGCGACCGTCCAGGTCGTGAACCCTACGCCTTCGCCCAGTGGCACCTGGGATCGGCTCCCGCTCCCCTAAAAAAAAAAAGATAAGCGCTTTGGAGGATGGGTGGAAAAAAAATGAAAGTTTAAAAGTTGTGAATTCTTCACATTGACTTGGTATGCAACGGTTTCACTCTGCGGCACTTTTGAGTTTCCCTCTCTATCGCTGAGCCAAATGTTTCAGAATTAAACGTTTTAATGTCAGAAGAATCACCCCCCTCTCCTCCGCCTCTGACGTCCCGTACTGTAGGTATAAGGATGTTGAATGGCGACGTGTTGAGTAATGAGAGCGGTCCCGAATGGGTTTCCAGCGCGGTCCTGAATACGAATCAGTGTGTCCGGCTCTCTTTATGCTCCGGCTGTAACGAACATCACAATCCCGAATTCATTCCGCAGTTTTTTTGGAATCACATAACTCATAATGGCGACTGACATGAAAAGACGTTCGGCACCAGTAATGACTCTGATTTTTAATCTGCAGATGTGCTTTGATAGATCTGAGGCAGCTGCTCACACACACACACACACACACACACACACACACACGTTGGGATTAAGAACTGTACGACGCATAATTGGCGCTGTGCGCCCACCGCCGAGGAAATTGCACCCTGCGCCCGCTAATGGCGTGCGGCTGAAGACGAGGCCTCCCTCGAGGCGAGGAGGCACGCGTGCTATCTCGTAACGACCACAGAGGAAAGGACTCGGAACTCGTTAAGTGGATTTTTTTTTGAATACCAAAGCAGAGATAATAAAGGAAGAGTCCCGTAAGAGGAAATTCAAATTAGTGTCGAGCGCAGGAAAAGTGACATCAAATGTTATCCGGAGATCATCATCATCATCATCATTGTGATGAAGACGTGTGCACAGAGGGAAATAACTTGGAGTAAGTGGGGCATGTGAGGCGTTAACATACATGGAGTCGCCTGCAGGCCCCCCCCCCCCGTCACCTTCACATGTACTAACTTATTGAACTTATTGAACCCTTAGGGTCAATTTGACCCCAATAATTAAAACCTCCAGAAAATTATTTGAATTAATATTGTTTCCCAAGTTTAAGTGTCAGGTACTTTATGTTTGTTTGTTTACTTCCTAAATATCCCTTTAAATATATAAAAAAGTGTATATTTCTTATATGTTTTACACAGTGAAAAACAGCCTGGGGGTCAAATTGACCCCAAAGAACTCCGATGGGTACAAGTTGTGTTCAGGACAGTGAAAACATATCATCATGTGAATTTCATGTTTTCGAGTTGTCCCCAATAAATTAGGAAAAGTCACAAAATATGAAGCAGAAATAATGATGTCAATAATTATTTTAGAGATGTTAAACATTGAATCGGGTCAAATTGACCCCAAAGGTAACAGGAGGGTTAAGCTGGTTACAGCCTCTTTTTTTACAGGTTTTTTTACAGTTTTTTTTTTCAATTGTGAAATGCAGAGGTTGTGTTGTTATACATTAATTAACGTTCAGCCTCTGCACTCCAACGGCCCCTTGCGTATTGAAAACGGGATACGGACATGTACCGCAGCGAAAACACGCAAATGCAATTCTATTCAGTTTATTTTGTGTAGCCCATTATCACAAATTACAAATTTGCCTCAGAGGGTTTTACAGTCTGTACACATACAACATGCCTGACCTTTGACCTCACATCGGATCAGGAAAAACTCCCCAAAGAAATAACAAAAACCCTTTCATGCGGAAAACAAGATAATGATGTTTATGTAAAAACAGACAACGGAATTAAGTCAGTACAGCAGCAACAGGTAAAAACATGTATAAAAACATTAAGACAGGACATTTATAAAACAAGATATATCTCAAAATAAATAAAAGATTAAAAGTGTTGTATAAATGGTATTTTTGATGGGTGCTGGGGGAAACCGCTCTGTGGGAAAATGTTAATAGTCCTGAGGAAAAAAAGAAGAAGAAATCTTCCGGAGAGCAACAGAGGAGGATCCCTCTGCAGGATGGACAGAACAATAGACGTCATGTGACCAGAAGGAGTCATTACAGAGTTATAACACAATCAATGAGTTTGACAGAGTGTATGAATAGTTGGTAGTCGGCATGGACCACGATCCAGACCTCCGTGATCCATCAGGCAGATGGAGGTAGAGAGGAGGAGGAGGGTGACCCTATGGGCCCTATGAGACGTGAGGTCACAGTCGAATGTTGCCAAAAAAAGTTAAAAAAAGAAAAAAACATGCATGGATTCCCTCCTCTCTCTTTCTCTCTCTCGCTCTTCTAGGCCTCCACTCATCCTCTGATAATGAGCGGCTTCACAGGCTGTCAGATTAAACGCGTTCCCGCTGCTCGGGGAAAAAACGGCTCCTCTGCTCAAACTCCGACTCCCGAGGCGTTAAAAGGAGGATTTTTTTGATGTCGACTACAAAAAGAAACATCAGCACTTTGTGAGTTGTGGAGAGAACCTGGGAATCTGAATTCTTGTCCCGGTGCAATAAGTAACGTCGCGCTCCGCAGGAGGCGCGGAAAAAGACGGGCGCGCCGAGTCCGTTTCATCCTGTTTTCCGGCACACGGCGCTCGCTGTGAACAGGAAAATTGCGTTAATTGGTTTATTCATCGGTACGGGGGAGAATCAGTCAGAGGGTATCAAAGGTGCATGTAAACTAACTTGACTTCAGTCGAGAGCAGCCGATACCCGGGTCGCTTTAAACCCCGACCGGAACCGCTCCTGTGGTGCGGAGGTATTACATAAAGGGCAACATGGAATAATAATTAAAAAAGGAAGGAGGGGGGGAGGAGAGAAACACACAGCGGAGGATGAGAGGAAGACGGAGGATGAAAGAGCCCCACACGGCGGGGCTTTAAACCCAAAATAAAACACTCTCAAAGACGACGCTATCATTAGAGGTGCGCTCAGCACGGCAAATGTTCCTGAGTTTGGGCGTTTGCCACCAGAGGAACACATTATTCTTTGATAATAGTTCATGTTAAACTGATTTTCATCTTATTTTCATCTTATGACCCACTTCACCCGAGTAGTAGAGGCGGATCGCTGAACTTTACAGTCTACGTGGCATGCAAGTGTTCATTTATTTTTCTTCCTGTCTCACCATTTAAATAAATATTTAAATGAATAGAATATAGACACACGCACGCTTAAATCTACGCAGAGATGAACACTTTATTTTGTTGAGCTTTTATTCTGAAGGACCTTCATCGGAGCAGAGGAGCAAAGTAACCAGAGACTATCTTTTACAATAAGTTATTTAGAGTTGCACATATACATAAGAGAAGTCTATGTTTACAGTTCAATGCATTAAGAAGGTTGTAATTATATTATGATGATTAATTCGAGAAAAGACACCGTTTTTATTATAGTTTGTGATGAACTGATGATGTGTGAGAATTAATGACGCGTCATTGTTTCGAGACAGTCGTTGAAATGGATGCCGGTTGAAACCAGAGAAGTTACTTTTACTTTGAAGGCAAGAAAAGAGAGTTTTATGTTGAAGGCGTGTGGAGACTTTTTCCTGTTTCCGGTCTGGAAGCAGGAAGCTCTCACCCGCCATCTTGGATTCCCTTTGAGCCAACTTAACCGTTGCATCATATTCACATAAAACAAACACCGTAACCAAGTAGTGTGTCTCCCCCTGTGTGTGTGTGTGTGTGTGTGTGTGTGTGTGTGTGTGTTTTCCACAAAGGATCTAGACACACCTGTGGGATACCAACCACTCCACCGCCAGTGGGCTGATGGATCCACATGAATACATATACATGTATAACTCCAGCGGTGGTTCCTCGCCGTGTGTTCCAGTGTTCCGTCATTTATTGCATATTCTTATTGCTGTGGAACGAGTGTGTGACGAACCACCGCTGGTCCCCCCCCCCCCTCTCACGTGATTGATCGGGCGCCGTATTGAGCGTGTGCAGACATGTGCGCCTGCTGTGCATAACGCCTCCAGCATCGATTGTTTGTCCTTTACAGGAGACGGATGTTCCCGTTTCGTCCATATCTGGGACGTCTGAGAGCTTCGCCTCCTCGAAACGCTTCACGGTGGAGGCGGGGCTTCTTTCACTGAAATCGCTAATTGTTGTTGGAGTTGTTGTGTATTTTATTCAGTGAAACATTGCAATACAATACAATGTTATTCTATAAAATATACAAACTAAAAGACTGAAAAGGTATCGGGAGAAGCAACACATGCTTATATATTCCTATCCTAAATTATTATAATCAAATAAAGATTGTTTTTAATATAAAATAAAGAAAAATAGTAAAGAAAATAAATTCTCTAAATATATATATATATATATATATATATATATATATATATATATATATATATATATATTTATTTATATAAGAATGGTCAACTCATTTTGGTTTATTTATAAAACAACTTTGGGGGGTGATAAGTGTGATCGAAACATATGTATATGGAAGATGTATGTATGTATACATATATATATATATATATATATATATATATATATATTGTATAAATAAACCCAAAATGAGTTGACCACTCTTATATCCATTTTGACATTGTTCCATAATTGGAACTAATAAACGTATAAAATTATACCGGTGCCTAAACGGTTCCTCGACCGATACTCGACCGCAAAAAACGACGATTGAGAATGACGACTAACCCTCGGCGGCCAAATTCCTGTAAAAGCCGTTTACATGGAGCACGTGCTAAAAAATTATTATAATTATAATGGCTAATGTCTTATTTGTTGACCTACTTTCATGAATGCAAGACTTGTAATCAACTTTCCGTTCCTAATGTGAGTCAGGCTGCTCTCGTTTTGGGTACCAAACCCTACGACATCACACAACACACTGAGTGACATGCTAGGTTCAGGGCTCTCAAGTTTTGAAGAGAGGCAAGCGTGAGACATATCCATCAGCAGAACGAAACTTTAGGATATCAGTCGCGTGCAATTCCAGGATGCTTTATTTTCATTGGTTGCTGGATTACATCTTACCCAGATACAACAGATACGTTTGTTTTCTGATGGGCTATTGTGTAGCCCATTTCTTTTTTTTGATTGGCTGATAAGTGGCACCTCACAGCAGAATTCAGGGAGCGCTTGATTTCTCCACGGTGAGAGCGGCTCATGTTGGCTCTGCGGCACATTAAAACATTAAATAGCCGAGAGTTTTTTTTCAGCGTGAGAAATACGATGTGTGGCGGGAGTGCGGGAGTCAAGACCGAAATGCGTGAGTCTCACGCTCAATGCGTGAGGCTTGAGAGCCCTGTAAGTTGATAACTAAATGTAAAAGTCCCGTAGACCGGGAGTCTTCCGCTCTTCGTGACCTTCTATAGATTCATATTTCCCGCACGGACACGGTATCAGTATCGATCTTTACATCTAACTCTCGACTATCATTTGGGAAACAAATGAAGGATCAAAGCCGCAGTACCGAGTACACGTTGTTGAATTGACATCGCGGTCTGGTCCTCTTGGAGCAGCCAGTGTCTGTCTGTCCGGCTGCATCCAGCAGCCTCATCATCATTTACACAAGCGTCTGTGAATACCAAGCAGGCGCAGCTGATGTGTTCCTGCTGTCTGTTTGGCAGCGGAAATAAAAGGGCAGAGCGGGAGCTGAATGTTCATCATTTGATATTAACGCCAGACAAAGCCGGCCTCTTTGATCACGGCCCCGAAGGTCAACCGCAACAGCTGTTGCGATGCTCCGACAGGAGGCCAAGCTTCTTCTTTTTGTGTGTGTGTGGACGTCTCCCGCCGGGCAGAAGCTGCTCTCCACGTGTGTTTGGAAACAAATATCTTGTATCAGAGGGGATTGTGGGAGTATTTTTATATTACTTGAGGGAGAGATGAAACAAGCAAAGTCTTTTTTTTTCATACACACACAAACTGCAGATTTCCTCATCAGCTAAGTAGATTTCTTTTTCAATAATGTTGGCTGTTCAATTCAGTTTATTTTGTATAGCCCAATATCACAAATTTGCTTGAGAGGGCTTTACAGTCTGTACACATTCGACATCCCTGACTTTTGATACCTTGGAGTTGAGGATACGCTTCTCATTCGCTTTTTTCTAACATCAAAGGCTTCTTCCGGGGCCTCTTAAAAAAAAGCCATTTTGATGGAGCCAATAGCCGATCGCGATGGGTTTGTATATCGTCGCGAAGGCCCGGAGACGTGGAAATGTATTGTTCAGAAGCTTAAAACAACCTTTGTTTAATAAGTAGTGATATCTATAGTGGCTACACAAATAGAAAAGGGTGATATATATATATATACATTTACATAAACAGTGGGTACGGAAGGTATTCAGACGCCTTTACATTTTCCACTCTTTGTTTCTTTGCAGCCATTTGATAAAATAAAAAAAGTTCATTTTATTTCTCCTTATTGTTCACTCAGACTGAAATGTAGACATGTTTGAAAATGTATTAAAAAGGAAAAACGTAAATATCACATGGTGACAAGTCTTCAGACCCTTTGCTGTGACGCTCATATTGACTCACATGGTGTCCACTTCTTCTGACGCTCCTTGAGATGGCTCTACTCTTCCATTTGAGTCCAGCTGTGTTTAATTAAACTGATTGGACTTGATGAGGAAAGGCAAACACCTGTCTCTATAAGACCTCACAGCTCACACTCAGAATGAGACCCCGTTTACACAATGGGAAAACGCATATATTTTCAAGTGTTTTGTCCTTTCATTTACACAAAAACAAAGGTTTTATTACGGAAAACAATCATTTCTAAAAACTCCGGCCAAAGTGGAGATTCATCTTCTGAGAACCTTTGAATGTTTGAGGCAATAAAAAGACGGACATATCTTGAAATGGAGAAATCGTTACTTAAATACGTTATCACACGTGTTTCTGTGTCTGTTTGCTATTATCTAGAGCTTGTTCTATAAAAAAACTATTGTTCATGCGTTCATTTTTCCGTAGATACATTAGTAGAAGCGACCCGGTTCACATTACTGCTTTGTTTTTTGGCACGACGCTACATTGCTTTACCGAAAATATCAACATAGTCGTTTCAATTTTACGACCGCCTTTGATTCGCTTGGTCTTCTATTCCCCTCTAATACGAAAGTCATCTTTTCATATCATAAATTTCCCTTTTTTTATTCATCATTTTTCACCCAAGCAGTGTTATTGCCCGTCTTGGTAATAATATAAAAACGGCTTCTGTGTTGGAACAACACGGTCAGAAATCTCACACACACACACACACACACACACACACACACACACACACACACACACACACACACACACATCATCATATTTATTCCTCTTTATATTTGATCTGTGCTCAGAATATTCGAGTTGCTTTGGACTATAAAGGTCGCTATACCTGCCGCTCTAGTACGTGTGACATTGATTCCCGGTGACCACAAGTTTGCTTGTCACTTGCAAATGTCAACCAATCAGGTGCTCTTAAAAAGGTCTGCGGTTTATGGGATGTTTAAAATGTCGAGTGGGATTACAGCGGAGTTCTCCCAGCAGGGAGTCCTCGCACATTATCGAAAATGTCTGCTTGATAACTGGATGACCTTGAGCTGTGTGACCTATGAAAAGGTGAAAGGAAACCTCAGCGCCCTCCCCCCCTAATCCACTTCATCCATGGATGTACATGAACATGTCATGTTTAAATTGCGTGACATTTTTCATCTGAATAATTTCTTATTACATCACTATATTTCCCGTGGGGGCCTCTGACACACTGCGTGTCTCATAAAAGTGTCTCATTAAAGGTCAAATGGGAACCTTCGAATACATTTTTAGCGTAAACTCAAAGATATGTTTTATATTTGTGTTGCAGCCCTTACATGAACTCTTCAATAACTCTTTGTTCTTCTGTTTAGCAAGATTTATTCTACAAATTTCCAGTTTAAGCGAGCACACGCAATGTTTTCCTTCAGCCGGCTTCTCGCACCTTGACACGCCCCTCTCTTAAAGAGACAGCGCCCCTCTCTTAAAGAGACAGTGCCCCTCTCTTAAAGAGATAGCGCCCCTCTCTTAAAGAGACAGCGCCCCTCTCTTAAAGAGATAGCGCCCCTCTCTTAAAGAGACAGCGCCCCTCTCTTAAAGAGATAGCGCCCCTCTCTTTAAGAGACAGCGACCCTCTCTTAAAGAGATAGTGCCCCTCTCTTAAAGAGACAGCGCTCTCTTCCAACGGAACTACGAGAACTTTCCTCACTTCACAGTTAGTATGTGCACAACACATGAATTACCTTAAACGCAAAGAATGAGAAATTGACACCGTTGAAATACATAAAGAGATATGAAATAACATTTGAGGGTGCTACATTCGCTTCACTGGTATTGCCTCCCAAACAGGTTACGTAAGAGAATAGAATGACGATGATAACTTACATTTAGTCTGGTATATAGTCGTGGCGATACCTGGACCTGTCAAGAACAAGGAACAAAATATAAACAGTTTAATGTTTTCAATTTGAACCCTTATCTTACCAAATACATTAAAAGCATTAATAATGTTTTTCACTGGTGGGTTCCAGGGCTCCAGGGCGAGCAGGCGTAGGGTTTCTCCTCGGCCACCAGAGGTGAGCTTTTTAAATATTTACTCGCAATATGTTGGCAGGCTGTATAAAGAATGCCTGCAAATGTAGATGTGACTAACTTGGCCTACCTGCAGATGGTAAATCTCTTTCTTTGCTGTGATGAGAGGGAGCAAGCAAAGCGCTCTAAAAGGAAGAAGGAGTCAGGAGGAAACACCGGAGTGTGATACTGAAATTAGGACATGCTGCTCTTCACCAACACAAACTCAGTGCTGCGTGGCCAGGTGTTTTTTATTGTATTTCCCTCCAGTATTTCTCCTTCCATAAATAAATAAATACAGGAATACAAAATAACTGCTTAAATAAATGTATAAATAAATAGGTAAATGTATAAATATATACAGGAATCAATTAATAAATGCTTGAATAAATGTATAAATACAGAAATAAAAAAATAAAACATAATTATAAATAAATATAAGTTATAAAACAGGACATCGTTAAATACAAATATTTCTTTATCTATTTATTTATTTATGTCTGTTTTTAAGTGTCCACATGTATTTCTTCATTTATGTAACGCTTGTATTTATGTGTCCTTGTATGCAAATTATTTAAGCATTTCTTTATTCCTGTATTTATTCATGCATTTATGTATTTATACGTAATTCATGTTCTGTCCTCCATAAGGAAGAGCTATATCCAGAGGCTGGTTTCATTAATACTGTTTAAAAGCATAAATGTGGAAAATTAGCTGTCGGGACCAAAACTACTTCTTCTTACCAGACTGTAACCATGTTTATTTCCAACATAAATTTGGGCCTGAAGTCCTTTGGCTCTGAAGTTTAGCGCTTTAAAAAGTTAGCGAAGCAGAATTTCTCGTTGTGTCTGCTGTACTAAAGTAAGTCTCTCCTGCAAAAAAGGATATTCTTATTAAATAGAGCTAATAAATAAAATAAAAGTATGTGCATGGGAGAACTTGAAGAGAGTACTCCTGGGGCCAGGTAAGATGCAGGAAGCGCAAACATGAGACGCCATATATATATAAATATATATATATAAATAAATGTTACTTACTTACTTATAAGAGAATAAAAAAAGATGCAACCTTTTCCACCCTGAACAGCAGCAACAAACCGAAGAGGAGAGTGGAATAAACACACACACACACACTCACACACACACACACACACCGTGTACACGCCCACACAGGTCAGAGAACTTGTCTAATCGGCCATCGTAATTAAAACATAATTAATATGGCGTGCGTGGGTTTCTAAGTGCACAGCAGGGCGTCTGCTCCGGCATCACGTGACCCCCTCTGCTGCTCCTCCGTGTGACGCTCCGAATACGTGAACCAAAGCTCTGGAAACCCTCTGGAAATTCACGAGGAGCCGAACGCAGCGTCGGAGAGCTGATTCTCCTGAGTGCAAATACACACACACACACACACACATACATACACACACACTGACAGCAGACTGGTCAAGTTGCAGTCGGACACACACACACACACACACATATACACACACTGATAGCAGACTGGTCAAGTTGCAGTCGGACACACACACACATACACACACACTGACATCAGACTGGTGAAGTTGCAGTCAGACACACACACATACATACACACACACACTGACAGCAGACTGGTCAATTTGCAGTCAGACACACACACACACACACATACACACACATACACACACACACACACACTGACAGCAGACTGGTCAATTTGCAGTCAGACACACACACACACACGCACACACACACACACTGACAGCAGACTGGTCAATTTGCAGTCAGACACACACACACACACACACACACACACACACACACACACACACACGTGTCACTGCACTGCTGAGTGAAGAGAATACCCAGAAGCTGTGACTCTGGAGGAGACGGAGAAGAGGCAGAACAAATTCTATTATGTTCATTAAAAAATGAATAAAAATGAAACTATTTAAAAGACTCAACTGCATCTTTCACCTGCAGTGTTGTGTGTTGCTTTGCTTTGACAACACATCCCATCGGGGGCTGATATAAACCGTTCCCGTGTTCGGAGGAGGCAGGGAGCTACACAACACGAGCAAACCAAGGACACACATAACGGCTCTATCTTTTGTCTAAATGTTTAATTTCATTTTTTTTTTTTAAAGATGCATTTAACGTCGCTGCAGCGTCGATAGTCCATTAAGTAGTCTAGAAATAACACAAGCGTGCTTTATATCATTGTGAAAGTTCATATTGTATTAAAGCCTGACTATGTAGTTTTTCCCTTGTAGCGCCCCCTTCGAGTATTTAACGTGTACTTCAGTGTGGTAAATACCCAGTTACGATAGATCAGGTGTCTGAACCTCTGGCTCTGAGCCATATGTGGCTCTTCCGGTGACGCATATGGCTCTTCTGAGTTTGAGTTAAATAATAATCTCCCCCGCCCCCTGTAACTTTCTCTCTCCTCCAGATGACAGCAGCAGTAATGTCAGGTCCCTTTCTTAAAGACGTCTTTGTTCTTTTATTAAACTAAAGGTCTGTTATTGGTCGTCTCCACAGCAGCATGTCTCTCTGTCTCTACGTCGCGTAGCGGAGACAATAAAAAGTCACAATAAAGTTACATAGTGGAGTTTTCTGCCCACAGACCCCCGATGGCCGTGGTGGAGGCGCAAATCTCCTTATTAAAAGTCATTGTAGCGGCACCATTTTTTTTCAGGCTGTTATTTTAAGGTACAATTGTTACATAGTGGGGCTTTAAAACACACTTTTGAGTTTTTTAGCAAATAAATCCTATAACTCAAAGTCCATTAAAAGCCTCTCGGAGCTTAAGTAGTGGAAGCTTCCAGGTGTTATATGTCACGGCTGGTTGTATAAAAAAACGACTTATATTAAAGCCAGAGCCAACACATGTCCGACATGTTTCCCATGTCGGTGTGCAGCAGCTCGACCAGGCGGAGGCAGAGAGGTCGGGCGGTGTTTGACATTCAGGCTGTCCGCCAGTCGATAAACAAACAAAGACTCAATCAAAACGTCCGAGTCACGTCTCCCACCGTACCGACGCCGCGGGGGATTCTCCTTTTCAACCGATAAAATAGAGCGTTATGAATCGGCTGAAGCGGCTAATTACTCCAAATCGAATCAGCGGATGAGCCAAGGACGGAGGGGGAGGGGACGAGGGAGGAGGAGGGAGGATGTGGGGGAGGATGCGGGGGGGGGTTCTTATCTCGAGAAAGTAAAAAGGGGGTGAAAAGCAATTAGATGGAAAATGTATGGCAACGTGGCACGTAAACAAGTGAAAGGGGCAGTGTGGGCGGAGCTCCAGCAGGACGCAGGTCAACTGGAATAATAGGACTCGTAATACTATCCACACACACACACACACACACACACACACACACACACACACTAGAGGCCATATCAGTGAAAACAAAGTGAGGACCGGCCTAAATGTCCTCACTTTGCATTTTGGTCCTCACTCCAAAGGTTAAAAACATGCGATGGTCCTCAGTATGATGCCAGTGCAGACACACACACACACACACTGCTCTAAACACCTTTTTCTTGCCTGTTTTAGACAGTCTAAAGAAAGAACCCGGTGTGTGTACCACAGCTCAGACGCTGACTAGGTTCACTACATTTTGGGGGAGTTTAATCCGTCTTTTTGGCAAGATATTTCTCTAAAGTGTCTCAGTGAGTTGGAGCCGATCCAGCTCTGTTTCTGGGTTCAAACGGCGGCTCCTCATTGGCCGCCGGCGTCCAGCCGGAGTGCGTCGATCAGCCGTGGAGGCTCTCCGCTCTCTGCTGAGCGCACCTGTTCCAGCTTTCTTATCTTTCTCTTGCTCTTATTACATTTCCTTTATAGTCACTATAGCACCCAATTACAGCTTGGCCTTGTTGCAGGAGAGGACCATATTACACACACACACACACACACACACACACACACACACACACATACACACTTCCAATAAATATGATGCTTTTAATTAACACTGCTCTTTTCTTCACCTGCACTATTAAGCCTTATCGTGGAGTATTCAAACCCGGCTGCTTCTCCTTTGTGTGTTTTTTTTGTGTATTATTTTTTAAAGTGTCCTCTGTCCATCATGCATTGTTGTCTTCTAATTGAGTCTTTATAAGAAGGGTGTCCAACATGAGGCCCGAGGGCCAGGACCAGCCAGCCGGAGGTTCAATCCAGGCGTAGAAATTCAAAGACGTCTCTAATAAGTTTCTTTCTTTCTTTTTGTTGCTCCTCTTTTTGTCATTCACAATGTTTTGTCCTTTATTATTTGTTGAGTGAAACTGAATAAAATAAATAAAAAAATAAAAAAATGTAATGGCTTTTATTACAAATTAGAGGAGGAGTCAAATACTCAGGGGCCGGATTTGGGTTTTCAGGGAAATGCAAATATATATGCAGAGTAGTGTGTACAAATGTACAAGTAAATGATCATTAAAGGGGCGGCGCACTTTTTATCTTTTTTATTTTTTGGGATGTAAATGTGTGTATGTATATATATATATATATATATATATATATATATATATATATATATATAGACACATGTATATAAATACATATATATATATATATATATATATATATATATATTCCAAAGAATTATGTTTATGTCTGACATTTGTTTAATGTAACATATCCAAACGAAAGTGAATAAAATAAAAAATAAATAAAAGTTTAAAAAATAGCAGAGAACTCGTAAATTTCAAGTTTCCCAGGCAGGAAGCTGTGTGAGTGAGACGGGAGGAGAGAAGGATGGAGATTAAAGAGCTAGAGTGGTGTCACTCCTCTCTTTCCCCTCTGCTGTGTCACAGTTCTTTTCCTCTGACGTACGACGCCGCGTCACATTTACTCACGGAGGTCCTCCGGCATCCCGGGCCCTGAACCCGAGTCACGAACCCACGGCGCCGCCCCGCCCCCGGTCGGCCGCCGCCAATACAGATGATGTCACGTCTGGCTGGTTCGTATTCAGCCGGCAATGCGAAACGTTTATCACATGGTGTGTGTGTGTGTGTGTGTGTGTGTGTGTGTGTGTGTGTGTGTGTGTGTGTGTGTGTGTGTGTGGATATTTTTACGGAAGCTGGCATCTCATTCGGCGAGCAGACAGACGTTAAGTCCAGTGGGAGGGGAGCATGGAAGATGGATGGTAGGTAGGGTATGTGTGTGTGTGTGTGTGTGTGTGTGTGTGTGTGTGTGTGTGTGTGTGTGTGTGTGTGTGTGTGTGTGTGTGGCGAAAGAGACATGAGAATAACGGTTCTCCTTGTTACTATAAAGTTGTTCATCCGTGCCAGTCTCGCCTCTTCCCCTCTTTCTCCTATTCTATATCTCCATTATTGTGCCACCTCTACCTTGTGACTCCATCATTTCATCCCTCCATCCCTCCACCCCCCCCCCCTCCCATCGGTCTTCTCCAGCATTCCCTCTGTTCTCACTTCCCACCCTTCAATGTCTCTCCTCTCCATCCCTGCCTTCCGTCGTCGTGGCGATCCTCCCATTCTTCCACCGCTCCATCCTTTCATCTTCCCATTGCGAATCTCTCAAACCGAGGCAATTTTCTATCCCTCCATCTCTAATTTGCCGTATCTATCCGTGCGTTCCTCTATCTCTACCGCTCTTTTTTTCTCGCCTTTTATCTCCCACTCGCTCCATATCTTCTTTCCCTTTGTCCCTCCATCCCTGAAAGTCGTTCTCGCTATCTCTCGGCATCGTGTCTTCCCCTTTCTCCTCACCCTTACGTCATCTCTCATTACTTTCTGTCCTTACATCTCTCCATCCCAACATCCCTCCGTTAATGCATCCATCGTTCCTCCACCCTGTCCTCCTCCATCACGCGTTCCCTTATTCTCCACTCCTGCATCCCTCCATCCATCTTATCCCTCCATCCCTCTCCAGCTGACCATCTCTATCGGTTCAGCCTTCCATCTCAGATCCTTCCCCGATTGGTCACATGCATTCCTCCATCCCTTTATCTTTCCTATCAATCCCCCTCTCCTTCTCTTCTTTTCTCATCACTCCGACCTTTCATCCTTTCCTCCAACTCTTTTTTCTTCTTCTATCAACTTCCCGTTGTGCCGATAATTAATAGTCAGACAACAGAGGACACAGTTGTAGTACCTTGTCACTGTCTCTCTCTCTGTCTCTCTCTCTTTTTGAGCTCTCTCTCTCTTTTTGTACTCTCTCTCTCTCTCTCTCTCTTTCTTTGTATTTGTCACCTCGCTCTTCCAAACCTCCCCTGTGGCAGCTCCTGATGTCCTTCTGCTCTCACCTTCTACTTGTGTTGATTTCACTACTACGTGTGTGTGTGTGTGTGTGTGTGTGTGTGTGTGTGTGTGTGTGTGTGTGTGTGTGTGCATGCATGTGTGTGTGTTTGCCACCATCTTTTTTTCGTTGGTCAACAACTTACCTTTCCCGTTCCCATCCGACGTCACCTCCACGGCGCTTAGAATACACGTGCACAATAAGAGGAAAGTGCACACACACACACAGACGCACACACACACACACACACACACACACACACACAGGTGCCTCTGGCAGCGTCTCCACGGCTGCCTCCCCGCGTTGCGCGCTGTAATTGCGATGCGAAGCTTTATGACACACCGGTTGTGGCGGGCGCTGCGGAGGCGAGAGTGAAGCCCGTTCAGGAGGAGCCGGCTGCACACGTTCCCACGGTTACGACCTCCAGGAGATGCTCCTCCTGCCTTCATCCCTGGTCTCAGGATAGAGGAAAAAGTAGTTGATGCTCTGTTTATTTTATTTTTTTTGGTCAAATAATCAATGGAAAACTTTGAGTGTTACAACTTGGGTCTTATTTCTGGAATCAGTTCTGATGACACGCTCCTTTTTGAGTTGTGGGAACAGCGAGAGAATAGAATAGAAATAGAATAGAAATATACTTTATTAATCTTTATTAAGGGAATTTGTTGACACAGTATAGCACTAATAAACTAAACACAATAAAATATAAATATAAGAAAGAAAGAAAATGACTGTGCATAAAGAATTCAAAGTGAAATATAAAATACAAAATAAAATAAAATAATATATATATATATATATATACACAACATATATACACAACATATATGTAAATACAGCAATGTAAAATTAAACATATATATATGTTTATTTTTTATATATGTTAAACAACATATATGTAAATACAGCAATGTAAAATTAAATTAAAAAACAAATATATATATATAGACAGTGTGCAAAATGCAAAGTGTGTGTATGTGTGTAGTGTAAATGAAATGTGTGCAGTGCAGATCAACACAGTGTAAGTATGAATGTGAAGATGTATATGTACAGTGAAAACCCTGATTGATGAGTGAGTGATGAACCCTCATTGTAATTTACAGGTAGATCAGAGTTTTTGGTCCCAATCTCTAGTTTCAAGTCTTCTTCAAAACAGCATCATGTTGATTTACTAATATACGGCCCCATTTAGAGTAAAGCAGCACATGGATGCTTCAAGGCGGGGCCAGCTTGTGATTGGCAGGTTGCTACGACAACATTATTCATAGTCCACAATAGAAAAGGGGCGACGGAGTGACTGAGTCCACTTCGTATACAACCTCTTCTACTCATGCCCTCATTTTTTAAATCCAATATTTTATTCTAAGATTTTATGTTAATCAATTCACTACCAGGAGAAAAAAAAAAAGCTCTTACATTGAGTGTGACTACATTACGCGGCTGATGTTCCCGGGGATTATTCCCTCGCTGGCTGCACACAGAGAAAGATCTTTTCCTGCATACATCCGGAGAAAGAGAGAGAATAACTCCCCTGTGATCGGCCCGTTTGCACCTGTCAGCTGTTTCCTCGCGCTGCCGGGACCAGCACACTCCTGCTTTTGAGAGTTTTATACGTAGGATATACTGTACGCCGCCGTAATTAACCAAAGCCGCGCAGGGTATCCGGGCCGGTCCTCCCATCTGTCACCGCGGAAACGAACTGCGCTTCGAAGTTTTTATAATCCAAGTTTTTATTTGGAAGGCGAAGAGTGACGAGGGATTCTTTTAGTAGTTTTGGGGTTGGGCACGGTGGGTATTGATTATCCTGCGAGGTTCACGCGTGGCGTGCTGTGCAGAATATTGATCATAATATTTGCATGCCCACACACACACACACACACACACACACACACACACACACACAGCTGTTGGAGTAGATTATTTGATGTAGGGGCAATAAGACGTTGGCAGCATCACTTCTTCAGCAGTTTGGTCCGTGCACCAACCCTTCAAGTCATTTTACTTTGGAAAGCCCAATATCACAAATTTTAAATTTGCCTCAGAGGGCTTTACAGTCTGTACACATACGACATCCCTGACCTTTGACCTCACATCGGATCAGGAAAAACTCCCAAGAAATAGAAAAAAACACTTTCACAGGGAAAAAAGTGAAGGATGGAGGAGGATCCCTCTCTAGGATGGACAGAAGAATAGATGTCATGTGACGAGAAGTAGTCATTACAGAGTTATAACACATACATATGACATGAGTGTATGAATAGTTGGTAGTAGTCGTGGACCACGATCGGATCAGGAAGAAATCCCCCCAAATAATTGAAAAAAATCTTTCACAGGCTCAGCAATCACACTTTCCTTATCTGTAAACAGGTCGGATGTATTAAAGTATAGAAATAATGGAAAATGGAAAACACATCCATTTAAAGTTGTCTGACTTTATTTGTCTGTGATGAATTACTTCATGATCTTCAATAAGTCAGCTGATCGTTATGCTCGAACACGGCGAGGCAAATTCAAATTAACTCAATTTATGTCGAGCAATGTTTTTCTTTATCACTTTTTTTATTGTCACTTTGGTCTGCGAGATTATTATTGTGCGTTTCTTTGAAATTGTGTCTCTGAGACGACGGCGTTCTTCTGATTCATGATAATTAAGGTTGTGTGAATGTGACTCAAAGATATGCATCGTGTGATGATTGAAAACAGATGCCGTAAACACAAATTTATACAGGTTTTTATTATCTGCAAATAAATGTACAAATGTTGACTTGTCACACAAACCAATAATGAGAAACTCCGGGGTTTGATTTTACAATATTCAAACCTGCATAAAAGCTCAGCTGCTTTCTTATCATCATCATCATCATCATCATCATCATCATCATCATCATCATCATCATCATCATCATCATCATCATCACTAATCTCGCATAATCAGTAACTTTGTTTAAATCACTTCTTAAATCCCATTTTTTTCAGAACAGCTTTTAAGTGATGTCATCCTTTTATGCATTTCTTTGGTTCTCCTAATTTAGTTTCCCCTCATTTTTATTTTTATTCCTTTATTTAAATTAAAAATAAATATTTTATATTTGTATTTATTTATTTATTCATGTATTTATTATTTATTTTCAGATTTGAATTAAATTTGAATTTTATATTTCTATGTTACTATTCTATTAGTTTTTCCTTGATTCTCTGTAGAGCACTTTGTAAACTTTTTTTTTTAAAGGTGATTTTAAAAATAAATTAAAGTTATCATCATCATCATCATCGTCATCATCATCATGCAAACAATCTAAAACCTAATAAAGCTATATAAAGATTACAAACACAGTTTGGGGCCATTGATTTATGGTCTTCATTAACTTGGACCAGACAGCCACCAGTAGCCACACAGCTCGTGCTGAATCCCCTCTCATCTCCTTTCCTATCTCCTATCTCCTCTCACCTCGCTGGCTGAAGCTGCAGCTTCATTCCATCGTCGGCAGAACATTTAAAACGCCTTCCGACGCCGAGCAGAGAGCGATCGGCTCGTGCGTCCTTTCCTCTACTTGTGCGTCCTTTCCTCTACTTGTGCGTCCTTTCCTCTACTTGTGCGTCCTTTCCTCTACTTGTTTCCTTTCCTCTACTTGTGTCCTCGTGGACTCGTGTCTCCTCATCAGTCTCAGGTACATGTTCACATTCAAAGTCCTCTTCTCTCTCTTCACGATCAAAACACCCGGATGTGACTTGCTCCTCCCACTTTACCCAGGATGCATCAGGGGAGACTTGTGCGTACTCTGGCCAGCAAATATCCCAGAATGCATTTCACCAGCAACCGGAAACAATAGCGGAGTAGAAAATAAACAACTGACAGATTACTTTTCATAAATACGACTGTTGTTGAGTCAGGAATGTCATTTTAGGATGTTTTGTTTATTTGACTGTAAAAAATAATCTACAGTGAATAATTAGAATAAACTCAGGAGCAAGGACAGCTGATGTGATGACGTCATCAAGTCAGCTGCTGGTCCCATCCCTGTGGGGATAAATAGCGCTGACATAATGTGATGCACATTAAAGCCGTGAAAAGTAAACTTTGAGCGTGATTCGTGTCTGAAGTCTGAGATTGGACATTTTCTTCTTTCTCTTCTTCGTGTGATCCATCCCTCGGTGGAAGAGAGAAACCTCCTGGAGGGGTTTGCTTTCCTCACATCGTACTCTTCTTTCCTCTCATTTGAAGTTTTACAGGCGACCGTGGACGGAGCCGCTCGCCGCGTCGCGATGCGTCGGCCTCCTGCGTCTCTCGCCTCTTCCCAAAGCTTTTATTCATCCTCTGATGTTTTTTTCTTCATCTTTTTTCTCCGTTTTCACGTCGAGCAGGAAGTCTTTATCGTTGGCCGACGGTCAGGAACTCCTCGTGGAGAACAGCCGCGAGAAAAGTGAGTGAGGGGAGTGGAGCGGAGGCAAAGAACAGTACAGCAGTTATACAAATAAGGAACATTAGAGTTCCTTTAAGCTGCGTTTGCGTCGTCTTTTTACCAGCTTTTTTAAAATACACTGCTCCGTTATTATTTTAATAATTGCATTAATTCAATTAATTCATGTTTGTATTGTTTTTTATTTTGTATATTTGTATTATCTCAAATTCATTCATCATCCGTAGGTCGACACTGCAAAAATTCTGCCTAAAAAAACAAGGAAAAAAAGTTATAAAATGAGGGAATATTACTTGAAATAAGCCAAATTATCTGCCAACAGAACAGGAAATTTGACTTGCCAAGATTTCTTAAAACAAGTGAAATGCTCCAACATTAAAACTGCCTTATAAGAAGAAATATCTTGTCAGTCAAAAAACAAGCATAGATTTCCTTACTTAGATTACATTTTTTGCAGTGCACCTGCTGCTGTTTTGCTGCCCCTTTCTCTGCCTGTTTAGCTGCCGTTTTTTTGCCTGTTTTTTTGCCTGTTTTTCTGCCTGTTTTTCTGCCTCCATTAAGCTTGTTTTTTACTTCTGTTGTGCACGGTTTGGCCGTTGTAAATTACTTCTGCATGTTCACGCTTTCAATTGTTTTGTTTGAGATTATTTTCGTTGATTCCTGTAATAAACTTCCGGTTCATTTTACTCAACACGTCTCTGGCCGAGCATCTGTGTCCTCAACACTTCTCACACTATATGCATCGGTTGTTGTTAAACTTATATTTCTTGGGGTGAAATTCCCCAGGTGGCGTTGTTGGTTCCCGTTCATCTCCCCGTCGACAAAGACGTAGCGACGAAATATTAGACCAAGACCGATCGCATCTTTTTTCGCGGCAGCGGGAAAATACCCGACGACCTGGACCGTGGGGATCCTCGAGTCGAGGGATGCCGACTGCAGGCACTATATATGCAGATGGGGAAGAGCGAGCGCCGCGGAATACAGAGAGCGAGTACGACGGGGGAGAGAGAGAGAGAGAGAGAGAGAGAGAGATGTGTATGAAAAGAAGGGAACGAGAGGAGGAGGGAGGTGAAGAGGAGACCAAGGGAGGAGTTCTTTGACAGGAGCCCGCGAGTGAAAAGCGACAAGGAGAGGAAATGAAAAGAAAGGAGGGGTGAAGGGTCGCCGAGATGAGGAGGGGCGATACGACTCGCTGAGAGGAGAGGAAATTAGAGAGGAGGAGATAAGGAGATAAGGAGAGGCGAGAACACGAGTCGCGTGGCGAGCAGGTGAGGACAGGTGAGGGGTGAATTAAATGTCAGTCTGCCCGCTTTTTTTTTAACGAGAGCTCTACCAGGCAACTTGTTTTATCAAGCAAATGAAGTCAATTTAAAGATAACATAATGTATTTGTCTCCATTGCACTTCATCAGCAATGTGCACCACCTTTAAAAAGTTTGGGGTCGCTTAGAAATGTCCTTGTTTTTTTAAGTAAAGCACTTTTTTTAAATGAAGATAACATTAAATTAATAAGATATCCTCTCTCTACATAGTTAGTGTGTAGATGACTATTCTCTGGCGTTAATGAAGTCTCTACAGAGGTGTGTAGAGGTCCTTCTCCATGTTCTAGTGGTACATTGTGTTATCGCCTTAGAAGACTAACGGAGGGGTAGAAACACCTTGAAAACCCTTTTTATGTGAGCGCAGCTGAAAACAGTTATGCTGCTGAGAGAAGCTCTAAAACGGAGCGACAAGTTTAAAGTAAAAAAATATATTTTTTAATAATAATAATGATTTAAATAATCATTATTTCTAACCGTGTCAATGTCTTGACTATAATCTATAATATAATATAATTATCACTGTACACATTCCTATTTACACTATGTTGATCTACACTTCACACATTCCAATAACACTACACGCATACACACACTTTGCATTTAATTTTATATTTTATATTTTACTTGTATACATCTATATCTTTCATCACTGTTTTTTATGTTTTTATATTTTATTCTCGTGTGTTTAGTTTATTTATTTATTGTTTATATTATTATTATGTATATTATTATATTATATATTATTATATATTTATTATTTATGATAACAAATCTATCTATCTATCTTCTATTCATTTGATTAATAAAAGTTTTCATGGAAAACACAAAATTGTCTAGGTGACCCCAAACTTTTGAACGGTTGTGTATTTCAAAAATATACGTTGTCATCGGTCAACGATTTCTCTAACGTCTCTCTCCAAGTTGCAGTATTCTCGTCCCTAAACCCAGCCGGGCGGACTCATCCCGACGCACGCTGCTGTTATAACATACCGCATCTACAATTGCACGTTGACTGACGGGTATCTTTCAATTTAATAAACGGATGAAATGAAACCGAGAATGTAGAAGAAGGAGGACAAAAACGACAGCCGGCGAAGCGAGAGAGAGAGAGAGAGAGAGAGATTGAAATACAGTCGTGAGAGTGAGAGAGACGCGAGTCCTGAATCCGACCCGACCTCGACCCCCATCTGTTATCTCTGGGCTGACAGGGGTCAGAGGTCAGCCATCCTCAAGGCCCCGCCTTCATTGATAGACCCGATGGGAAAGTGATGGTGGGGGTGGAGGTGGTTATATATATATATATATATATATATATATATATATATATATATATATATATATATAATTTAATTTTACATTGCTGTATTTACATATATGTTATATATATACATATATATTTTATTTTATTTTGTATTTTATATTTCAAATTGCATACTATACTTTATGCACAGTCACTTTCTTTCTTATATTCATATTTTATTGTGTTTTATCGGTGCTACTGTGTCAACAAATTTCCCCTTGGGGATTAATAAAGTATATTTCTATGCTATTCTATTCTATTCTATTTAGCAGACGCTTTTATCCAAAGCGACTTACAATAAGTGCATTTCAACCTAGAGTAAAAACTAAGACTACAAGAATACAGAAAGTAACATTTCCTCAACATAGTCAAACTACAAAAGTACCACAATAAGAGATATTCAAGAGCCACTGAAGTGCAAATTCAATTCAGTTCAGTTTAATTTGAATAGCCCAATATCCAAAATTATGAATTTGCCTCAAAGGGTTTTAAAATCTGTACACACAAGACATCCCTGACCTTTGACCTCACGTCGGATCAGGAAAAACTACCAAACAATAGGAAAAAAACACATTTGATGAGTATGACGGAGTGTATGAATAGTTGGCAGTCGCAATGGACCACGATCCAGACCTCCGTCAGGCAGATGGAGGTAGAGAGGAGGAGTGGGCGGGGCCTCAGAACCACCAGGACCAATGGACACTAAGAGACGTGAAGTCTCAAAGACTCCAGGGAGGAAGAAGAGTCAATAATGTGTGATGGAGAGATTTAAAGTCATCCATAAGGAGAGAGAGAAGAGGAGAGAGGTGCTCAGTCAGGGTTCTTACACATTTTGACCAATGGACTTCCATGATTTTTCCATGACTTTTCCATGACTTTAAACCAAATTTCCATGACCAAACGAAAGTGAGAAAACGTAGTATTTAAACAATGAGAATTCCAAAGCATACAGTATACCTTAAATTAAACCAATACAAGAGACAATAGTTTGATTCAAAAAATAAACATTCATATACAAGTTTATTCTTATAAAAATGTATATACATCTTTATTCTGTTAATCAAACTATTGTCCTATATGTGCAAATACGTCTGTCGGACTGTAAATAGTGGTTCAGCGAACTTTCTAGTTACGGTGCGTTCACTTGCAACGAGAAAAGAGAGCGCCGCCAGTAAGACAGCGTATGCCGGCTTATATTTTGAGCGTCTTTCTTTCAAAAACATATTAATTATTTGAAATTTGACGCAAATGAACATGTGATTATAACACATTTCCATGACTTTTCCAAAACTTTTGTGTTTTTTCCATGACTTTTCCAGGTCTGGAAATGACCATTTTAAAATTCCATGACTTTTCCAGGTTTTCCATGACCGTACGAACCCTGTCAGTGTATCCTAAACGTCCCCATCAGCCTATAGCAGCATCTCGCTTCTCATTCCTTGTGGATGGATGATCACAAAAACTTTTTCTTCAACAGTGTTCTTCGGATGTCACTTCCTTTATTAAAAAAAAACACTGATGTCTCTCTTTCTCTCTCTCTCTCTCTCTCTGCCTTCCCCCCCCCCCTGCAGCTTAAGTCTGTCTGCCATATGATCATTGAGGATGTCCGAGGTCCTTCAGGGAGCTTTAAGGAGTATCGATTATCACATCCGGGATCTCACTCGTGTTTAGCTGTTGTCTCTGTAGCTTCAGCCTGCCTGAGCCCACATGAGAGTTACTGGTCTGAGAGTCTGAAGGGTTGTGGGCTGAATCCCATCTGGAGGTTTTAATTCTTCCCAGAGTTCAGATCTGAGTTTCTTCAGTCCGTGTGGGCTTGTCGGCCCGATGCGGTCCTCGTTTGATTTAAATAGCGTCGGGGGCCAGTGAGGTCACACGGTAAATCATTTTAAAAACACACGTCGTCGAATGGTTGTTTTTTCCTCATGTGCATCCAATCTCAGCGCCGCTGGTCCGTGTGCTGTATGAATATTGAAGTTAAAAACTGTGTGAAGAGCTCTTTAACTCGGAGGACTTGTCTCAGGGAAGTGAGGATTGTTTCTATATGACCGAGGAAGGAAACCCGAGTCCCTGGAGGACATGAACATGTAATAGAGGTCATGCTCTGAAGCCGACTTCTTCTTTAGTGAGTTTTATTAATATAACTTGAGTTCACACAGGTCTTCGCATGCTTTATAATTTATTTAGAGATTAAAAAAAGAGGCAAAGTGCGAAGATATTACTGCACAGATGTCAAACTATTATTCCCTGAAGTCTGACCGGAGTTAACACCCAGGTGCCAGAGATCAGTGGGTATGCTTATATGTCTAAAATGTTGCTCTTCTCTCTTTTATTTGCCCTGTTCCCCAACTTCTGGATTAATTTCCAATTAGACAAACATAGTTTATATACACAGTGAAGCTGCAGGTGATTGGACGAATAAAATATAAATAAAAAAAATATATATATATATTTCTCCATCGCCGTTCTTCACCACATCGTCTTCAGTGGATCATTTAATTCTACCATGTTAAATATTTAAGTAATTACTGTGCTACCTACCGCCACCTACTGGCACGGAAGAGTATTTAATTACCAGGCCAGCCGCTATATTACAGCCCACGTGAAGGCACTCTCGGGGCGGGGGGGTATGTGAGTTTTTTTTATATATATTTAAAAAGCAGCATCCATATCAATATCTTTCATAATATCCTTTATTGAATGGATGAGTTTATGTATTTTAATCAGCAAAATATACAACCACCAGAAAGAAAAAAGAAAAAGAAAGATACGTGTGTCTGACCGGGTTAAGGCTGAAGATATCTAATATATAAAATTAAAACAAAACAAACAAAAATAAAACAAACAAACCAAAAATTAAAGTATTTGTCTCCATTTTTTTTTTATTATTCCACCAGATTTGTACTTTCTTTGATGTCATCACTTATCAGTTATTCCACAAACAGATACACACATGCTTTTCAGAGTTCTATAAGCAATTGATTGTTTCAAAGCCCATCTCCCTCTTAGGTAATTAATTATAATAGCTGTCACATGTATTAATTAAATTCTTATTTTCGTGTGCAAGTATCTATAAATAACATTCCAACTCTACAGTCTCCATGAATAAAAAAATACAGACCTACATCTGCTTTAGTTTCTGTGCCTAAACAAACCGAGTGGAGAAGTGAACCCTCTCCCAGGGCCTTTTCCTTTGCCAACAGAACCTGGCTGCTATCCTCAAAAAGAAGCTGCCAAACGAATCTCATCCCCTCCTCTTCAGGAGAAACTGGATGCAATCACTTACATGTGTGTGTATGTGTGTGTGTGTGTGTGTGTGTGTGTGTGTGTGTGTAAGTGTAAGTGTAAGTGTAAGTGTCGGTCCACTTTGCACTGGGATGTTCGAAAGGAGAAGCTGGGAGGACGCCGGAGGTCTTGAAGGTGACGGGGGTGTGTGGGTGGAGGCGCTGTCGGAGACATGCTGGAAGCAGCAGCACCAGCGAGTGTGTGTCACACCGCGCGCTCACGCACAACGTTACCACACAACTCCCCCGACGGCGATGACGAGCCGAGACGATTCACGCGGAAAATTGTTAGCTTGCTCCCTAACCCACTTCAGCTCAAACAGATTTGTATCTCGGTTACATCCTCTTCACAACCCCCCCGATGCCCGCCCGCCTCGCATCCCTCCGTCCTCCGGGTCTACGTTCCTTCGGAGTTCCCTCCTTCACTTCCTCCCTCCTTCTCTCTGCTTTCATCCCTGGATGGTCGGTGTGCTCACTCCAGGTACACTACCGTTCGAAAAAAGCATTGTTTTTCCAATGAAAATTACATTAAATTAATCAGAAATACACTCTATAGATATTTAATATGGTAAATGACTATTCTCTGTTTTAGAGGCCCGTCTCCATGTTCTTCTGGTACATTGTGTTATCGCCTTAGAAGACTAGCAGAGGGGTAAAAACCCCTCGGAACCCTATTTTTATTTTTTATAACTGTTTATTTTGCATTTTCCACAAACAGATTATTCCTTGACATTGAAACCCTTTTTATGAGAGTGCAGCTGAAAACAGTTATGCTGGTGAGAGAAGCTCTAAAACTGGCCTTCCTTTGAGCCACAAGAACAACTTTAATATTTCATTATTTCTAACCATGTCAATGTCTTGACTATATTTTGTATTATCATTTAATAAATACAAATGTGAGTTTTCATGGAAAACACAAAATGTTCTCGGTGACCCCAAACTTTTGAACGGTATATGTACCAAGAAAAAAGGGGAAATGAGCTTCGAGAGAACGCCGTGTCGGGTGCAGGAGTTTTCCTTTGGCAACATCAAAGAGATACAATACAGAACCAATATTATCGTAAAACACTTAACTGTATCTACACTCCGGTTTGAGCCCGGCGAGAGGGAAGACGGGTGAAAAAGAGGCTGCGGGCACATTATTGACAAAGTGGATTAAAATCACCGGGATAGACAAGTGTGAAGCTGAATAGCCCGTCCCCTTGTGAGAGGGAATTACTTCTCGGGGCATTTTAGGCAGCAGGCCTTCAAACTGAGAGAGAGAGAGAGAGAGAGAGAGAGAGAGAGAGAGAGAGAGAGAGAGAGAGAGAGAGAGAGCCGTCAGAGTCAGAAAGATGAGAAATTATGCAAATAAGGTTGAACTTCACCTCCCGAGAAAATCAATAACCGCGACGGGGATATTGTTGGGACTAAGTTTTATCTTCCCCAGCAGTGGAACAACTGCAGTTTCTGTTTGTCCTCCATTAAACAACTCTTCAAAGTGTCTAATCTACGTGTTTGTACGGTTTATAGGCTACAGCGCTTGCTAACAGGGACAACGTGCTAATGCAGGGGTCGGGAACCTCTGGCTCTTCCGGTGACTGCATCTGGCTCTTTTGAATTTGAGTTTAAAAAAAGAAAAATCTCCGCCCGCCAATCTGTAATTTTCTCTATCACGCCAGATTACAGCAGCAGTAATGTCAGGTCCCTTTCTTAAAGACGTCTTTGTTCTTTTATTAAACTAAACGTCACCCGTAACATCATGCAGCACCAGAAGTCGCATTAAAAGCAAGACATATTTTATTTATTATACGTTAAAAATACTATATAGCTCTCAATGAATTATGTTTAGAAATATACGGGCCAACGGCATCGAGAAAGCAAAACATACCCAAACCATATGGGACAGAAGTGTTGGAATAATGAGGATTTTTTCCCGCCTAATTTATACAAAACCAGTCCAATCGGGCCACAAGAGCCTCAGAAACAAAACTAAACTTATCATATTAAAATAACACCCACGTTTATTAGACGGCAAAAACGTATAAAGAGATGTGACTTCAAGAAATTTAAATAGATTGTTAAACTAAAATGTGATGCAAACATTGGAGGTATCCCCTTTTGATTACTGCAGAACAAAAGATATTTAACAGTTTCTTCGCTTGTGATCTTTTATTTATTCTGTTATTTTGCTCTCATGTGTATACATAGAAAACTATTTTCTTTCCCCGTGCTTTAATGTTGTGTCTTTATCGGCGAGCTCTGTTCCGATAAATCGGCGCTCATGAATACAGGAGGGAAGCTCTTTTTCTCCGCTTTGTTTTGCTCCTCTAAGCATCCGACATCAATAACACGGGGCTTTCTCAGCTGTGGATAATTGTTGTTATTCATCATCATCGCTGGAAAACAACATTAAAAAAAGGCAGTTAGCGGATGGGAAGCTAACGGATGTCTGATGACACGATGTTGGAGAAATGGAGACTACACTTAAAGTATAGATAAATACAATGTTACATACAGCGGGGCATAATCAATCTTACTTTTCATGTTGTATCTGTGGCTCTGAGTCTAAAGGCTACATCTTACTTAGCTCACGGCCGTCGCTAAGCTAATGCTAAAAAGCTAATCGTGGGTTTCCTGTCAAAATATCACTGTAGACCTTTTTCACAGTTTCTAATTCCTTTTGTTCTAGTAGGAAAACAGCTTATCTGAATCTAAAGTCCCTGTGGCCTCCAGCTGTCATTTATTTAATTATTTATTTGTGGAAAAAAGTGTATAAAATACCCAAAAGCAATACTTTAAAAGTACAGATACCTCACTGGAAAATGACTCCAGTAAAGTCACCTATGAGAATACTACTTGATAAAAGTATTAAAGTATCTGATAATTACTGTACTTGAATATCAAAAGAAAGTTATAAGGCGAAAACTAAAATGGAGGTCAAATGACGGAGAACTTCTGCAGGATGATTAAAAAGACTTGGCCATGTGTTTATTATTTTGTCAAGGATAGCCGTGTAGTGCTCCTCTCCACTGATTACTTTCTTACACTATAATAGCTAGCAAGGCTACCAATAAAGAGTCCTTTGGCGCTACTTCCCAGATGACGACTTTTTTATTTACTGTAGTATGACTTTAAGTAGTGACAGCGTGAGTGAGTTTGAATTACTTTCAGTAGATTTATACAGTTGACTACATTATATCATCTCGTCGTAGTTACTTAATGCCTCCGGCCAACTGTATTCCCACTTCAAAAGTTCATCAATCGTTTTTTTTTTCTTAGACGGTTAAGTTACGACGATGTTGGACCGACCCGAGGCCCCGCTGGCCTCGAGTTGAGTCACAAGGGAACCTTCGCTGTCTCGCTAATTGTGTCGCTGTGACAGAAAGTAAGTGAAGAGAACCGACCAGAGACCTTTAAAGTACATCACACCCACGATAATCTCGTGACACGAGGAGAAAAAGGCACGGCGTAAATGTCAAGCGCGAAAGAAAAACTTTCGATTACATGCAGCTTCTCCTCTTCTTCTCTTGCTCCTCTGCTTCATGCACCTTCTCTTGCTGCTATGTTCTTGTTATTTTTTCCTCTCATGTCTTTCTTTTTTAGTGTTCACCGCACAGTCAGATTACAAGGGTTTGAATAAAATCGCTCAAGACGAGGAGGCAATTTTCGCCCTAGTTGAAATATTTCAACTTTGAAGCGGTAATCTCGCAACTCGGGCCAATCAGCTCTCGAGTAAGTTCATCGTCATCGTTATCCCACCGCTGTGGAATCAGAACAAGATGGACAATAATGTGATGAACACAATAACATATATTATATGTTATAATGTTATGAACACAATAAGACGCGTTTAGATGTTCCGCTCTCGTAGCGCTGGAAGCGGAAGTCTTTCAGGCGTAACAGTAACTTCATCGGTGAAAGCGCCCGAGCTGAGTGAGCCTACGGGTGATGTCATCGACCCAAACACGAGGGCGTCAGTGTGTGGGACGTCTACAACAAGTATGAAGCAGAACTAGTGGTTAGTTATTCCGTGGTGGATGAAGAAGATGAGGACGGTCTTTACGGAGATAAGCCCCGCCCCTCCTGGATCGCAGCGAATGGTTGAACGAGTAAACTTACGTGTTTTGGGCAACGCGAACAAAATTCAATTCCAAGATTAAAAGTATAGAATATACAGGAATTGTCATATAAATATATGCACAACATATATTTGCTCTTCTGAAGGTTTCTTCCTTTTTTTACCCCGTGAAAGGTTTCTTTTTCTATTTCTTGGAAGTTTTTCCTGATCCGATGTGAAGGTCAAAGGTCAGAGATGTCGTACTGTATGTGTACGGATTGTAAAGCCCTCTACACTAACTTTTGAAATGGAAAAAATTGCAACTGAATTCATTTTGGCACAGAGATGAAGCGGAATAACATACTAAATGTCCTGAGAAATGAATGTTGTGGAAATAGGTTACATATGCAAAGATTCAAGATGATATCTCTGCTATCACAGGAGGTATTTTAATTATTTAAAATATTATTATACAGTTTTTGGACATAAGGAATCATTTAGAAAAGGTTAGGACTTGATTGGATGCAATGGTCATGGAAAAAAGTCAGATATGACCACCAATTGGTCAATAGCGTACCAAAGAACAACAGAAGCATATTCCTAAAGCCAATGTGACCGCTGCAGACGATGCTGCTGTTGGTCGCATCAATGAGGGAAATTCGATATTGGGCTGTATAAAATAAACTGAATAGAATAGAATTGAATATAATGTACTGCCTTCATTAGAAATTCGGCAACGTGGGTAATTCCAGCTTTTAAATGGTCCCATTAGTGGACATTTTTCCAATTAGTGCTCAGTGACAACACACATAAGGCAACGTTGGAGAGGAATGCTCTGGATTGGACTTCATCAATAACGTATATCAATAATAAAGAGAAGCGGGTTCCATTGGAGATTTTCACACGTCAACATTTAGCAAGGCAAACGGGTGTAATTGATCATAACCAGGACTCCTTTGTATTTAGTGTGTCAGAGTCTTCCCTGTGAGGCGGCGCACACAATGCTAGTGACTAAGTGGAACCTGTGTCAACTACCTAATTAGCACACTTGTCAGCTACCTAATTAGCACACCTGTCAGCTACCTAATTAGCACACCTGTGCCCGCTTCCAATCCGGTAGTCATGTGACCTCTACTTCCAGCAAACACGAGAGGTTGTTGCAACAGTTTATTGTTTTCAGTCTCCGTTGGTGTAAAAAAAACATAAAATGATGGAGACCGTTTATTTGTCGATGGTCACGAATACATTTTAATATGTACTAAAAAGATATTCATAATAGAATTGTAAGCTGCGTTAAACTTTTATATGTGTGTGTGTGTGTGTCTTGCAGAATGAGGGGTCCAATATCGTTAGAAAAAGAACAATGTGACCCCATCTGAGGGCCAATGAATCGGGTGCGATGAACGGTTCTGTTGGTTCATCAAAACCACACGCCACTGAAATATCACTATTAATACAACCGGCCTTTTGACCTCGAGAGGGAAAACACTGACAGATGGCCGATAATGCTCCAAACACACGTGAGACGCGACGAGGAATGGTTACTCGTACTCATTTGTGCCTATAAAAAAGGTTAAAGATGAGTTTAATACAGATTGTGACCTCAGTGATCCCCCGTGAGATGAGTTTATTGTGCTGAAAACCCAGAATCTGCTTTTACATCACAAAGAGATCACCATTGTACGAGCATGAATCCATGAATCTGTGAATGTGTGCCAGAGGTTATTGTGTTGTCTCTTGCTAATTCCATTCACATGCAACTCATTTGCAACCGTGCGTTAAGTTGAAGGGTAATGTTTTGTTTCAAAGCAGCAGGCAACGCGACTGTGTCCGACCACTGCAGTAAAACACACTGTTGGAGGTTGAGGTTAATGGCTGGGTTCACACACAACGTGAATTTTAGAATATAAATCAGGGCTTGGGATAATTGTTGTGGTTGAAGACAGCTTCAACTTTCTCAATGCAAGGCGGAGGTCTTTTGAGGGACCAGATCTCTGGGAGGTTTTAAACATTTAGGATTACAACACCACCCTGGACTGGATTTGTTTAAAAACGGTGAAGCATTCCGAGTAAATGTTTTATTGTGTATAAAATAATGATTTTTTTCTGGCCCCAGCAACTACACAATTAATGACTAATGGAACAATGGCGTGCCATACAATTCAATTCAGTATATTTTATATAGCCCAACATCAAAATTTACACATTTGCCTCCAAAAAAAGAAAAGTGCAGCTCTCTAGTGGAGCAATATGGTACTACAAGCTCCTTAAGATATGATGGAGTGTCATCAATCAAGGCTTTGTAGGTGAGGAGAAGAATTTCAAATGTGAGTCTTGATTTTACAGGCCAGTGCAGAGCAGCTAATACAGGAGTCATGTGATCTCTGTTCTTAGTTTTATTAAGTACACAAGCAAGACTTCTTAGAGCAGTCTGATAATAAGGAGTTGACCTAAGAGACTTATTAGAGCAGCCTGATAATAAGGAGTTGACCTAAGAGACTTATTAGAGCAGCCTGATAATAAGGAGTTGACCTAAGAGACTTATTAGAGCAGCCTGATAATAAGGAGTTGACCTAAGAGACTTATTAGAGCAGCCTGATAATAAGGAGTTGACCTAAGAGACTTATTAGAACAGCCTGATAATAAGGAGTTGACTTAAGATACTTATTAGAGCAGCCTGATAATAAGGAGTTGACCTAAGAGACTTATTAGAACAGCCTGATAATAAGGAGTTGACTTAAGATACTTATTAGAGCAGCCTGATAATAAGGAGTTGACCTAAGAGACTTATTAGAACAGCCTGATAATAAGGAGTTGACTTAAGATACTTATTAGAGCAGCCTGATAATAAGGAGTTGACCTAAGAGACTTATTAGAGCAGCCTGATAATAAGGAGTTGCAGTATTCTAGTTTGTCTGCATCTTTTTGAGACTAGATGTTCCTGATTATGCATCTCATTGTAAACCCACATGCACACTCATGCAGTATAAACATAACCTGTTTTAACATGTGGAGTCCTTTTTGAAAAATTAAAAGAAGCATGCACACAATACGCCCGCGTACACGTACACTCCACATCTTTTAAAGATGCCGTTCCAGTATTTCAGGGCGGCCGGTTGGCTGCGCTGCCCTTTTGGCTGGAAGACAGGCAATTCGATGAAGCACGGGCGGATCACGGCCGCACCAGAAAGGTTAGACACGCTGCTGAAAAATTAATGACCGAACACAGACATCTACATCATGTAAACACTACAAATAAGATGTCTCCGTCAGGGCGGAGCGGGAACGCAGCCGGTTAACGATCTGTTTTTTTATGGGTTGGTGCTGAACAAAAGGAGGCGAGCGTGAGTTATGCGGCAATCTCTGCAAGATACACGAGCCAGTTACAGCTAGCGTTGCTCCTAATGTGAGTTTCTCGTTAAAAAAAATCCCGTAAGTACACACATCAACGCGTACATTTAGACTAATGCTATTGCATGTGCGCTCTTACGGACACTCACTGACACTAATGTGCACTGCACACTCGGTGCCGTGGGGAACGTACGGCGCCGCTTCCCTCCGGGGAAATATCCAGTAAAGTTACCGAGCAAAAGTAATTTAAACTTTGTCTGCGAAGCGATCGTATCAGCAAATGCAAACGTCAAAGAAATGCAAAATACCGACGATTAGCGGGGCTCACGAAGGAGGTTTAATTAAGACATGAAAGGGTTTAAGCAATAAAAGATAACTGAAAAATAAATAGGATGAAAAAGTGCCGTTTCCTATTCTGCCGTTATACATGGGTTCTTAAAAGGAAAACGTAGTTAGGAATTATATTGTGTTATTTTCCACAGTCGGGGAAAGTGCGATGAATATTTGAGAACATGCGCTGCTTCCTCAAAGACGGACGCCACGTCGGACTCACGAGTTGGAGCTGTTACCCCGAGGGCGGGTTGCTGAGAGGAAACCTCTGACCCGAACCACACAGAAGCTCCGAGTACCGGGACTTCGTGAAGTCCTGGACACACGGGGAAATGTGTGAAGTTCTGCTGGCGGACTTCAATCTTCATGTGGAAGAAGATTAAGAATCCTGGATGAATAGATAGATAGATGGATACTTTATTAATCCCTAGGGGAATTTAGGTCAACCAGTAGCTTATACACTTAACTTAACTCACAAACATACATACACAACTTACAGTATAACAACAATACTCATAGGGGGAACATGTTCACAGGGAGTAGGGTGTATACAGATAGATTTTTACAGATATTAGTGTGCATTGATTGAGTCAGTGTTGATGTTGGTATCCACGAGGATAGTGCAAAATGATATAAATAGTAATATAATAATAATTTTGATTTATATAGCGCTTTTCTAAGTACCCAAAGACACTTGAATAGGACAGTCCTGTGGGAAATTTCTTATTGAACTTATTGGACTTATTGGATTTATTGGACTTATTGGACTTATTGGACTTATTGGCTATAACAAAGGACAATAAATTATTATGGGTCATGTTCAAAGCCTCAATTGCGGATGTGGCCTCCTTGTTTGCTGTCCTGGCTCCTCATTGGTGGAATGAGCTCCTCACTGACATCTGGACAGCAGGAAGTCTTTACATCTTCGACTATATCTGGATTAAAAAACAGATAAGCACTTAAATGGCACTTAAATGGCACTTACTTATGGTATTTCCGTAGTTCGACATTCTCGAAGAAAGACGTTCTGTATTCTTGTTGTTCTGAGTTTGTACTCGTGGTTAATGCACTTATTGTAAGTGGCTTTGGATAAAAGCGTCTGCTAAATGACATGTAATGTAATAATGTAATGGCTGAATTATTCTGCTCAATCCATCTCAAAAAGATAACCACGTGTTAGACGGAAGTTAATATTGAATCACATTTTAAATGTAAATGTTTAGAGTAAAAGAGAGCAGAAGTTTGAAGCAAGGTTTTTACGAGCGTGGGTCAGCGGTCAGCAGGTCGGCCTTGCAATCATAGGGTTGGCGGTTCAATCCCCGCCCTAGTCGACGTGTCCTTGAGCAAGACACTTAACCCTGGTCTGCTCCCTGTAGCTGACGGTGTATGAATGTAACACGTAAGTCGATTTAGATAAAAGCGTCAGCTAAATGACGTTAAATATCAGATTTATATAGATTTGTTCTTAGATTTAAGCTTGTTTAAAAGTTTGGTGCACCGTGATTTAAGGTTAACACACACACACAGTACAGTACACTTCAGTACATCGTGTGCCCTCGTCACCACAGCGCTGTCATCGTCATGCCGACAGCCTCCGGAGAGCAGCTCGCTCCGTCTGCTCCTGTTTTACACATAACCAGCAGGTTAATCTAATTACTCTCTGACGACGGAGAGCAGTCAATTTCACAGTCATCCCGACACTTCTCCTGCCTAAAAACCCAACTTTGATATACGAGGCAATAACCTGTAATGTAATGAAGTCACCTTGCGACCAAGACCCCTGTCATTAAAATAATAATGAATTATAACGGGTATAATAGTATTTGGGTTTGACTCGCTGAGACTCCTTCACTGTCTCACTCCCTCCTGGTTGAAATGGATTTTCTTCTCCCTTCTTTTTTTCCAATATTGAGGCGACTTTAAAGTCTGTCGAATAGGCAGTTTGACGAGTTTTAAATGAGAGCAATATGCAGAGGGTGAGTAGTTGAACCCCCCCAGAGTCGTAGTTCAAACTTAATATACTTTAGCAAGGTGGAGGGCCATAAAAATAAAATCTTGGTCTTGTCATTGTAATAGCAACGTCATATATTTATATAAAGTGATGAGTTCAACGGCTTTATGTCTTTGGCAAGACGAGCAATTATGCTCCGTCGCAGACGAGAATGGGTTAAATGTGTGCGGTCAAGCTGAAATACTGTCGAAGTTGATGATGTGATGTGAAAGTTTGCAGAATAGTTGATTAAAGTGACACAATTGAGACAAGATAACATGAAAAAAATAGCAGAGGTATCAAATATATACTATAAATTAGCTATCGAAGGATGTTATTTAGTCACATAACACATCTGTATTCAGTTGCCAAACAAGTAAAATAAGTAAAACAGGTGTAAAGTTAAATGAAAATGCATTTGAAGAAGTTTTAATAGATTTTAAAAGAACTTTTTGTTCCCTGTGAACAATAAAATTCAAAAGCACTACAAAACAGCCGCTTGTAAATAGTCTTTTTTTTCTCTCTCTCCATTCTTTAATAAAAACAAGTATCAAGGTAATTGTACCCAAATGAATATTATTGGTTTGGGGTGTTGGTTCAATTCTCTCTGTTTCATGTTTTTCATTTAAAAGATTAGATTTAATGAGCTATTCTGCATGTTGTAAATCTGAAGCTGCAGGGCTTTAGTTAAATGCCTGAGCGGGCGCACGCTGCAGTGGCACTCGTGGGTGTTTTATAATACTTGTTAAGATGTAAGCTTTAAAGAGGTATTGACTTTGGTTTTTTTCTTCTTCTTAAGGCTATTGATAATAAAGTAAGAGGCTGACTTCTGTGCAGAAAGGTAAGGACAAGATTTCACAGAGTAGTATTTTATAATCTCTTCTTTTCCTCTTCTTTTTTCTTCTAAAGTATACAACATTAGAACTGATAACTGGGGAAATTAAAACCTAACACGTGAGATAGTCATTATTACCAGGACGTGGATACATAGAATAGAAAGAATAGAATAGAATAGAAATATACTGTATTAATCCCCAAGGGGAAATTTGTTGACACAGTAGCAACAAAAACTAAACACAATAAAATATAAATATAAGAAAGAAAGTGACTGCATAAAGTATACAAAGTGAAATATAAAATACAAAATAAAATAAAAATAAAAAAAATATATATATACAACATATATGTAAATACAGCAATATAAAATAATATTATATATATATATACAGTAAGTCAATTAAATATATATATACAGACATACAAAATAACGTCAGGCTCCACAAACCATTTATTGAAGTTGATAACTGACATTCATCTGCTTTCACTTGAGAAGAGACAACTGACACTGTTACATACAATAGTATTACTAAAATCCATAGTAGCACTGCAGGCTGAAGGCCGCCAGCTCCTACTGAGAGGCAATAGTTAAGGCTTAGCACCTTCTAATGATCTAATGTTAGCATTTAGCTCAAAGTAGCTCTGTGCCTCTTTACTCTACAGCCTTAAAGAGCTGATAGCATGTTTTCAGCATGTAGCATCTTGTTCATGTTTACTTCATTTCCAGCCATGAAGATCTCCTCCACCTTTTGCTGTGTTCACACCAAAAGCGTTGAGATTTCTTTGTGGTTGCGATTGACCCAAATATCCGGCGGGAAATATTTTATTATATTATATTGCGAAAGCCAATCAGCGTTGAGACGCGCCGCCGTTGGTGAATCTAACTGTTGACGCTCCTTTAGTAGCGCTGTAAGCGACAGTTATTCAGTCGGTGAAAGTTGCCGAGCTGTGTGAGCCTACGTGTGATGCTATTAAATATATATATATATATATATATATATATATATATATATATATATATATATATATATATATATGTTAATTAATGTTATGAATACAAAAACAAGGGCGTTAGATGTTCAGACGTTTGTGGGATGTCCTCAACAAGTATGAAGCAGAACTAGTGGTTAGTTCTTCCGTGGTGGATGAAAGAAATGATGACTGTTTCCACGGAGTAAAGCCACAGAGATAAGCCCCGCCCCCTTTGAGCCGTGAATGACGTGAAAAGCGAAATGCAAATATTTGCATCGCTTTTGTGTGAACCCAGCATTAGTCATGAGAGGTATGGGTTCTAGTGTCTTGCTCGACTAGATTTATGAAAGGACTCATTTTAGACGGCATGCTGTCATTTTAAAGTTGTCATTATTTGGATGTGAAATTAATTAATATTCAAAATGGTTCAAATTCCAATAAAATGCGACAAACCAAAATCTCAACGCAAGTTACACTTCTGTGTTCAAACGTCAACGTTTTCACCAGTGGAGGGAGTTGGCACAGTTTGTCATGTTGATGTCATGTTGAAGTTGGCATAAAAACTAAACACACACACACACACACAGATTATGCAACAACCTGCGGGATTAATCTATGTTGTTTTGAATCATACAAATGCAGTGATGAAATGTATTATTCAGTGTTGTGTGATAATGCAAATGAAAGAGCACAAGAGTATGCAAAGAGCTCACTTGGTTATTTATACGACCCGAGAATCCAGGGAACAGAATCAGAAACGATTATCCTCAGTGCATCGTTATCATCTAATGCAGCGGTTCCCAAACTCAAGAATGCCGCGGCCCAATTTGAGATCTGAAAATCTTCCGCGGCCCACCACGTCGACGGGCGGGGGGGGGGTCAAAATGCGTCGTTATTGTGTGGCAAAGCGTTGCAAACCAGCATCGCTAAACATGTTTCAAAGTGTAAATATCCGCTAAAGGTAACCAGTTGTTTCAAATTCCTTCAACCAAACTGTTCCCATGAAAACATAAGAAATGTGACCTAATACATGAATCCGTAAATTACTTGAGTTGAGAGAAAAACCTAGTGGCGCAGCGCACAGATTGTGCGTCTTGAGTGCGGTCTCATTTTGCGTGAAAGGGATCGAAACCAGGTCGGGCGATCTTTTTATTTTAATTTTTTCTAAAATGTGTTTCTTCATAGTGGCTGTGATGCTCTGCTCACTCATACAATCGTAATCGCCGAAATGGAGATGAACTGTGGCTTAAAGACCTCCAGCAGTATGTTTGTGACTGTGTGACGGGTCTGGTGAGCGAGACAGAGCTGCAGACTGAAGAACACAACGCGCGCGCAGGGAAACCAGTAGGTTTTAAACCAGTAGGTTTTAAACCAGTCGGGGTGAAACACCGGGTCAGCGCGAGGTGCTGGTGCTGAGAGCGGCGTCGGTCCGGGCCGCCTGCGGTGACGTTAACCGTCGTGTTGTCTCGGAGACCAGCGGCTCCCCAGCGCGTCATCACAGGGCGACCAACACAACAATAACAACACGGACGGTCTGACAAGTGACTTCCGCCTCTCCCTTCATGCTCCAGAGATTTCCCGCTATTGATGAGATACAAGACACGTCACGGATCAAAAATACGTCCGATAAAAGAATAACACGTAATTTAAATCATAAATATGTTTATATTAATTTCAAATTTTTCAAAATTTAAAATTAAAACATTTTATTTATTTATTGTAAATGACCTCTCGCGGCCCACCTGCAGTACCCGGTGGGCCGCGGCCCACACTTTGGGAATCGCTGCTCTATGGAAAATGATTTCTCCCTGCTTTATTTATTATTATTATTATTAGTTTTATTACCATGGTATTGTTTCTCTATTTGCATTTGTGTTTTTTCTCTTTTTTTGGCCTGTACTTCTTTATGTACAAAGAATCTGAAAAATTTAAATATGTGTATGTGAGATTTTGAACACTAATAGAATACAAAAAAAAAAAAGCTGCTCAGCCATTGGTCCACTGAAAGCTGCTCAGCCATTGGTTCATTGAAAGCTGCTCAGCCATTGGTCCACTGAAAGCTGCTCAGCCATTGGTTCATTGAAAGCTGCTCAGTCATTGGTCCACTTAAAGCTGCTCAGCCATTGGTCCACTGAAAGCTGCTCAGCCATTGGTCCTCTGAAAGCTGCTCAGCCATTGGTTCATTGAAAGCTGCTCAGCCATTGGTTCATTGAAAGCTGCTCAGCCATTGGTCCACTGAAAGCTGGTCAGCCATTGGTCCATTGAAAGCTGCTCAGCCATTGGTCCACTGAAAGCTGCTCAGCCATTGGTCCACTGAAAGCTGCTCAGCCATTGGTCCACTAAAAGCTGCTCAGCCATTGGTCCACTAAAAGCTACTCAGCCATTGGTCCACTGAAAGAAAACAATTGCAATAATAAAATATATATAAAATAAAAAATATATAAAATAATTTGTAAATACAATTAACTTAATTTCAAACAAAGTACAAACAACATATACTGTATTTCCTCACATTGAACAGCAGGTTTTCTCAAACAATAAAATAACACAATTATGAACAAGGTGTGCAGGTCTACATGGACCATATTATTTTGTGATCATATTCCTATGTATATTCCTGTTCATATCAATCAGTGACTGGTGTGGGCTTGCTTTGCTTTACAGATTTTGTCAAAGCGGGGTTGCTGGTTGGAGATAGCTACTCTCAGTTCATTTAGACCAGTCACAAATCTGTCCATTTTTGTACATACTTCCTTCTCTTATCTTTATCTTTCTCTGTCGCTCCGTATCTTTCTCGCTCTGTGTCGCTGTGTGTCTCTCTCTCGTTCGCGCTCCCTCACTCTCTCTCTCCCTCGCGCTCTCTCGGTCTCTCGCTCGCTCTCTCGCTCTCGCTGGTTTTGCCACGTCGGTCTGTGACATGAGCCGCTCTGGTGGCGTGGTTGGAACACAGTGCATGTCACGTTGGTTATTTTATATTGTTTTACCGGTGTATGTGTGCGTCTGTGTGTGTGGGTTGGTGATGAAGCCGCGACCCCCCTGTAGTACCACCGCGCTGCAAATTGCTGCAATGAAAGAAAGAGTGAACATTTTAAATGGGTATGAATGCTTTTTATACCCACTGCATATATATATATATATATTTCTTTATGATTTATGGCATGGTTACTGTGTTATACTGTCCAAGACATTCTCTACTTCCAGGCTTGATTGTGCTCTTTGCGTCGAGGTGTAGGACTCATACCGTGCAGTGATAACCAAATGCCACGCGGTGAAATGTGCAAAGGACCAAAAAATACCGTGGAACTGCTTGGGGTTGAACACTTGAACCCTTTTTAAAGGTGCTTTATGCAAGAGTGGGACTACGGTATGTTATTTGACATGAGCATTGCCCGACCTGGTACCTAGCTGATAACAGAACAAAACAATAAGTCAACAAAAAAACAATATCTCTGATTTCAAAGCTGGCGTCATTATTCACACACAAAGTTAACAATGAATAATAATGTAAAATGTCCATGTATTACATTGTTTCAAGCATACAACAAATGGCACTAGTACCCCAGCGTATCTCTACCACGGCGCCGTGCGGCTGATAACGTAGCATTACATCGAACTTTGTTTGGCGAATGGTTTCCGGCTAACGTGATTGGGTAATTCTTACCAGTAATGTCATCCAGCTTTGTAGAGCTCGGTTCCTACCAGTTGAGTCGCAATCAGCAATAATATGTTTTTCATTAGCAGTCTCTATTTGCAGTATGTGTGTGTGTGTGTCTGAATTAAAACATTAAAATGAATAGAACCCTGTGGAGTGCTGATTGTTGCACTAAAGGTGCGTTCACACTAACGCATCACAAATCGGTCGTGCGAGTAGATCTCGTGTTTAAAGTCGACGTACAAACACGGATGGTTGCGATAGACGCAAAATATCGCCGGGCGACGCGTTTGACGGGAATTGGGCGAATAAAAACCCAATCAGTGTTGAGTCGCTCCGTCGTTGGTGAATCTAATGGAACTGGAAGGGGAAGTCGTAGTCTGTGAAATTCACCAATATGTGTGAGCCTAAGGGTGATGTTGTGTATGTATGTATGTATATATATATATATATATATATGTTATGAACATGAGGGCGTTAGATGGTCCGATGTTTGTGGGATGTCCCCAACAAGTATGAAGCAGAACTATTAGTAAGTTATTCCGTGGTGGATGGCGGAAATGATAATCTCGTTCCACAGAGTAAAGCCACGGAGATAAGCTCCGCCCCTCCCGCGAGTAAATAGAAAAGCCACAAATGGTCACGCGAGTAAACTCAGGTGAGGAAAGCGTTGAGAATATTCTTTATATTTTGGTGTAAAGCGTCTCACTAAAACGTACTAGACTAGTAACAGTCCAGACACATTAGACATCCTGTGCAGGGCTCTCAGAGACAAGAGTTTAGAAATAACACTTTAGATTAGATTAGATTAGATTGGATTAGATTAGATTAGATATTCCTTTATTAGTCCCAAATTGCAGGATCACAGCAGCGGGTGCAAATTAGAGCATTAATAAAAGATACAAAATGAAACCCAAATCACGATAACAACACTAAATACTAATACTAACATACAAAATATACAGAGGTAACACAATGAATGCACAAGGCATCTGTAATAAGAACGAAAAAAATACAAAATATAAAAGAAAACACGACACAGAAGGTGGTAATGTGTACATAAATGTGTGAGTATGTACAAGAACAAGAACGGTGCTAATATGTACAGTTTTTAATACAGTTTTAAAATACAGATGGTAATAATATGTTACATATTGCACATGATAAGTGTAGTGAGGTAGTGTTGGGTTATTACACATATTTAAATAGTTTGCAGACAGTCAGAGCGCCACAAAAAATACAAAAAATGTGATATTGACTTGAACAAGAATTTCTGAGTTCAGAGTTTCTGAATATATCAGCTAAGAGTCTTAAATAGCATAGCATAAATAGCGTAAATAGCATAGCATAAATAGTGTAAATAGCATAAATAAGTAATATTCTCCACTGTTGTCATATGAGTACGGATTGTAAAGCCCTCTTAGGCAAATTTGTAATTTGTGATAACGGGCTATACAAAATAAAGTGACTTGAAATTGAATTGAGAGCAGCAAAGCATTCTGGGAGCAAGACGGAACGAGACGGAGCGAGGGAGTAACGAACGCGGCGTGTAGAAGCACCATCAACGCATTAAAGTTTCTGCACGGTAACACCTCTCGTTGAGGCCGAATGAAGGCATTGTATATTTCATAACTTTTTTTAAAAGGCACGGCTGTAGAAATACCTGCCGTTTGAGCTGCTGCAGGTATTGATGTTTTCTGTGTGTGTGTGGGGGGCAGTTCAGAAAGCTGAGGAGCCGCGGGGGGGGGGGGGGCTACCGAGCGATAAGAAGCTATGAGTCATGCACTCCGAAAAGAAAAGGTGAGGCAACAACATGCTGCAGGGCTTACTTCTTCGTGTATGTGCAAAAGATGAATGGGGGGGGGGGGGGGGGGGGTAAAGAACCGGAATCATTTTCCTGATGCAGATTTCCATTTCTTCACAGCAAGCAGATTGATCGACCTTTTCTTTATTAAAACACATTGATCAATATGCTGATTTCCACACACACACACACACACACACACACGCACACACACACACATGGAACCTTGCTAAATGCCATTCTGCCATGAAAGTTTGATTTGACTTCATAAGTCAGCATATTGATGCGTTTCGTGGGTAATTAGTCGGCACAATCACTGGTACATGGGTGCCGAGCAGCTGGAGCCGGCTGTGATGGTAAACACAACATTATTCATGGCTGGAGACACTTTTTTTTAAGCCCCTTTCTCCTGTTATTTAATCCATCAAGGCTCTGCTGATCTGTATGTATCAAAGCTGTTGAGAATATACAAAATACGAGTAAAATATGACTTATTGCGCTAAATAGCCGTGATGGGAATGTAGTTTCAGTCCAAGTATATAGAGTCATAACACTAACTTATAATGCTTGGAAATACTAAATGTGAAGTTACTTTTCTGTGTGATAGTACTAGTCTCTTTTTCTCACCTTAATGTCCCCTGTTACCTTCAAATGTACCAACATATTTTACCCTTTTGGACCACAGCAATTAAAACCTCCAGAAAATTATTAGAATTTATATTGTTTTCCAAATTTAAGTGTCAGGTACTTTGTTTGTTTACTACCTAAATAGCCCTTTAAATAAATAATAAAATTGATATTTCTTATATGTTTTACACAGTGAAAAACAGCCTGGGGTCAAATTGAGCCCAAAGAACTCCGATGGGTACAAGTTGTGTTCAGGACAGTGAAAACATATCATCATGTGAATTTGATGTTTTCCCAGTTGTCCCCAATAAATTAGGAAAAGTCGTGAAATATGAAGCAAAAATAACGATAATAAAAAAAAAAAATTTGAAACGTCAAACATTGAATGGGGTCAAATTGATCCCAAAGGTAACAGGAAGGTTAATGTCACCTGTTGAGTATGAAAAGTGTTATTTTGGGGGATTAAATACTCCATGTTGCACACAGTGGAGATCAAACCGAGCTGTCGCACAATTTGACCCCCCCAAAACAATAAAGTGCAAAAAAAGTATCTACACAGAAAAAAAGAGTATGAGGTATTTTTTTTTAACTTCCAACTCTTAACATTCCCAGCAGACCGGAGCGTCGCCGCCTCTCTGAACATCACCAACCCCGCGGAGCTCAGCGCAGGCGGGTGGCATTTCTTTCTTCATTTCATTTTTCGTTCTCTCCCTTTTGTTGTTTTTTTTTCCTCTTCTTCTCCTTCTTCTTCTTCAGATGGCGTGGCTTTAAAGAGGTTCCGTAATCCCCAAGGACATTAAGTTATTTCTATACGTAGAGGAGCGTGTGCCCGTGACATTCAGCATGGAAATCATCCCTAACCTCCGACTGGCTTCAGGTCCACACTGAGACGAAGAGCCCTCTGTGTGTTTATGGACTCCAGTGCATATTTATTTATGAATGTATTGCAGGTGTCAAACGACAACCATTTTTAATACGGCACCTCAAACAAATGGCAAGTCAACAGTTTGAAAACTATGATGTGCAATGTATATTTAACTACGGTTAATGGAAACCACACGAATACCAAGTAACACAACTTGTTTTTGTTTAGTTTTTTTCATCCTGCAAAAGATTATACATTATTAGACAGATGTTAACCTGATGTTATACTCAGGCAACAACTAGGGGGATTATCAAGTAATTACAATTCATACTGAGAGAGACATTTTATTCATTTATTTTTTATTTAAACTTTTATTTAACCAGGTGAGTCCCATTTAGAATAAAAATCGATTTTTCGAGGGTGACCTGAAGAAGAAACAAGTAGTTACAAACAAAAAGCCCAGAACAAGATGAGTGAAAAGAAACTAAAATGTCAGAGTTAACTTCTTAAATGAACTCTGTTGGGCTATGTCATACAGAAAAGTATCTGATACCACTGCTTTTAAATATAGATCTAAAGAAATATAGGCAGGTTTTCCAAAAATGTCAATGTTTATTTTTAGTTTTAGATCTAAAGTCAGTGGTATCAGACACGTTTCTGCATGATGAAGACACACAGGTAGTTTGGGAGTAGACCAAGGAATCAATACCGTACAACCTGTATCACATTGTACGGGAATCCGTTTAATACAAAAACACATTTCAGAGAAGGGCCGTCATGTTGGATGAAGTGACTGCAAAAATATAAATTCACAGGTATTGATTATAACAACAGGTAACCCTCCCGACCTGCAGGTATGTCCCGAGCGCCTGGAGCACGTTCTGCTTTATCTGAACCGCTTTCACACGCCTAACGTGTTTTTGATCCGCAGCTGGCCGTTTTATCGCGGTATCAGAGGTGCATTCAACCAAGGAATTGTGTTGGGGAACATTTCGCTGCATCTCCACGGAGGCTCCATCGGCACGTTTACTTTTCCATTTTAAAACGCTTATCTTTTGCTGCGTTTACCGACACCGTGTTGGTGTGAAAACTCCGGGGTCGGGTTCCAGTGTGGCCGGGGGAACTAAAAGCTATTGTTTTTTAGGTCCCCAGATATCCATTGTTAGAGACAGAATTTAAGGGTCATAGGGATATTTTATTCTTATTTGGACACTATCGCTGAGATAAAGAAGAACTAGTTCACTGTCAAATATACCATTCAATGGAAAAATTATATTATATATATTTATTTATTTATTTTATACTATATTTTTAGACTTTACTTGGCAGAGTGGGAAAGCCTCCCCAAGGTCCTAGTGCCCGGGGATTAGATCATTAGGTATGCTGATATGCTATTGGATTTTAATTTGAAGGGGGAGAAAACATACAAAACAGATCACACACACACACACATATGCAGCATGTTATGAATAACATGTCCATATGAGAAACACTAGTTTAATTTAATCACAAAAAAATACAACATAAAAAAAAAAATGTAATGCCAAATTATTTGGTGGAGCTGAAGAACATTTTATTTTACAGACTACTAAAATAGTCCTAACGACGGTCCTGGTGACATTCAGACCCTCAACAACTACAACGAAGCTCAGGGGAACGAGTGAGAGACACCAAAACGTATTGACCCATAACATAGTAGAGAGAGAGAGAGAGAGAGAGAGAGAGAGAGAGAGAGGAAGATTATGAAAGAAGTACAACCTTGTATTATTGCTGAGTAATATAATACTCCAATCTACTTCCTATTAAAGCTGCAACCGCATGCCGAGTGTACCTGAATAGTAACGTGATATTCTTTTTCAGGCATGTAACTATCACAGGAAATCATTTCTTTTTTTTAAATATATATATATATGATTTATTTGTAGAAATTACAAAACAAGACTTATAATACAATATACCTCACAAATAAGGAGTGAAAGGATTACTTATCACACAGTCAAATGGTGAGGATACACATTATAGCCCCCCTCCCCTCCCTTTCCCCAAACAAATATACGAAAAGGCAATTTTATACACAAACATAAAAAAAAATTATAAAAGCAACCAAAACCCAACAACTGGCTGTGAAATGCATTGTAGTGAACAGGAAATCATTTCTAAAATGTGAACGCACATTATTATTTTATTTAGACTCTGGGTAATATAGAGAAACATAATAATGTGGAGGTAGCCTGAGAAGATCGTGGTCATTCTAGTCCCAGGACCATGAAGGTTCTTTCTGGCCAAGTTTAGCCAAATTAGTCCCAGAACTAGATTTCAAGGACCCGAAAAGGAAAATGAGTCCTCTGATGTAGGAAACAAGCAACATCACAGAGGAAAACGGCATTTAGAGGTAAACGCTGCAGAAACCTCTCCGCTCGCTTCATTTGAAAAAGAAATGTGTAAAAAATAATCTTGCTCTGCGACGACTGATGTAGAGGAGGAAAAGCAGAGGAGGAAAATTAAATTAAGAGCGTCTGTCTCCACAGTAAATTATCTGAGTGTTTGAGGCTTTGATTTGTTTTTTGCTTAAATAACTCTTATTCCCTGGTGCGCGCCGTCGCTCCGCTGTGACTTTAATAAGTGTGTGTTTGCGGAGGTGGTGTTGTGACAGGGTTAATTAATTTATTCTGTCACCTATAGTTCTTCCACCACAATATGTAAACAAGTTCTCTTAAAGCGTTACCTGTGGGGATCACACGTACCTGCATTCAGTGGTGTATAAACACGTCAATACTTGAGTAAAGGTACAGATACTTTACTGGTAAATGACTCCAGTGAAAGTCACCTGGGAAAATACTACTTGAGTACTACTAAAGTATCTGATATTTAGTGCACTTATGTATCAAAAGTAATCTTCTGATATTAAATGTATTCAAGTATTGAAAGTAAAAGCACAAGTAAATGCCGTTAATAAAAAATCAAAGGGTCAGAATTATAAGGATTATCAAGGACAAGATGTGTCAAAAAGTAAAAGGCTTCGTAAACTTATCTCGTTGTTCGGGAATAATAATGTTTGATATTATTTTGCCTTTAGCCTGTAACTTTTTCTCAGCTGAGGGAGAGACTTTGTGTCATTATGTTCACTAAAAACATAAAATAACTAAAACGGGCACTCGGTAGAGCGCATACCTTCGCATATCACACGATTGGGCATTGAATTATGAACATTTTGGCATTAGTTGCATGACAATTTGATAGAAATTGAAGATAAAAATTGACCGTGCTATGGTAAAAACAAGTTTTTTTTGTATTTATTTTTTATGGTTTATTTAATAAGGGACAGTGCACATTGATAAAAACAAGAGGCTATTTTTCATCTGCAGTCCCAAAGATGCTGATGGTAAGAGCAAACCTAAAAACATAAAATTATAAATACAATCGACAGACAAAGCAAATAAAATAAAATGTTGACCTTTTCATGACCTTGACCTTTGCCCCGATCGATCCCAAAATCTTATCAAATGTTCCCCGTATAATAACCAATCATCCCACCAAATTTCATGCGTTTCGGTTTAATACTTTTTGACTTATGCGAATAACACGCACGCATACAAATACACGGCGATCAAAACATGACGTTCCGCATTTCCAATGTGAAAGTAAAAATGGTCCATTAAGTGTGAACAGGACGTTGTGGAACCTGTTTTTTGTGTCCGCCTGCTTCTGTCTAACAACGACCAGATCATCTTTCTTCTTCAGCTAACCAGCATGCATCACAGCCGCCGCCGCCGCCGCCGAGCGGTCTGTCCGGCGCCGTCGGCTCCGTCCCGTCCTTCTGCAAAGCCGCTGCTGTCAGACTCGGTCTAAGCGGCGATGGCACCGGCCAGCAGGCGTCTCCGCGGAGCGCGGCGGACTGCAGCCTGTCACAAGCTGTTTAGGAGGCGGCAGACGGCGCTCGCCTGTAATCAGCTTCGGGGTCTCCGCCGCGCGGATCTCTGGCCCGCCGACGCGCTAATACAGACAATACAATCAGCCGCGGCGCCCGTCAAACGGCGAGGATCCGGGGGCCGCGGCTCGCTTTGGTTGACGTTCCCTTCCCCCGATGCTCCCGGGAATAAAACCCGGGATTCGATCAGAGTCGGTGGAAATTAAAAGAAAAGAAAACCGATTGTTTTTTTTACAGGAGAGCATTTATCCATCCCACATGCGCCCCTTCACTGTAAGCTACCGTTATCAATAAATGACGAGAAAAAACACATTACTTTGTGGTTTTGATTTTTACACTTCAGCCGTCTGAGTGATTTAAAATGAGACGTGCCGTTCGACAGTGACGGGTTTTCTCATAATCCACGTGTTTGAGATTATAAAAATATATTCCCATACGCGGTGATTAAACTGAAAGACAAGAAGTTTAAATACGTGAGAACGCGTTTGACAAATACTCAGTTCGAGATTCAATTTCGTTGCCGTGATGTTTAAAAAGTTGGGATTCCTTCAACTCTCTGGACTTTTTCCACGTTCTTTTTACAGCATGACAATATAAACGGTGCAAAAGGAATAATTGCTTTACCAAAGAAAGAAGAGTCAAACCCTCCGATCGATAAAGCCACGGCTGCAAATACCAGATGGGAGAACAACGAGACGTTTAGCGGAGATCTGACAGATCGAACTGTCGGAGCCGTCAAAGAATGAAGCGCATAAAGTTCCACAGATAGGCTTTAAAATGTACACTATCTCCACCGGTTTACAGTCAATCGAACGTGTTGCGGGGCAAACGAGGGGCGGATAAAACTCAAAGCACAAAGACGAGGAGCCGGTGGTCTCTCTCTCTCCTTCAAATCCCACTTGGCCGTCCAGATTGCAAACAGCAGAGCGCCAGAGCGTTCAGGAGCCCCAACGGCGACGTGGGATTTTAAATTAAATCAACCTAAGTGAAAATGTCCTAATCTTCACAAACTGGAAGTCCTGCTTTGCAAGAACTTGCCCTCTATTGTGATGTTTTTTTCCCCACTTGGCAAACCATATAATTAGGGAAATGACAAGGTTAGAGGTAATTTGACGACATTCGTGTCACGAAGTGTTGTAATATGTCCGTAACTCCCACAGTGCAGGGAGCATGGATGTATATTGTGTCTGTATATTATTTATTGAAACATTGTAATCCTGTGTTTTTTTCTTCTACATTTTAACTAAATGTATGACTAAAACACATTTTGTTTCTGAACTTAGTTTTTCATATCATAAATCATTCGTGCTGTTCTCTGTATTCCGAGACATCACAACAATGACAAAAAACACGGGAACTCAACTTTTGGCACTTTTCAATTCAATTCAGTTTATTTTTATAGCCCATTTCCACAAATTACAAACTTGCCTCAGAGGGCTTTACACACACGACATCCCTGACCTTTGACCTCACATCGGATCAGGAAAAACTCCCCAAAAATCTAAAAAAATATTTCATAGGGAAAAAACAGAAGAAACCTTCAGGAGAGCAACAGAGGAGGATCCCTCTCCAGGATGGAGAGAACAATAGACGTCATGTGACTAGAAGGAATCATTACAGAGTTACAACACATTCAATGAGTATGAGACAGAGTGTATGAATAGTTGGTAGTCGGCATGGACCACGATTCAGACCTCCGTGATCCATCAGATAGACGGAGGTAGAGAGGAGGAGTGGGCGGGGCTTCAGCAGGGCTATGGCATCAGACCCACTAGGTCCAAGGAAACTTTTGCGTGACGTCATCCAGCGATGCTAACGCGTAGCACGTATATTTCTAGTATATTTCACTGTTGTGCGATCTCGTGTCTCGGTATTATGAACCTCTGTGTCGGCTTTATGTTGACTGCGTAGAAATCCCTCCGATATCTCTCCAACACGCCTTCCTAGAAGCCGTTTTTACTCCCAGCAACTCCGAGGCGGCGTCTCGTATTCCCATCACGGCATGCAATAAAGACGGCAGCGATAATACTGAGATGCTATCGCATCGGGCCCGGAGGCTCATGCGACTGCTCCTCGCTTGCAGTTTCCATGTTTTCTCTTCGTCTATTGAATAAAGATGGTATTGTTGTTAGCCGAGTAGTTCCAGGGGTTGCCATCGTCCCACGGCGAGGCACAGCGTACGTAACTTAAGTCGAGCCGAGGCTGCACGGTTCTCTCGACAAACTGGGTTTATTTGCGTATCTGTAAAAAAAGAATTAAAAAATAAGCATGAGCTGCGATAAAGAAAGAAAAGAACGTGTGACAGGACGACGTAGTTCTGGCTAGATTTCAGATATTAACCAGATATGCTGTTGCTTTTTAGTCATCAGATTTTTCTTTTTCTTTGTATGAATTAAGTTGAATTGCATATCATACACCACCGTTAAAAAGTTTGGGGTCACTTAGAAATGTCTTTATTTTTCAAAGAAAAGCAATGATGATAACATTAAATTATTAATAAATGCACTCTATACATTATTAACGTGGTAAATGACTATTCTAGGTTGAAACACCTGTTTAAAAAAATATATATCTACACGGTTGTATAGAGGCCCATCTCCAGTGTTCTAACGGCACATTGTGTTATCGCCTTAGAAGACTAGCGGAGGGTTAGAATTTTAGAAAACCCTTTTATTATGTTAGCACAGCTGAAAACAGTTATGCTGGTCAGAGAAGCTTTTCAACTGGCCTTCCTTTTGAGCTTCAAGTCTGAAGAACACAATTCATATTTAAAATAAAAATCATTATTTCTAACCTTGTCAATGTGTTTACTATATTTTCTTTTCATTTTGCAATTCATTGGATAAATAAAAGTGAGTTTTCATGGAAAACACTAAATTGTCTTGTTGGGTGACCCCAAACTTTTGAACGGTAGTGTATATCTTATCCTTTGACTGTACTGTGCATCCGACTGCACTATTTTTTTAAACTTTGTTGTACTATTTTTAACTGTTTGTTTCACGATATGTTTTGTATGTTTTTGTATGTATTGTAATTTGTCCTTTTGGTGGATCCCAGGAAGATTAGCGGTCGCTAAGGCGTCAGCTAATGGGGATCCAATAAATAAACAAATAAACAAATAAACAAATATTAACCAGGAACTTATCGATACACACTTGGATCACTTTCCCTTGAGGGGCGGATGGTTCAGTGGTCATAAACATACTCACATACTCACATTTACAATAGTGTATATTCGTAACACGGAGACGTGGGATGATTGGGAGACACGAAGAATAAAGAAGTACGAGGGAGACGGGCGGAAAACACAAATCTGAGGATATGTATACTTCAATCAGAGGCCGGCAAGAAACCAGAGAAAGACATAATGAAGGAAATAAATAAATAAAGAAGACACAAGGAGCTCTCTTTCGCATCTTCAATTATTCCATCGGGCGAGAGGAGACAGTCCTCTGATTGAAATAATACATCTGGAGTGTTAGTAACACCACCCTAAGTGCTGCTGAAGAAGGAGGCGGGAGAATTAATTGCCTCCCTGACTCGATCTCAGCCAATCACATTACCCGCTGATTTATGAACCGGCCGGCAAGAGCGCCGCGACCTTGAGGCGAAGAGCTGCGGACCGACACCGGGATCTCTGTGAGACTTCAAAAGGAAAGAACGATTGATAAAAAATGACTGTAAAAAAAATATAAAAAACTAGAACGGTTACTCAGTGGAGCGCATACCTTCGCATATCACAAGGTTGGGCATTGATTTATGAACATTTTGGCATTAGTTGCATGACAATTGGATATAAATTGACCGCGCTTTGGTAAAAAGAAGATTCAAAATCAAATCGAATGGTCCCCGGATAATAACCAATCATCCCACCAGATTTCATGCGATTCGGTTTAATACTTTTTGACTTAATAAAACGCACGCATACAAATAAATACACGGCGATCAAAACATTACCTTCCGCATTTTATGAGCCCGGATTTAAAATCGCTCTTTCATGCTCGTTTTGTTGTCTAAAAATTAACAGAAATGGAAATGAGAACAAATGCATCGTGCCTCCAGTCGTATCAGGACCCAGGACAAGTGTCCCGGGTGGGGGGGGGGGGGGGGGGGGGGGCAGATGTTTAACGGGCTGAGACTCTGGGTCTGGGTCCGGCCCACGCCTTTCCAGATGTTGGCGGTGATTTGTTGTTGTTTACAATCTGAAAAGAGGACAAGGGGAGAATGGAGAAGATGTTTTTCTATACACAGATTTTCTAGAACATCGTTTTCACACAAAAAGGAAACATATTTGTGTATAATGTGTCGTGAAAGGCCTCACTGTCCCCAGTAAGGATGGGTAGCAGCAGAGGCACGCTCCACACATACACACACACACACACACACACACACACACATACACACACACACACACTGTTCATTGTTATGGTTGCTACGTGTTACGAGGTGAACTTGCAATTAAAGATTTTCTTAAATTTAGGTTCAGACAAGAGTGAAAGTTTAGGCTAAATTATTAGACCTTTCCTGACACACACACACACACACACACACACACACACACACACACACACACACACTCATGATATTCATATTTACTTAATTGCACAGCCTGATGTAAACATAGTTAGAGGTAGTTAGGGATGAAAATAAATCTCTCTCTCTCTCTCTCTCTCTCTCTCTTCCACATGGCTTTCCATTTGAATTAGGCAATTCCACTGATTGCGATTACTCTCTGTCAGGGGCTCTTATGTCACTTTGATTCAATAACTATTTTAATTCAATACCATACCTGAACAAATTTCAATCCCTTTTATACACTATGGCGGCAGTCAGTTTAAATTTCCCTTACTCCAAATGTCACGTGACTTATTCCACCCCCCCCCCCCCCTTTCTTTTTTAACCATGCTGCTTTTTCCCGCCCTTTCCTTCCAGAACCTCTTGAAAGGCCGGCGTTCCCCAGCGGGGTGCACTATTATCTATAATCTGACTGACATTTGCGCCCTCCCGCTCCCAGTTTTCTTCCAGTTTCCAGTTATCGTGTTACAATTATCTTTATGGTCATCTATTTGGTGTAATATCTGGGGAAAAGGGAATCAGATGTGCCCCCTCACAGCTGGAGCCGCCGCATCTCGCCAGACGAGAGCCCCTTCCAGACATTTCATTTTCGGAAGCGGTCTCCGGACTTTTCCATTAAAAAGTCACAAAAAAAAGCAATCCTGGAAAATAGAAATCCCAGTAGATTACTGAGCAATTTGTAAAATTGTTAACCAAATTGCCGCCATGAATAGTAAAATGTAAAAGCCTGTCTGGGTAGTTTAATCTTTTATGTGACCTTTTATTAAAACGACGCACCTGTTACATCCAACGGGCCTTCGCGTGTCACCGGTGGCCGTGGCAACGTGCAGGAGGCGGGGCTTCTACACGAGGAGCACAAGCTCCTCCCTCTTCGGACAAAAGGTCCAGGAGCAGAGCGCCTCCCGTCCAGGTTTGATGACCACCGGCCTCCTCCCGGACCGTCTGAGTTCACGATAAGCTCATATTAACTCTGGTCAGCTGAGTTTCATTTAATAGTAATATTAGTAATATAGTAATATTTCTTAATGGGGGGGGGAAAAGACATAAATACGACCTTGTGTGACCTCCACGCCGCCGAGCGTCCGCCGCCGTCACGACCAGGCGGGTGAATATGTTATCGTGGCCCCGGGCGGCCGCTCACGTCCACGGGAGCAGGGAGCCAGCGTTGCCCGCGGCAACGATGAGTCCAGCATGGGAGATGGGTCCGTGAAAAAACCTTTGTAGTATTTTGTGTGTTTCTTTTGGTCGGATTTAGATTACAAAGTCGTGTCGTCGTGGTCGTCCTCCGCACAACTTCTCCTCCTTCCCTTTTCAAGCCTGCTGCCTTCTCTTTCTCTTTCTCTTCCTCCTTCTCTTTCTCTTTCTCCTTCTCCTTCTCTTTCTCTTTCTCCTTCTCTTTCTCTTTCTCTTGTCTGCCCCGCGTCTCTTTTTCTTCGTCAAGGCGTTCCCTCTTTCAATCTCCTTGCTTTGCTTTTCATATTTAAGGCTTCGGCCGTTCCACAAAAATCGGGATATTCTGGGAAAACTGGCTGAAAAGTGGAGAAACACTCTCAGTCTTTTTAGAGATTGAACTTTCTCTATATGAAAACAACACTTTAAAAAAAAAAATCATAATGTAGTAGGAAAAACGATATAAAAAGCCTTATTTTACAATTATAATCGTCATTTCATTGGCGACGGGGATCAGGAGCTCATGAAGCCGGTACCTGAAGAGCATTATGAACCAACAGGCCTGTAAATTCACACTATTTGTTGTTGTTTTGAGATGCTGAGATGTTTTGAGATTGTTTTTTTTCTTTGCAGGTTTCACAAATCCCACCATCGATTAACTCTCGCTCTCTTCTTTTTGCCTTTTCACTATAATATTTGGGTTCAGATCCTCTCTCCAGCCTCTTCATCGCCCTCCTCGCCCTCACCTTGTCACTGACAGCTCTCTCCCTCATCCTCCCTGTAGTCTTCATAAGTAATTTGCCAGATTCCAGAATTTATTCGATATAAACTTGGCTGATTCCCGGACCTGGCGTCTCCCGCCGAGCCGTGGTCGGGGTTCTCGTGACCCCTGTCGCTCTGACCTTCTGCAACTGAACTTTGCTTTTGGTTCTTCCCTCGCCAGAGGCTCTGACAGCCCACTACCAACATTTTTCACTTTGCCTGAAAGGCCATTTTTCTTCCGACGGCTCGTTATCCTGGAAATCAAACTGTCCTGAAAGGAAGAGCGGCCACATTTAAAGACGTGGTCCCATGATGTCATGTTGCATAACAATTAGCCACGTGCTTTTATTGTTTGCGGGGAGAGTTTTTGAATGACATCATCGCTGCAAACAGAAGTTGCTGGAACAGAAGTTGCAATACGTTATATTCGTGCTGCGTGTGTGTTATTCGCATAAGTCAAAAAGTATTAAACCGAATCGCATGTAATTTGGTGGGATGATTGGTTATTATCCAGGGCCCATTTGATTAGATTTTGGGATTGATCGGGTCAAAGGTCAAGGTCATGAAAAGGTCAACATCTTATTTTTACCATAGCGCGGTCAATTTATATCCAATTGGCAACTAATGCCAAAATGTTCATAATTCAATGCTCAATCTTGTAATATGTGAAGGTATGCGCTCTACCAAGTGCCCGTTCTAGTTTTTACATGTGCAGACTTTAAATGTATTATTATTATTTATGATCTATTTTATATACATTTTCTGATTTATCTTGATTTCAATTTAGGATAGGAATTTATAAGCATTTGTTGCTTCTACATTTACCTTTTCAGTCTTTCTCTTTTGTATATTATATAGAATAATATTGTATTGTATTTGATTTGATTGACTGAATAAAATACACAAACACAAACAAACAAACAAATGATGAATAGACACAAAAAACTCCACAGAATAGTGAAAGTCAAAGCCGATGGAAACCCTCCTCTT
>CM070088.1:19652063-19687063 GCA_036178185.1 Liparis tanakae
CCCAGAATTTGAATAAAACGGGTACTTCTCTGTTTTTTTTGCCCACAGAAGTTAGTAATTATTCATTAACTTCCCGATAAGTGTTCCCGAATACGCATCATTAACATTTTCCCGGTTATTTTTCAGCTCGGCTGGCAGTATTACATAAACCATACCCCACTTGCTGCTCTCCAGGATGCGAGGCAATTAAAGAACAGTATGTCTCTGGTGAAGTAGGTCGCGGGTAATTACATCCGACGATGACGAGCGTACAGACTGAGGCGGGAATTACATGCAAGACGTGCCGCCACAGCTGTATCATAAACATGGAAAGACAAGAAGAAGTGTGTAATATTCATCTTCTGATTTATTTGATGATGATAATTTAGGATAGGAATATATAAGCATGTTAGCTTCTCCCTATACCTTTTCAGTCTTTCTGTTTTGTATATTATATAGAATAATATTGCAATCATTGACTGAATAAAATATACAACTGTATTAATAAACAAAAAAAAGAAAAGATGAAGTGTATTTATATAACTTTCTTAATTTTTTTATTATTATAATTTAGGATAAGAATATATAAGCATGTTTGCTTCTCCCTATACCTTTTCAGTTATTCTGTTCTGCATATATATATATATATATATAATATTGTATTGTATTGCAATGGTTAACTGAATAAAATACACAACAACAACTGTATTAATAAACATAAAAAGAAAAAAAGACTTATATGAATTTTCTGATTTATTTCATTATAATAATTTAGGATAGGAATATATAAGCATGTTTGCTTCTCCCTATACCTTTTCAGTCATTCTGTTCTGCATATATATATATATATATATATATATATATATATATATATATATATATATATAAATATACCTTTTCAGTCTTTCTGTTTATAATATTGTATTGTATTGCCATGATTGACTGAATAAAACACACAACAACAACAGCAGCTGTATTAATAAAGCTAATACAGATGAGGCTTTCTTTCTTGATTGTAAAATCAATCAGATTAATGAAGTTAAAATGTCCTCCAGTTGGGTTATTATGAACAACAAGTCACAGTTGGCTCATTTTCATTTCCGGTTTCACGAAGCTTGTTGCAGCGCGGGGCGATTAAACAGTTAATATCGTGCAGCGCACGTCTTTAATTCTTTAATTGCGCTATGATAGAAACGAGATATCTTCTTTCGTGAATGTTCAGCTCTGCGATCTCATATTTTATTACGGTCCAATGTTTCTCCTCCAATAAACGGATGCTGGGACGTAAACAGGGATTTACCTCGCAGGCGATGAAAATGATGATGGAAATATTAATGTGGTCAAATATATTAAACTATGTAATTGGGTTATAAAAATGTGATTTGTCGGACACTAACGGGATATTAGAGCTCTTTAGTTTCTAATCAATCATCTGATAAAACTTGTTTCTCTGGCGAAGAAGGCATGAATAACAAAAGCATAACAAAGATACATAACACAAATCATCTGGATACACAAAGACACATTTAACGTGGGTGTGTGCACTTTTCAAAAATGATGCTAATAAAATAATTATGAGTAAATGTGTTGACCGAGAGTTTTAACTTGTTTAAGGCAAACCCTGGAAAGAAGCAGAAGCACCAACGCCTTTGTGGAAAAGTGAAACAGGAACTCCTAACGCGTGTGTAATGATTCCTTCTGGTCACATGACGTCTATTGTTCTCTCCATCCTGGAGAGGGATCCTCCTCTGTTCTCTCCTGTTCTTCACTTTTTTCCCTGTGAACGTTTTTTTTTTCTATTTCTTGGGAGTTGTTCATGTGAGGTCAAAGGTCAGGGAATTTTATGAGGACAGACTTTAAAGTCCTCTGAGGCACATTTGCAATTTGTGATATTGGGTTATATAAAATAAACTGAATTTAATTTAATTTTAATGTGACACAGACGCCACAAAAACAATATAACTTTATATGCTTTATTTTATATAAAACAAACATTTCCAGTTGGAGAATTTGCTGTTTTTCTTTTGTTGTTGTCGTGGAATATTGAATATCCTTTGAAGGTGGACTGCTGACCAAAAGTCTCACCTCTTCAATTGTTTGTTAAACATTTTGAAAATTGTGTCAGTCATCATGAAACAGGAAAGTTATTGTGTTGATGGTGGTGCGTCTGCACCCCCCTCCACCTGCCCCCCAACGTATCTACAGATATCTACAGGATGAACCGCCCGGCGGGCCACGTTATCAATCATTATGGCTCGTTTTACTTACTTTTAGTGTTTTTTATTCATTAATTTTGACAGTGTGTATTACCTAACTTTAATGTTTTTTTCATTACTTTAATCATTGCTTTGAAATATTATCTTCTTAAATGTAAAATGCTATACTGTAACTTTGCATTGTGTGTATTGATCCTTATTGTTTTATGTTTTATGTTTGTTATGGACTGTCAGGGGACAACAGATGCAAATTAGCTGAAGCTACCCTACATCTGTTTTTACTGAACATCGTCCCTTTAAATAAAGATAATAATAATAATCCTCTGAGCAGCCTGATGCTATTTGGCGGGAAAGTGTTGGTGAGCGGCTCCATTTGGTCTTTGGTCAGGAGAACAACAAATAAATGACACTAACACTATTTTTTCAGGCATCGTTCCCAAGTATTTCTATTTTTTTCAGAGACAAAAAAAGCCGAGTCAAGATCCACATTTTGATATCTGATGATTCAGAGTTTCTATCAAGTTTAGTCCTTAAAACTGATAAAGTTAATAATGTGGGAGATTTTAATAATCATGTTGATGTTGATCAAATGATTTCCCTAATAATGCATTTATATCACACACACACACACACACACACACACACACACACAATGCAATGCTGCCGTAACAACACGAGTACCTTTCTTTGCTCCTTCAAATCCCGTATCTTAAAGAATAGACCGTATATCTACGAAACAACGTCGCTTTCTTTTGTTCATCCTTAATTAAACATCAAAATGAAACAAGCCTGATAAGGAGAGCGCAGATAGCACATCTTTAATTACACAGACGGACCGCTCACGTCAGAATGCACCGCGCCGACATACACTTCAAGTGTAAAGTCCTGCTCGTGTCCCCCGAGACGAGAAGATAAAGCGTTGCCTCGCAAGAATGTAGTTTGTGCGACGCCTCCGGAGGTGAAAAATGAAGCCAACACAAAGTGCCAAAAAAAGCAGTTTGCCAAATGAGGCCGGCTCCAAAAACGAGTCAACTCCCAGGAAGCTGCAAACTTTACCGCAGAATTACACACAGTGCAAAAAAAAACAGTTTAGATCTATTGCTAATACCAACTGTGTACTGGGGTTGAAGTTTTACACAACTTAAGTCATATTTGGGCTTAAAGTTTAGACATAATGAAGAGCGTGGCCCCTTCAGGGCCCGGTGGGGGCCGTCTCGGCTGCCGGCTCCATCGCGCGTCCCGCCTCTTCGCCTCTTCCTGGATTAGCCGCGAGCTGCCGGCTGCAGAATGTTTAGACACGTCATGCGGCGCAGAAACACAGCGCCAATTATCACTGACGACTTACTTAATTAGTTTTTTTTCTTGAATATTCGATCTTGCAAGACATAAGCAATTAAAACTGTTTTTTTAATGTTTGTATTTTTTTATTTTTATATTTGGGCACTCACAGAGCAATTAAAAAAGATGTTAGTCTTGGTTGCAAATTGTATTAAAATACAACGCTGTGTGTATCCAGCTCACACACATACACACACACACACACTCACGTTAACTCTCTCTCACACACACACACACACACACACACACACACACACACACATGCACATAGGCTTGTGCAGCAGGTCATTGGTTGGCAGATCTCCTTTCACATACCTGTGTTCTGGCTTTTGATTTATTTTTTTGATTTAAAAGTTTTTATCGTAAGTTTACCTAGTGTACATATATATATATATATATATATATATATATATATACACATATATACATATATATGTGTATATACATATATATACATATATAAACATATAAATACATATGTATATATTCATACACATATATATATGTATATATATATACACATATATATATATATATATTTACATACATATATACACATATATATATATATATATATATATATTCACACAGTTTTCCTGGCTGCTGTCAACCATTTAGAATCTTGATTTATTGGAGAAGAAATGCAGATTTGGCAAATATTCAAATGAATCAAAACTTCTAGTACACACTTTTGTGACGACAGGAAAAAATGATGGAGAAAAATGGAAAAAGGGAGACTGAAAGAGGCCGAGATTTAGAGAAACCTCAGAGAGAGGAGAGAACACCAACACACAGCAGAGTGATAGAGGGAGAGGCCGGCGAAGAGATTTGGTTGAGCTCAGCTCCCTTGTTGAGATGCTCCTCATGCCTCCTCCCATAATGACAGAGCGTACTGCCTGGCAATCCAACCACATATAAACCTTCATCACTCTCATGCGTTGACATAAAGAAAAGCCCTCAGAGAAAACATTCCCCCGTATAACCAATATATCCAAAGCTCTGTCTTTATGACCCTGTTGGCGCTGTATGTCTCATAAGTTGATCACCATCAGATTGTCAGAAAAATCAATCTCACTCCGAGCCGCCTAAAGTCGTTGCGAGGCACCATTGGTGCCTTTTCCCCATCAACTGCAAGGGTATAGACCAGAAATGCAATACCAATAGTGTTATTGGATATGTGTTTCTGCAACTGACTCAAATAGCCGGATCGGGTTTCTTATCTGGTCTCGGATGCCATTATTTTAACAAATAACAGTTCAGTAAATCCATATCTATCCGTTTGTGTGTTACACTTTCTTTGACAAAGTTAGGAAAAGCCTTGTGTAAGTCATGTCTGATGTCACCTTACCCAGAAAACACTGAACCCAGGTGTCGCTATCAATGTCCAGACTGGACCTGACGCCAGGTTGGGAACTATTGACCACAATTGAGCTACTAGTGGTTAACAGAGTAAAGAGAAACATACATTGTGTCCATCTGGTCCGACTTGAATCTGAGAATTTGACTAAACTTGGGGCAGAAAGAGTCTTTTCGGTTTCTTGAAAAGTAGAATTTGGACTAATTTGGCTAAACTTTGGGTGGAAAGAACCTTTTTGGGTCCTTGAAAAGTAGTTGGCTTAACTTTAGGCGGAAAGAACCTTTTCAGTTCCTTGAAAAGTAGAACTGGGACTAATTTGGCTAAACTTGGGGTGGAAAGAACCTTTTTGGTTCCTTGAAAAGTAGAACTGGGAATAATTTGGCTAAACTTGGCCTGGAAAGAACCTTTTTGGTTACTTGAATAGTAGTCCTTGGACTGTTTTGGCTAAACTTGGGGCAGAAAGAACCTTTTTGGTTCCTTGAAAAGTAGAACTGGGAATAATTTGGCTAAACTTGGCCAGAAAGAACCTTTTCGGTTCCCTATCTTCTGAGGCTACCTCCACACTTATGTTTCCGTATAAAACCGGAGTTTTAAAACCATGTTTCAGCATCGTTTTAGAAATAATTTCCTGCCACAAACAAAGACACACAGTGTGTCTGTTGCCTCTGGAGGACACGCTGCAGTCAGACTCCATCAGTTGATCGCCATCTATGCATCGTCACTCGTGTGGTTGACGTCTTGAGACATCCCGTTTCTATTATTTTGCAGCACGGACGACAAGAGTGGACAAGAATCCATATTAGTACCCAGACTTCTCCGTCTTCCACCCGAGTCCCGGCAGCTCGACGTCCTTCAGTTTCCGAGGCCTCCCGGAGCGTTCGCCGCAATCTGCTCAAAAAAAAGCCGAGGTTCATTTGTCTTTTCTAAGTGGTAGAAACACGCTGAGATGTTTTGCCGCTCCCCAACAAAACCACACAATGCCCCCCTCCTCCAAAACAAACTTGCCTGCAACATTTTCCAAACCAATTAGGGACGTAATTAATGAAACCCGGCACCTGTCGCGCCGGAGCAATCACCAGAGAGGGGACGGTGAAAAATGTAGCAATCAAATTAATCAAGCAAAAGGCACAGGCCAATTACTCACACGCAATCCGGAGAGCGGCGCCGCGCTCGGAGAACAGGTGATACTTATCATTAAATTAGAGGGAGATCAGCGGCTCCGGCGGATCCATCATGTGGGCCCTTGATGAACCGCGGGGCCGGACGCTGGGCTTCAGGCGCCGGGCGCCGGGTGCCGGGCTTCGGGCGCCGGGCGCCGGGCTTCGGGCGCCGCTTTGGCTCCGGACGAGGCGAGCCTGCATGTCCGGTGGTTGTTAAGAGGAGAGGTGTTGGGGATCATGATTAATGTTGTGTTGAGTGACTCAACACAACAACAACAACATCTGGCCCTGCATCGGGCCCTCGTGGACATCCAGTAGATCGGCGGTGGTCCTGTAAATCAATCCTGAGAATGTGCGGCTGTCTCGGCGAGTCCCTCGCCGCCCAGAACGGCAGAAACAACACCGCTCGTTTTTTGTTCTGGCTTTTTTTTTTCTTCGAGAGACACGGCTGCTAGAGTCTCTGCAGGTTGACCTTTTCTATACCATAATGAGGACAAAACGGAGGGGAATTACCTTTTTTTAAAACATGATTTATGAGTGTATGGTTAGAAGTTGGTCTCAGACACATTAAAGCTGTCATCGTCCCTTAACAATACAGGCTAATGCTTCTAATGCATTATGTAAACATGGCAGAAGCTATTTAAACTAGCCATTAGTGCAACGTATCCCATGAGCCTCAGCAACAGAAGCCTCGCGCTAGCTGTGTTGCTTGAATGCTAACCGAGTAATCAATCTTGTTATCCTGGTTTAACGATGAGTGTGTTCAACGTTCATCACCAGTGAAGATGCAGATACTCGTGTGTATTAGATCGTGGAACGACGGTTTAGCTTTTCAAAAAGAGAGATTTTGAAAAAAAAAAAATTATGCAATCTATTCATTATTATCCTTTTTTATTTGTTTTATTTGCTTGACTTGAGCCCCATTTGATGTTTGTTGTTCTTTGTGTTGTACACTGTGTACCTGAATATCACGTGTACCGAGACATACAACTGAAAAATGTACAATGAAAGTGACTGAATGAAAATAGATATTGTTTTGTTGTTGAAAACTAAATAAAACTAGAACGATTGGGCATTGAATTATGAACATTTGGGCATTAGTTGCAGCCAAAATTGAAAAATAGTAAAAAGTAAAAAGAAGATCTTGACCTTTTCATGACCCGATCGATCCCAACATCCCTGGATAATTACCAATCATCCCACCAAATTTCATGCGATTTAAGCGGATTTTGACCTTTTTCATGACCTTGGCCTTTGACCCGATCAATCCCAAAATATAATCAAATGGTCCCCGGATAATAACCAATCATCCCACCAAATTTCATGCGATTCGGTTCAATACTTTTTGACTTATGCGAATAACACGCACGTACGCATACAAATACGCGGTGATCAAAAGATTACCTTCTGCATTTTCAATGCAAAGGTAATAATGTAAAAAAAAGAGACTGATGGAATCAGAAAAAAAATGAATTTCTCCGCGTGGGTACAATTTGATTGTCGGTCACACGGCGATGGTAAATTAATGGTGGCTGCCGGGGCGTGAAGTGAAAACAAAGGCTGGGCCGCGTGCGGCGGGGCGTGAGCGGGGCTGTGCATTTTAATCGGGTGGAGCGGCGGTGGAGCCGAGAGGCTGATGAGTCCGGTCGCGTTTAGGCTCGGCAGAACGGAACCGGCTCTGATGGACCGAGTGTTATAAACCACGGTGACCTCCTGCTAATCCACCCACTGTGGCCCAGAGCCACGGCAGGAACGCTGCCCAGTTACTTCGTACATCTTCCGGTCCAAATACTTTTTAAAAATACAGCGACATTTCACCAAAAGATGTAGCCAATGGAGGTTATAACATCACAGGTGTCAAACACAAGGCCCGCGGGCCGAATCCGTCCGCTTGAAAGACATATGATCGCCTTTTCTTAAAGAAATTGAAGGAACAAAAATCCTGTGCTTTTATTTTGAAGGTTTGAAATTAAATGGATTTATGTTGTAATTTTTGAGAAATTTCCGTGTGTACAATATTTCCACACTCAAGTAAACAATAATAAAAAGCAAAGAGAGTTATTTAACAATATCTTTGAGCGGTTTATGAAGCGTTTCAGTCACGACCCTATTCTATTATTTTAATTTTAATCTTATATTTCTTTCTTTACTTTAGTTTTTTTCCGTCTTCCTTCATGTTTTCTTCTTTCCTATTGTAAACTGACTAACACATACAGACAAACAAATGAAAATACTCTGATCCCTGTATGTCATATTGTGCATTATCATCAATAAAGTATATACAGAATACAATACAAAAAAGAAGAAGAGCAGCGTTTTGTTCAATTTTAAATGTATTTATTAGAACGATGAGTTTCTAGGTACTTATTGTGGTCGTATACTGTATCTAGTGTCAAGCATCACAAATTCAGGTAGAAGGATTAAAAATGTATAAATAGAGGTATCTATAATGGATAGGGGGGTTTGTACAGTAATGAACCTTTATGTGTTTTTAGGCTTTAAACCCACCGTAGTGATGGTTAGTTTTGATCTCACAGTTCGTGTCACGGTTCTCTAAAGTTTGCTGTTCAACAGAAATACTAAAATAACCAAATTCAGGGCCCGCGTGGTTTGGATTAGTGTTATCTCCACTGTACAGATGGCAACGACAGAGCGCACACACACAAACAATGTTGTCGTCGTTTTTGAGTCATGAGGCTCCCGAACTTGGACCGGCTCGGACACCAGAGACACACAATCCCATCACACCGACACACCGAGTCGCTGATGGTGAACTTTATTCTGAAATGTGAATTTTCTATTTTATTCCTCTTCTTTTTTCTTTTTTTTTGTTCCAGTTTGACTGGAATAGGAACAAACACATCATTAAATGCGTTCTGTCCCACTGTCGTCGTCATTATGAAGCCCGGTTTGATGCCAACGTCTTTCATTAAAGAAACACGCAGCTACTCGGGGGCCGCTGCTTCCCTCGCCACGGAAATATGACGCTAATCATGGACGCCGCGCAAAGTCGAGCCCGTGTGAGGAAAGAAAAAAAAAGAAAAGAAAAAAGCTCTCTGCTTTCGGAGCGTTTTCAAACAATAATAATTGATGAAGTTGGCTCTGAGCAAAGGCACTAAGCACTTTAAAAGCCTTCCGTCGTCTTACAATACAATTTCCAAATCAATATTTCATTAACTGGATCGAGGTGCCTTGTTAATAAAAGAAGGTTTGGCTGAGTGCAGAGTTAACGTTTAGCTTTTTTTTGTGAATTTCAGGCATGGAGGCGAGCAATTATGTTCAGTGCATTCTCAACACACACACACACACACACACACACACACACAGACACCTGGTCCATCCGTGATTGTCTCTGTATTTATGGCCCGTTTTATGAGCCTTATATCTCCGGCGTCGCCGGGCATCAGGTGACTTTCCCCGCGGCAACGGCGCGAAACAAAACACCAGCTCCTCTGACTCCGCCCCCAACTCACGTGATGGAGAAGGACGGTGTGAGATGCAGAAGAGTGAAACTCGGGACGTGGATTAGCTCACGGGCCGACTGTATGGATCACATTTTAAGAGGAAGGCAGTTAGGGAGATGTACGACCGTGATTTATGACCACGATGAATATTCATCTCTGGTCGGCCTGGAGGGGTCGTATCATTTTAACGTAACCACGCGGCGGTGACTCTTCATCAGCCGTCGGATTTCCTATTCAAAGCTCGGAGATTACTTCTGATTTGACGTGTCGCTTTAATACATTTTTGCAGATCGTACCTTCCTGCTTGTCACTCGTACCATTTTATTAAAGTGGATTTCATTGACGGTTTCATCCTGCGACCCTTCACATTACATATTTAGACTAGATTAATGCACCTCCTTATCATCAGGCTGCTATAATAAGTTTAAGTCCCCCCAGTTGATCCAGAAAGCTGCAGCTTGTGTACTTACTAAAACTAAGAACAGAGATCACATCACTCCTGTATTAGTAGAATCAAGAATCACTTTTTAAATTCTTCTCCTCACCTACAAAGCCTTGGTTGGTGACGCTCCATCTTATCTTAAGGAGCGTGTAGTACCATATTTCCCCACTAGAGAGCCCCCTCATTAAATGCGGGGCTACTTGTGGTTCCTAGAGTCTTAAAATGGGATGGGAGCAGAGCCTTCAGGTATCAAGCTCCTCCTCCTTTATGGAACCAGCTTCCACCTTCAGTCCTAGAGGCAGACTCAGTCACCTCCTGGAGACTGAAGACTTTCCTCTTGATGGTCTTGTAGTTCGGGCTGAGTCAGGTTCACCTGGTCCAGACCTAGAGATGCTGCTATAGGCTGCTGGGGGACGTTTTAGGATACACTGAGCACATCTCTCCTCTTCTCTCTCTCCTTATGGATGAATGTTCATCTCTCCATCACACATTATTCACTCTGCTTCCTCCTTGGCTTCTTTGTGACTTCACGTCTCGTCGGGTCCATTGGACCTGGTGGGTCTGAGGCCCCGCCCACTCCTCCTCTCTACCTCCGTCTGTCTGATGGATCACGGAGGTCTGGATCGTGGTCCATGCCGACTACCAACTATTCATACACTCTGTCTCATATTCATTGAATGTGTTGTAACTCTGTAATGACTCCTTCTGGTCACATGACGTCTATTGTTCTCTCCATCCTGGAGAGGGATCCTCCTCTGTTGCTCTCCTCAAGGTTTCTTCACTTTTTTGTCCCTTGGGAGTTTTTCCTGATCCGATGTGAGGTCAAAGGTCAGGGATGTCGTATGTGTACAGACTGTAAAGCCCTCTGAGGCTAATTCATAATTTGTGATATTGGGCTCTATACAATATACTGAATTTAATTGAATTTAATATTTGTCCATTGCTTTTCGATAAAAAGTGTTGCACAGAATAAATGTGGATTATTTATTTTTTGCCATTGTGAAGGCAGCGTCAATACGTCGCACGTTGCCGTGGTAATAATACGTTCCCAGGCGAGGCAAACTCGGCAGTTCATAACGTTTATTAAACGCTTAAGAAACTTCTGGATGTGTTCATTACGTTCCCTGGCGCACACCCAGAGTCACACACACACATATTCAAACTCCTATTCTACATGTTCATATCCACATGCACACACACATATCTATTATCTACTTGTTCTGAAAGATTTGAGCCATGAAGTCGACTGCCAGCAGGCACACTTAAAGAAATATAATCGGATTGATTGGGGTGATGAAGCAATTAAAATTATCCGATACATTTTCCATTCGTATCCCGTTATTCAGACATAGTTGATGAAAGTCACCCAGCTGTGTGCGCCTACGGGGGATGTCATGTAGAACAATATATATGATATTGTTATGAACCCATAGGGCGTTTAATATTCCAGCGTTTAGAGTTCCACAACAAGTGTAAATTAGAAATAGTGGTTATTTCTTCCGTGGTGGAAAGTATAACTGTTTCCGTGGAGATGAGCCACTGAGATAAGTCACGCCCCCTCTCCAACGCAAACGGAGTAAATGAATTTAATGACTGAACCACAAATAGTCGGGCGAGTAAACTCACGCGAGTTAAGTGTGGATTTTCACGCAGAATTACACATTTAACTTGTTCATGATTATGGAATTTCCTCCCGTGTGTTCCTGATCATCTGCGGCTCTTCCTTTGAGTTTACTTGTGATTGTGTCGTTATGAAATCATGGTTTCTGTGATCGACTGTTCCCCCTTTTGTGGTCGGACGGGCGCACGCGATGAGGACTGAAGTCTGGTTCAGATTAACGAGATTGTTTGAGGCCTGATGTCAATCACTGCGTTAATTGAAGCTGGATAATAAGACATTTGATCGAATTTGTTGAGCCACGTATGAGAAGTAAGGCCCATGTGACCTTTAGTGGTCTATGATGTAATCACATCCTCCATGGATGGATTCCTTGGTTCCTGCTTCCTTCTTTCACAACCGACCATCAATATAAGATAAAATAACTTGAACACATATCGTGTGTCCATGTAGACGTGAACCCTCAACATGTAATAATACATGTACAACATGTGTATGTTGCCTCCTGTTTATCTTCATGATCATCCAGCAGAGAAGAAAACAGCTTTGGAGACAAAGAGAATTGACTGTAAATTATCGTGAGCGTTATTTTTATTAACATCTCAATTGAGTTTACTCAAATAATCCCAATCTGTAATGTAAAAAGTACAACTAATGGTCACATCGTGCATCATGCACACGGAATTGGAAAAAAAGGTAAATAATAAGTTGATAATAATAAGACGTGCTACATGATGTAGTCCAAGTGTGAATGAGTGGGTCACCTTCTGCCTTTCAAAGTAAAAGCATAGTAGGGAATCGACAACATTTCACAACAGAGTGTGTTTTGTTATTTCGTCACTTTTACTTTGATTCAGCTTCAGATGGATTTGTGCGGTGATGCTTGTCATTCAGGGATGTGTGCCACGTGACATTTGAATTAACTATTACTGTAATGAAATATGGGGAATGTGCACACACGGTATCAAATGTACAGAAAGTCAATGTGACTGTAACTGTCTTTTCATATAACGTGTGTGTGTGTGTGTGTGTGTGCGTGTGCGTGTGTGTGTGTGTGCGTGTGCGTGTGTGCGCGTGTCTCTCTCTCTCTCTCTCCACGCTCCGTTCCCGCACCGCACGTCCCCGAGCCCAGCGCTGCAGCATGCGTGACGGATTGAAATATTGAAATTCCATCCTGATGAATTGAAAGACATGCGGTGCACACGACCCCAGCAGGATTGCGCCAGATTGGTTTCCGCGCCGCTGGTTTGATCCGTTGGAGGAGTGCGCAGACATATGTGGAGGGTGCACGCGCCCCTCTGCGTCCTTGCGCGGCGGAACGTGAGCGTGCGCGCGCGCGCTCTTCGCGTGCGGTGTTGCGGAGAGCGCAGCGGCAGGATTTCAGATGCGGTGCAACAGTGACACCCAGTGACACCCAGTGACACCTAGTGACACCCAGTGACACCTAGTGACACCCAGTGGTGCAGATGAATATGCATACTGGGGTTCTCATAGCACTGTGGTGGGGCAAGAAAACCTGGAAATGGAAAATACTGACGTGAAAATAATAAAGAGTACATATAGTCTCAGAAAGAAATATAAGTTATTGTTGAATATCTTACTGCCTTATGTGGAATACATGGGTACAACACTAACAATACCATAGGACTGTAACTATGTGGAGCTCTTAAGTATGCTCATATGTGTCATTGTGGTATCTCTGCGCTGTCATCATCCTAAATCCTATAAACAACTTTTATTTTTATTTTATTTTTAATTCTCATTGTGTGGGGGAATTATCTCTTTATTTAATTAATTAATTCATTGTATTTATTTTATTTATTTATTTAATATATTTATTTTATTTATTTTATTTATCATCTACTTGTGTATTTTTATTTTCTTCTTTTGTTCTAACTTATTGTGTAATGTGCTGTAATGTTTAATGTAGTATTCTCTTGCATTGTGAAAATATTTGGAAAATAAAATATTACAACAACATTTTTAAAAAACCTAAAAATAATCCCTCGTCATTCATAAATAAATGACACATCATTCTTCAATACTCTGACTTAATGTTTTTTCCACTGTTTTGTCGCCCGCAACTATATATTGTCTTTTGTCTTATAATTTAAAAAAATAAATAAATAAAAAGTAATAATTAAATGTTCTGCAATTTTAATATGTGAATCCTGAGAGCGTGGCGCCAGAAGGAATGGCATTTTCTAGAAGCCTCCATCCACCCAGGAGGACACCGGCCACCTGGCACCGACGGCGTGATCCTCTTAACTTCCTGGATCAAATGAATTTGCCGCCTGCGATCGATAAAGCTTCATCCTTTTTAATTATCACGTATATATGCTCCGTTGGCAGCGTCTATATTTTGAGTTTCTGCACCTCCGTAGTCATGGCACACTTTCCCTCTCGCTGCATCTCTGCGGGGAATTCAGTTAGTGCTGCTCGGCACCCATGGGAGCTGCAGAATAGCACCCATTAAGTTGTGCTTTTGAACAAAGCGTCAGCACGAAGCCGAGCAGGAAACTCTGAGGGGCTGGAGACACGTCTTCTTCTCCCCTCTGTACATCAGCCTCGGCTACATTTATTGTAAACAGGCGTAGTCATATAGCGTGTCTATTCGAACCAGGGTATGATTTATTTTAAATACTAATATATATTCTTGTTCAAAATGTACATTTTGGTACAAATAAATAGTAATCTAGAACGGGCACTCGGTAGAGCGCATACCTTCGCATATCATAAGATTGGGCATTGAATGATAAACATGTTGGCATTAGTTGCATGCCAATTGGATATAAATTGACCGTGCTATGGTAGAAAGAAGATTTTGACCTTTTCATGACCTTGACCTTTGACCCGATCGATCCCAAAATCTAATCAAATGGTCCCCGGATAATAACCAATCATCCCACCAAATGTCATGCGATTCGGTTTAATACTTTTTGACTTATGCGAATAACACGCACGCATACAAATAGACAGCGATCAAAACATTAATAACAATAAATGACACACGGAAATGGACATCATTTCTCTTGGCTGCGTCATTTCCAAAACCCAGTGGCGATTTGTTTTATAGTTTTATTTGATTTATTTGGGCGAATGGCCACGACACCGGCTCACCGTGGCGATGGAGCGCGGAGAGGCAGATTATGCAGCGAGGTGCAGAAGGTAAAAGCCGTTGGAAGACATTCAGGAAGTCAAGGTGACTCGCTGCACGCCAGAAGGGAAACCGTCCGCCGTTATTATCCCGCCACAGGTGTGAAGACAAATCAACGGAAATACTGACCTGACAAGCGCCTAAGTGCTTTTGTTTCAGCTTCTCTCCTCCTCTTCTTTCCTTTAAAAACAACAGATGCGTCCCTGTCAGAGATAAAGACCGTGAGCTACTTTTTTCTCATTTTGTAATTCTTATCTTATTTTTTTCTTATTTTTTCTTATTTTTTTCTTATTTTTTTCTTGTTTCTTTCTTATTTTTTCTTATTTTTTTCTAATTCTTATCTTATTTTTTTCTTATTTTTTTCTTGTTTCTTTTCTTATTTTTTTCTCCTTTCCCAGAGGTGAACGTGGCTTTATTGGAGGCTGTTCGGTGAGCTAACAAAGTGTTTTGTGTCTTAAATTTGTTTCTCAAGGGCATGAGCGTCCATGTGGCGGGCGGCGGGCGGCTCGCTCCGTGGTGTTTGGGCCCGAGATTTCATTTGGGAGCTAACACCATTTTGCGGGCTGCTGTTCTCTGCACACCGCCGAGAGAGGGATAGAGAGAGAGAGAGAATAAAAATGTGAAAGTTAAAAGGAAATGAATAACACCCCGAGGCTACACAACTGGCTGCTGATTTCTATTTGTTTCTCAGTCTGAGCCTCCGCTGGTGACCGACAATCGACATTAGAAACAAATGAAAAGGAGCATCGTGACACCCCCCTTCCTTCATGCAGGCCTGTGTGTGTGTGTGTGTGTGTGTGTGTGTGTGTGTGTGTTTGTGTCTGGCATCTTGTGTACAGAATACTTCCGATGTGCAATTTCCTCCCCCGTCATGAATATTATAATACGGGTAGATGAAATGAAGCATTCTGATTGGTCGGGAGCGAGTCACGAGGTGTGCTTTATCTTCCATAATGTCCTACAGCTGTTTACATTTATCTGAGGGTTCCATAGCAGGGACACCTAAAGCCCCATTATGTAGTGGTTCCCTTGTAGCGCCCCCTTCAGGTATTTAACGTTTACTTCAGTGTCGTAAATACCCAGTTACGATAGATCAGGTGTCTGAACCTCTGGCTCTGAGCCATATATGGCTCTTCCGGTGACGCATATGGCTCTTTTGAGTTTGAGTTCAAAAAAAGAATAATCTCCTCCGCCCCCCTGTAACTTTCTCTCTCCTCCAGATGACAGCAGCAGTAATGTCAGGTCCCTTTCTTAAAGACGTCTTTGTTCTTTTATTAAACTAAACGTCTGTTATTGGTCGTCTCCACAGCAGCATGTCTCTCTGTCTCTACGTCGCGTAGCGGAGACAATAAAAAGTCCCCTGTGAGGTGGACTGGACTATGTGACGCTGGTCATCACTGACAGAAAGCAGGTCCAAGGACCGGGCGCTACAACATGTTACATAGTCGGGTTTTTACCCCACAGACCCCGATGGCCGTGGTGGAGGAGACATCAACATATTAAAAGTCATTGTAGCGGCACCATTTTTTTCCAGCTGTTATTTTAAGGTAGGAATTGTTACATAGTGTCGCTTTAAAATAACAATAACGGTAGATTTTGCGCGACCGTTTTCAAGCCTGACAATTAGCAAACATGTTTAGTGTGAACTTTGATATTCAACCAAACCTTTTGCTCTCTTCAGGAGGCGGGGCCGCTCGGTGTGAGGGGCGGGGCCTCTCGGCGTGAGGGGCGGGGCCTCTCGGTGTGAGGGGCGGGGCCGCTCGGTGTGAGGGGCCGGTCGGCCCCCAGCCTGAGATTGAGGGCACTTGTCTCTGAGATTGAGGCCAGCAGCTTTTTATTTGAAAAGACACCGATCGCGACTCGGACACGAGCCAATCACGAGCGGGAAACTAAAGGCCAACGAGGAACACGAGACCAAAGCTCCGAGGCACGGCGACCTTTCGAAAGTTGCTTCTTCTAAGGACGTTTTCTTTGCTTCCGAATTCAATTTATTAGCAGAATAACAGCCGATAAAGACGGGGAATCAAAAGAGAAGGCGAACGACGAGCGGCCGAGGACATGAGAGCCGACAGGTCAACATAATTACATCCCGCAGGAGTGTTGGATAAGAAAGCCACGGCAAAAAAAACAATTAAACAAATAAGCAATTTGCATATCAGTCTGTTGACCGACATTAAAAGGTTACGTGAACATTAACATAATTAGTCAATTTTTTCTCAACCCTTTGATACACAAGCTATGCAAACCCCCCACACACACACACACACACAACATGACCCGCATTCAGTGTGCATGTAGCAATACAAAAACTATTTCAATTAAAAATGAAGGCAGAGAAAATTTAAATAATGATTATAGGTAATCAAAAACAAGATATTTGAATAATTACTTTGTAATATCAATGTATTAAATAAATAGATTTCAAACAATATAGCAAAGAAACACAGCCATGCATGAAATGACAAATAACATGGTCATTTTAGACCGCTTTAGAAGGGAAGTGATACAAAGTGATTAAAAAAATATTTATATTCATAAAAGTACAAAAGGACAAATGAAAATAAGAATTTGTGATGATCATAAACTAGTTAATTGAGGAAATCCTGAAATCCTGAATGATGAGATGAATTTATTGCGTAGATATTTACAATCAAACCTCCATCAGGGTCACAAGAAGCGTGCCGTTAGCCGTGACGTCATATTTCTGAGACGTGAAGTGCGTCCTCTTTCCTCCAGAGCGAGGCGAGTCACCTCCACCTCATCGACTCCTGTTTTCCTGAAAACTCTGAGGACGTCTGCAGGCTCGCGGTGGAAGTGTCGGGTATGATGACTACCCCCCCCCACACACACACACACACACACACACACACTCACACACACACACACCAATCTCATCCCGAGTCTCCCACAGGCAGGAAAACATCTAAATGTGTGTGATGAGTAACTTCTTTGAAATAAACAAACACTCAAAAGAGAAATGTTCATGGACAGCGTGTATATTTATAGAATTGGTGAACTTGTTTCTCACGGTAAGCGTGTCAGACAAATCCTAATTACACACACTCAGCCTTTTTATTAGGTACGCCTGATCACCTGCACACACACTCTGAGAAGTGTTTTGGATTGAGTGCACACTACAACATGGACATTACATTTATCTGATTACATTTATCTGATAGTAAAATGTAGAATTGAGTAAGTTTGGATGTAAACAGTCAACTCAAAATGCTTATGTGGTATTAAATGAGCCTATATATACACTACCGTTCAAAAGTTTGGGGTCACCCACCCAGACAATGTGGTGTTTTCCATGAAAACTCACATTTATTTATCAAATGAAATGCAAAATGAATATAAAAAATATTCAAGACATTGACAAGGTTAGACAAGGTAATCATTTTAATTTGAAATATTAATGTTCTTCAAACTTGTGGGTCAAAGGAAGAACACTTTTATAGCTTCTCTCAGCAGCATAACTGTTTTCAGCTGCGCTCACATAAAAAGGGTTTTCATGGGGGTTCTACCCCTCCGTTAGTCTTCTAAGGCGATAACACAATGTACCACTAGAACATGGAGATGGGCCTCTACACACCTCTGTAGAGACTTCATTAAAAAGCAGATGTTTCTACCTAGAATAGTCATTTACCACATTAACTATGTATAGAGTGTATTTCTCATTAATTGAATGTTATCTTCATTAAAAAAAAGTGCTTTTCTTTGAAAAATATGGACATTTCTAAGTGACCCCAAACTTTTGAACGGCAGTGTATATATATATATATATATATATATATATATATATATATATATATATATATATATATATATATATTTTTTTTTTTTGTTTTCTTCCAGTGATGTACTAAACTTACCAATGACGATGATAATACCAAATGAGTAATACTCTTATAACCCATTCTTTTACTTGTTTATTTACAATTTTCCAAAGAAACGGGAATACAGTAGAAGGTACATGTTAAATAGTTTCCGGCCCGACGGCCTACAGGCTGTGGACGATGGTCCGGCTCTTGAGGCCCTGGACGTACTCCTTGGCCTGGTCGAAGCTCGTCTTCTCCTCGATTCGGGGCGGCGAGCCCTCCACCAGCTTCACGAAGTAGTGGCAGTTGACTCGGTCCATGATGCCGCACATCCCCCTGCCGTGGTAACGGATCCGCTTCAGGTACTTCCCTTTGCCGGAGAAGGACTCCGCTGCGGGGTTATTAAAGAGGGGATGAGATAAACACAGAGAGAGAGAGAGAGATAAGCTACAGAATACTCGTTTAATTTGTAGAGGTGCCTTTGAATGGAAGCTGGTAACGCGTGGGCCTAGTTTAGGCTTATCTGTGATAACGTCCTCAACCCCACATAAATTACCCGCTCTGCACACCGTACAACCTCAAAGTAATCTACTGCTTAAAAAATAAATAAAAATAAATAAAGATTTGTGAACTGAAGGTCGTTTGCACTGATCTCAAATTTCTTGTCCCGACACCAATTTGGATATCTGGTCTTTTTGGCCGATACAGAGTACCGGCATCCAATGCCAGTTTGGCTTGTTAGTAGTTTTCCTCACTGCGTGGGACGAGGATCCCTTTTATCTGTAATTATGCGCAACTTAGACGTCGACTGGCTCAAACTCACGACGGAGACGGCTGCTTTTGAAAGTGTGTTTGCCAGAGTGAAGAACAGGGGTCAAATACTCAGGGGTCGCATTTGTGTTTTCAGGGAAATGCAAATATAAATGTAGGGTGGTGTGTACACATTTAAAAGTAAAAGATAATTAAAGGGGTGCTGTTTTTTTATTTGTTTTAATGTGTTTACATATATATATATATATATAAACATTATTATATATTATAAATATAAATGTTGTCCTGTTTTATTTTATTTTTGTCTTTATGTTTATGTCTGACATTTTTGTATTTGTTCTATGTTAATATATCTAAACGAAAAAAGTGAAAAATAAAAGGCTCAACTTAAACAGACTTTTACTCACTTTATAAGACTAAATATAACTGATAAATACATATTCCCTGAAATGTTTATTTTGAAAATAGTAAAATCGTACAACAGCAACTTAAAGGGGGGGGGGGGGCTTCTTTTAATGCATCAACCAATTGATAAAAATCTAAATAATAATTACAATTCCAGTGTAATGGATATAGCAGAATTCAATTCAGTAGCTCGGCCCCGATGGTCACCGATACCTGATCAGGTTGATCGATCCAGTAACGACCCGATTGTCATTTGCAAGTGAAAACTAACAAGTCTGAATATTTGAATAAACAGTGCACCCTTAAAGAACACAGCTGTTGAACCCAAACACAGCGATTCATTAAAATGTCAAACCGTCATAACCTCCACCGACAAGGGCTGGTGTTCAGTTTAAACTCTAACCGTTAACTACAAACCAAGAAGGCGACGTTCAAGATAACACCACTAAATAACGAGCGGAGACACTCACCGACATACAGGTTGGATTTGTACTCTACGTTGTGGTTTTTGACCGCCATCTCTTGAGCTTCCTCGAGAACCTGAACAAACAAGAGGAACACATGAATGCATATAAAATAAATACACCTGTGGGACAAGCCGCCATCAGGATAGTGAACGCACACACAAAGGGGAACACGCCGCCACAAACCTCTTTCATGATCTTTGCTCCTTTCTTGTTGTTGAACTCCAGCTGGGCAATGGCCTGGTCGATGCTCATCCCTTGGATCTGGGGGGGGGAGTGAGATGACGTAATAACTTCCCTCGGTGCAACGGATACGATTACAACTCTAAAGGACTGAAAGGTTTGTGTAGCCATGGACATGTATGAGTTTTCTATTTTTAAGAATGGAAAGTGTGAAATTCTAGACCCAAGGGCCACAAAACATCCAGTCCAGCCGGGAGACACCGGCCCCCGACTTTTATGTTCAACTACACTATACACACACATACACACACACACACACACAATATTTAAATCTCTTGAGCTTGCGTTATCCATGGACCTTATTTCCGGCATCTAACCAATACATTTAGGATCATTCCTGCAGAGCTCTATACCAACAATAATATGTCCAATGTATTAGTTATCGAGTATGTGCAGCAGATCATGACAAAACAGTAACAATCAGGGTTCGTACACATTAATGGAATTCCAGGACTTTAAACCATATTTCCACGACCAAACTGAAATCTCGGTGTGTACATGAAAACTTTTTGAAAATGTAGTATTGAAACAATGAGAATTACAAAGCATACAATAAACCTTAAATGAAACCAAATTAATAAGAGACGATAGTCTGATTAAAAGAATAAACATTACTATACATGTTTATTCTTAGAAACACTTATATAAATGTTTATTCTTTTAATCAAACTATTATCCTTCATGTGCAAATCTGTATGGACTTGGTGTATGCCGGCTTTGAGAGTCTTCCTTTCAAAACCATATTAATTATTTTAAACTTGACGTAAATGAACGTGATTATAACACATTTCCATGACTTTTCCAAAACTTTTGTGATTTTAAATCTGTTTGGACTTGGCGTATGCAAATGAATTATTTTAAACTCGACGTAAATGAACATGTGATTTTAAAATTCCATGACTTTTCCAGATTTTCCATGACCGTACGAACCCTGATCAATTCCATCTCTCACAGTGACAAGTGTAATAACACATGCATAACGGTGTGAACTCATACTTTGCATTACATTTCTGTGCACTGGTATTTACCCCAAATTTCTTTTGGCTGATGGTCATCAACAGGCATTTGTGTTTTTGTTTTAATGTTTTTGTTTTTGTTTTGTTTTGTGTTGTAATGTATATCTTGTGTAGCACACTGAGAGTCTCTTTACCAAGTAAAATTGATACTTGGAATCAATTGAAAACTGATTCAGATTTTGATTTTGATTTGGTTTAAACATGCGACCGAGGAGACGGGCGAGATACGATTTACTTGAAGATATTATTACATTACATGTCATTTAGCAGACGCTTTAATCCAAAGCGACTTACAATAAGTGCATTTCAACCTAGAGTACAAACTAAGAACAACAAGAATACAGAAAGTAACATTTCCTCAACATAGTCAAACTACAAAATTTCCACAATAAGAGATATTTAAGAGCTACTGAAGTGAAAATCTGTGTTTTAAGATTTGATATTTTAAAGATGTTTTAAGACAAGATATGATATTGTGGAGGAAATACTCCGCTGTATGTCTCACCAGTTTTGCCAGGTACCACATCTTGTCTTTGCTGTACTTGATCTGCCTCCTGCTGTGGTGAACCTCCTGGAGAACCAACAACCCCCCGAAACAGTCAGTGACTCAACAGAAATATTGACACTTCACATATTCCTTTCATCCCCTCAGTTTCCTGCAGGGGACAACCTCTCCGAAACTTCATCTCTAACGCCGCACTTCTTATTCAAAGACCCACCGCTGGTCTGCGAGCTTCATCGGGTTGCTGAGGAGGAAACATCTTCAGGTTTCTCCTCTCCCAGGTCTTTGAGTCCAGTGACGCGCTGGTGTGGAGACATGAGAGCTGCTGGGGACCGAGGACTGGTAACCTTGAGGGACATTCAGGGACAGGCACAAAAAATAGGTTTTAATTGAATATGTGCACAATCACATGTGCACAATCTCAACTTGCTCACTTTCTATGTCATATCTTCCCTCTGAGGGTCGCTACAGATCTCTGTCTAACAAAACACTCTTCTTTTAAGTGAATATTAAGCTTTTTCTACTATTTCAGGATACTACTGTTTTCATTACGTATGTCCTGTGACCTTATCCTTGTTTATCATGTGTTCTGATAATGTGGAATACGTTTAAACTGTGTGTATACAAGTATAGTATATAGTATGCGTAGTATACAAGTTTATTGCGATAAAAACAAGCTGGCATTACATCTGTAAAACGTGTCTGTCTGCAGTGATCGTGACAGCAAAGGGACGTTCACGTTAGCTAGGGTTCTCTAAGTTACGGATATCGATGCACGTACCTTGAATGCAACACCCCGGATAAATTCCTAATAAAAGCCATCCCTGGAAACAAGTACAGCACCGTTAAAAAACCCTCAGCAGACGCGATACATGTCATAAAATGTTACATTTGTGGAAAAATCAAGCTGCATTTTTCTTACCACGTCCTGTCATTGAAGTCGCCATCTTGCATTTTTACGACACCACAGTCTCTGCTTTACGGTAGAAATGTTTACATCCTCAACAACGATTTCTTTTTTAAATATAAAGTGTCTAAATTTTGGTGGTAAATTGCCAATTTAAGTTGTCTTCATTTTTATGTTTCATTGGTAAATTAAAACATGCTGTAATCGTGGTTTAAACAATAAACTACGTTTAAAACCGCAAACTCGATGTAGTTTTACCCAACTGGGATTCCGTACTTGGCACTTGCAGGATTTACGACACCACGCTGGCCGTACGGCCGTTAATGTAGTGGCTACCAGAGCGCAGCTAGCATGTGAGAAGTTTGCTTTAGCTTTTTATCAGACTTTGTTCGCGCATTCGTAAACTTTTACGCGACCAGCGGCATCATGCACGAGCGGTCGCTCCCCGCCTCGCCCAACTGGTACTGCTCGCGCTGCAGTGACGTCAACGGCAGCGGTTTGCTGGGCATCGGAGCCAAAAACATCATCTTCTTGATTGACGTCTCTGCGTCCTCCTGCCGGGTCACAGGTGAGTCCAGGGCCGCCTCTACGCAGCTCACCTGTAGGGGATACGGGCCCCGCAGGTGTGTTGACTTCGGCTCCTGGGGAGGAGGAGTGGAAGGGAGAGAGACGTCTGGACACCTGGCTGGACAGGTGGCGTGCAGAGTCTCTGGCTGAGGGGATCAATACGTCACAGAATAATTATTAAATATGTGGCTTAAAAGATGTACTTCAAAATAAGCAATTTAACCCTCCTGTTACCTTTAGGGTCAATTTGACCCCATTCAATGTTTGACGTCTCTAAAAAATGGATTAACATTGTTTTTTACGACATTTCCTATTTTTTTGGGGACAACTGGGAAAACATAAGATTCAAGATGTTATGTTTGCAATGTCCTGAACACAACTTTTTTTTATTGTGTAAAACATATAAGAAATATCAACTTTTTTATATATGTAAAGGGCTATTTAGGTCGTCAACAAACAAACATAAAGTACTTCACACTTAAACTTGGAAAACAATATTAACTCTAATAATTTTCTGGAGGTTTCAATTGCTGGGGTCAAATGGAGCCATGTGAAGGTAACAGGAGGGTTAAAGTCTTCATTATGGCCGCTAGAGAATTGGGATGGGCATTGTTCACTACTTGTATTTCTTGTATTGCTTTCTTTCTTATATTTATATGTTATTCTCGTGTGTTTAGTTTATCGGTGCTACTGTGTCGACAAATTTCCCATTGGGGATTAATAAAGTATATTTCTATTCTATTCTATCCATTGTGTAGCTCATCAACTTAACCCTCCTGTTACCTTTAGGGTCAATTTGACCCCAGGCTGTTTTTCACTGTCAAACATATAAGAAATATCAACTTTTTAATATATTTAAAGGGCTATTTACACTACCGTTCAAAAGTTTGGAGTCACCCACCCAGACAATGTGTTGTTTTCCATGAAAACTCACATTTATTTATCAAATGAAATGCGAATTCAATATAAAATATATTCAAGACATTGACAAGGTTAGACATAATCATTTTAATTTGAAATATTAATTTTGTTCTTCATACTTGTAGCTCAAAGGAAGGCCAGTTTTATATCTTCTCTCACCAGCATAACTGTTTTCAGCTGCACTAACATAAAAATGGGTTTCAAGTGTTTTCTACCCCTCCGATAGTCTTCTAAGGTGATAACACAATGTGCCGCTAGAACACTGAAGATGGGCCTCTATACACCTCTGTAGAGACTTCATTAAAAAACAGATGTTTCTATTTAGAATAGTCATTTACCACAGTAACTATGTATAGAGTGTATTTCTCATAAATTGAATGTTATCTTCATTAAAAAAAACAGTGCTTTTCTTTGAAAAATATGGACATTTCTAAATGACCCCAAACGTTTGAACGGTAGTGTAGGTAGTCAACAAACAAACATAAAGTACCCGACACTTAAATATGGGAAACAATATTAATTATAATAATTTTCTGGAGGTTTTAATTGCTGGGGTAAAATATGTTAGTAAATGTGAAGTAACGGGAGGGTTTAGGCGCACTGATGTATTATTGCACTCAGGGACCTGCAAGACAGATACAACAAGAATAGATGAATAAAATTGCCAAAAGATCTATGCAGTAAAGTCCATCTTGTCCTAAAGCATGACAAATATTAAATAAAAACATCATTTCATTTCCACACTGCAAATCAATGGCACAGACCCACCCACACACCCATACACACACACACACACACACACACACACGCACACGCACACCAAAAATCCAATTTACCGATGACATCACAATAAGGTCAGGGTTAATGTTTCCCTCAAACTATTGGGGAAGCTTTTCCAGACCCACCGGGGACCTGATGCTCTAATTAACCATATAAAATCAGTTAAATCCTCCTTTTTTAATGAAAATGATTTGAGATGTCAAACCATCTCTCAATATGTCTTTTCAGGTGTCTTTTCCCTCAGTATTCGGTACATTGTGGCCTCTTCTCTAATCGTCTCTGTTCTATCTTCCCGTGTTTTCCTGCCTCCAGGGGAGCTGGTCGGCCATAGAGACTTGGTGTCGGGCTTTTCTTTCTGCCAGCATGCGGGTCAGAGTCACGTCTGCGTCAGCTCCTCCAACGATGGGACGGTTCGCTTCTGGGACTCGGACAGCAAGGAGTTGATCCGGGAGCAGGCGGCCCACCAGGTGAGGGTCCGCTCTGTGCCGCTCTGGCGCCCCCTGCAGGCTGCGGGCAGCACTGCACCCGCAGAGGCGACCAGGAGGCTTCCTCAGTTCAGAAGCCGCAGATTTCTCTGCAGATATTTAGAGGCAGATTGAGGAGCCTGCCAGCTTTTTTAATTTGTTGTGCGTGTGCCGTCAGGGCGAGAGAAAGCTAATCATCTGAGCTCGACAGGATGCCGAGGGAGGCAGATTTTTACAGTTTGCTTGTTTTTATTTTTATAGCAATTGTCAAGGTCAGGAAGGGCATTGATTATTTTGTTTCCATTATTTGCTTCAAATGATGCCTCGAAGGGATTGGCTCGATCTGACAAATAAAAGCCCCAGACGTACAAGCTGGTGTGAGAACAGATTCAGTCCCTTAACGCCTCTGAACTTCTACTCGTAAACGAGCGAAATTGTCGCGTGAAACAATCAGGTTTTTACTGTTAATCCATTCAGCGAGGCAGAGGGCTTTCTACTTTTTATTTTTATATTTATACCGATAACGATGTTAAAATCCTTTTGTAACAGCAGTCCGACCAGCAGCAGGAACTTTCTCCTGGAGCCGACTAGTAAATCACGTTCGACATGTAGTTTCAACAGGATGACGCCACGGTTGTTTTTCTTCTCCCCCCCCCCCCCCCCCCCCTCCACCCACACACACACACACAGAACTCTGTCTCAGCGGTGCACTGGTCCCCAGTGGACAAAAACCTGGTGGTGTCGGGCGATGAGAAGGGCGTCGTGGTCTGCCACTGGTACCACACCGGGGACACGGCCAGCTTCTTCCCGGAGCCCCGGACCATCTTCTGCATCTCCTGCTCCCCTCACACCTGGAGCGCCGTGGCTGTGGGGTGAGACGTTCCCGCAACTCTCCTTCATTTAGTTTCCTCTGAACCAACTCCAGAAATGATGAAGACGGGTTTCAGGGGTGCGGGGCGTTTGCAATAAGTAGAAATGTTCTTCAGGGCTCGTCAAGTTTAGTTTAAGTTTAACCTACATTTTTCTATTTTTAGGAATGCATTTAGCTGCCTCAGTTTTCTCTCCTGCACAATATTTTGTTTATAAAAATGATAGAATATAGTATAAAATAGTCCCGAGTGCAGAGAGGAATGAAGCCATTATTGCACATTTTAAGTTCAATCTGTCTAATCTAATCTATTGACACACGTGATTTAAAAAAAATAATTATTAGCTTTTATTTAACCAGGTTGGTCCCATTGAGATACAATGACCTCTTTTTCAAGGGAAGCCTGGCCAAGACAGCAGCATAGAACAATGGCAACAGTCACAAGACACAACAGAAAACGCATGACACAAATAAAATACATAAAAGAAGGATAAGGCAACAGGACTAAAGCTCCGGATTTACACCAGAACAAGGACAAGTGCGCTATGAAGCCGCTCCAATTTCTCTCACACAAGTCTTAAAAGTTTCAAAGTGATTGGGAAACTATAAACCCCTTATACTTATGTTTAGTAATATAATAATTATAAAAACTCCGACACACATTGGGCATTTCAAAGCCGACGTGTGACGACACTGAAGTTCAGTCAAATTCAGCCTCTAGCCGCTAAAAGCCGTCTTAAGTGTCGTGGCTTGTGACGAAGACGAGGCCTCTGTGTCTCAGGTACAAAGACGGGATGATCGTGCTGATCGACGTGAGCAAGAAAGGCGAGGTGACGCACCGCCTCCGCGGACACGAAGACGAGATCCACTCGCTGGCGTGGTCGCCGGTGCTCGGCGACGCCGCCGTGTGCAGCCGCCTCGAGGACGTGGAAGGTAGCGGGGGTGCAGTCATTGAAACAATAACAGACAAAAAGAGTCCTATATTGGTTCGGTGCATGTTTATTTTATTATTATGCATGCTAATTCTGCACAAATACAATGATTGTCGCCCTACAGCGGCCAGCGGAGCGTCGGCAGCGGAGGAGAAGAGCTGCTATCTCGCGTCTGGCAGCAAAGACCAGACGTTGAGGATCTGGAACTCGGCGAAGGGAAAAAGTGAGAGATTAACACAGACCGGGTTGTGAGCCGCTGTTCATTTTGTCCTGATGATTTGTGGAAAAGTAAAGACGCCTTCAAGAGATCTCTATGAAGGTCGTTAAGAAACCTCAAAGCGTAGAGATTCAATAAAAATGCATTTCCCCTCCTTTTCAATATTCAGTCAAACAAAGGAAAAAAGTCAATCTAAATGTGTTTTAGGGTCACGTTTGAATTTTATTGCACAACAAAAGTAACATTTAAAGTTTACGGTGTGTTATTTAGATTGTTAGAATGATTGACATCGATGGTCCTCGTCTCCCCTGCAGGTGTGATGACCTTGAAGCTGCCGTACCTGAAGAAGAGAGGCTCGGCTGTCGACCCCGGGGTCAAAGAGAGACTCTGGCTGCACGTCCACTGGCCCAAAGGCCGGCCGACGCAACTCGTGTCCAGCTGCTTTGGGTACACACGCACACACACACGCACACACACACACACACACACACACACACACACACACATCTTATCAATGGAAACACCAGCTGTGACTGGTAGTTTAGCATTTATGAACCCTTAATTAATGACTTTCCTGCTAATCAGACAATTGCCCATCAATTTAGTTTAAAGACCTTTTTTCCTGTCTGTTTATTTAATCCTTATTCATAGTCTGCTGTGATCAGGATGTCTCTTGTCAAGTTTCCTCTTTTTTTAAATTATATATATATATATATATATATATATATATATATATATATATATATATATATATATATATATGTATGTATGTATGTATATATATTATTATTTTTTATTGATGATATACAGGGATCAAAGAATAAGTATTTACATGTTTTGTGTACATGTCAATATTACAATTGTAAAGTAAAAAACAGGAAAGTAAAACCGAAAAATTAAAAGTAAAAAAAAAAGAAAAAAGATACAAATAATAACAAAGGCAAAACAAAATAACACAATTATAATAATAACACAAGTGTCAAGTTTCGTGGCTAAAATGACAACAATAAACATCAATTGATACTTTAGTGTTGTGCACAGAGATTTGTGTAGTTTACCTTTTTTTTAATCAACAAACTATTCATCAGCAATAGAATTCACCATAAACGTGCTCAACTTGTGTGTGTTTTGTCTGTCTGTCTGTGTGTGTTTGTGCGATCCCAGTGGTGAGATGGTGATGTGGGACTTGACCCGGACGGGGAAGCAGAGGTGGTCTCTGTTCGGGGCGTCCTCCGAGGGGCAGAACCACAGCCGGATCGTCTTCAACATGAGCGCCGTCCTCCTGCAGGACGGCCGCGAGCTGCTCATCAGCACCTCCATGGACCGAGAGGTACGGCATGTTTAGGTGGCCTTTGACCTCTGGGCGGGGGCGGGGGGGAGGGGCTGGTTCTCGGTCAGGGTGCGGAGGGTCTTTCTGGGGTAGAGGGGGTTTGTGAATGCGTGTTATGTATATTAATGCACGGGTAGATCAGGAATCCACACACTTTTCTCCAAAGCAATAATTCCTTTTCCTCAATAATTCAAATACGTGTTGAGACTTCATCCCGAGAGATTTCATCAGGGTTCGTACGGTCGTGGAAAACCTGGAAAAGTCATGGAATTTTAAAATGGTCATTTCCAGGCCTGGAAAAGTCATGGAAAAAACTTAAATCATCAAAGTTTTCGAAAAGTCATGGAAATTTGTTAAATCACATGTTCATTTACGCCGAGTTTGAAATTATTAATATGTTTTTTAAAGAAAGACGCTCAAAATATAAGCCGGCGTACGCTCTCAATACGGCAAATTGTCTAGATTGTTCATGTTTATATCGAGATTTCAGTTTTGTCATGGAAATTTGGTTTAAAGTCCTGGAAATCCACTGGTCAACATGTGTAAGAACCCTGTGTATTAATTAATTAATTAATTAATTAATTAATTAATGCACAGCTAGGTCATGAATCCACACACTTTTCTCCAGAGCAACACGTGTCATGGAAAAAGAAAACACTTTTTCTTTTCTTTTCCTCAATAATTTGAATACGTGTCGAGACTTCCTCCCGAGAGGTTTCATATCCACGTGGAGCGTTTGCAGCCGTGACTCCGGCTCCGTGTTCCCAGATCAAGTGCTGGGACCTGGCCTCCCTGGACTGCTGCTGGACGCTGCCCACGCTGGGCGGCTTCGTGTACGCGCTCGGCTTCTCGCCCGTGGGCACCGGCTGCCTGGCGCTGGGCGTCGGCGACAACATGATCCGCGTGTGGAACACGCTGACCACCCAGAACCAGTACGACACCAGGACCTTCTGGCAGGGCATCAAGTCCAAGGTCACCGCGGTAAGAGCTTCTTTATCTACCCGGATGTGTAACGATGCGATAGCTTTTATGTTCATGTGGTGGAGAATAGTCGTGTTCAGGGACATTTTTCTACTTTTTAAATGGATGCATTTTTAAAACTAGAACGGACACTCGGTAGAGCCATACCTTCGCATATCACAAGGTTGGGCATTGAATTATGAACATTTTGGCATTTGTTGCATGCCAATTGGATATAAATTGACTGGTAAAAATAAGATTTTTACCTTTGACCCGATTGATCCCCAAAATCAAAAATATATCACAATATTTCATGCGATTCCATAATATTTTGACCTTGTCATGACCTTGACCTTTGACCCGATCGATCCCAAAATCGGATCAAATGGTTCCCGGATAATAACCAATCATCCCTCCAAATTTCATGCGATTCGTTTTAATACTTTTTGACTTATGCGAATAACACGCATGCATACAAATACACGGCAATTAAAACAGGTAAAAAGTTGCGATTCAGATTGTATCGATCTGATGAACGACCTCATCGTGTTTAACGACGAGCTAACGCAAACACACGACCCTCCGACTTCTCATTTCACACGCGACACAACGATGACGCCGTTTGTTCACGGCAGCTGGCGTGGCACCCGAGGAAAGAAGGAGCCTTGGCTTTCGGAACCGACGACGGGAAAGTCGGAATCTACGAAGTCTTTTCCAACAGGTGAGTTCCTTCTGTTGAGATTATTTCATTCTGTTTGAATGTCTCTGAGATGCTTTAGTCTCTTTTTTTCTCTCACACCAGTTCACACACGTCACAGATAAGGTGTAAAAAACAAGAAATATAAGATAAGAGAGATAAGATATTCCTTTAACATTTCAGGATCACAGCAGCGGGGGCACATGAGAGCATTAAGAAAAATAAAATATAAAAATACAAAAAACACTAACAATACTAAATATACAGAGGAAATAAAATATATAAAATATATACACAAGGCAATATATATATATATATTTTATTTTATTTTAAATATATATATATATATATATTGCCTTGTGTATATATTTTATTTCCTATATATATATATATATATATATATATATAAATATATAATATATATATATATATATATGAAATCAAATATATACACAAGGCTATATATATATATATATTATTTTATTTTAAATATATATATATATATATATATATATTGCCTTGTGTATATATTTTATTTCCTATATATATATATATATATATATATATAAAATATATACACAAGGATATATATATATATATATATATATATATATATATATATATATATCCACAGTTTATTGCGTAGAATGCAAGCATAGATAAGAAGAAATCCTTCAACATATTCAGGAATCTGCTCTGTGTTTTATGAATTTCTCTCTCTCTCTCTCTCTCTCTCTCTCTCTCTCTCTCTCCGTGGCGTTTTCCTGACTGTTCGTTTGTTCTTCTCCGTCTCGCCCCAGGCCGCCGCAGATATCGAGCTCCTATCACAAGAAGACGGTTTACACGCTGGCCTGGGGACCCCCGGTGCCCCCCATGTCCTTCGGTGAGCTCCCGATAAACTACCCGGCAACCGCCGAGTCGGCGGGAAAAAAGCCCGATCGTCACCGCGCGTCCTTTTAGTCATCGACTCCGTAATTGAATGAATCCCCACGACACACACACACACACACACACACACACACACACACACACACACACACACGGGGGAATCTCGACCTAGGGAGTTAATTTCGCCAGCTGACATTTTGATGAGCGCATCAGTCGCTCTGTTGCCACGCCAACGATCCTCGGAAAGCTCCTAAACGACCAGAAAGGAGTCGGCTACTGGCGTCACCTCGTGTGACCTCATTGGTCCAGGATGCATTGAGTGTTCGCATCATTTTAGTGTCTTATTGATAACATATTGTTTTTTTTTGCGCGGGGCGTTCAGGTGCCGTAGGAGGAAAGCCCTCCCTCAGCCTGTACAGCTGCGCCGGCGAAGGCGTCATCCTGCAGCACGACCCGGCCAAGCTGGGCGGAGACGCCTCCGACATCGACAAGCTGATCCGGGACACCAACAGCATCCGGGTGGGTGGCGCCGCGGCGTCCGGCGGGCCGGCTCCCGAGCTCTCGGGACGCGCCGTAGCTTTAAATGAGCGGAACGGCGGTTTGCCTTCACGTCGGGGGGGGGGGGGTTTGAGTCGGCGGTGACGATGAGCTCTGCTTCCCCCCCGACAGCACAAGCTGTCGCCGCACACCGACCTCAGCTGGAAGCCGGACGGGAAAGTGGTCGCCATCGGCAACGAGGACGGGTGAGTGCACGAGCGGGGGGGGGGGGGAGTTGGGGGGAGGAGCCTGACGGCGACACTTAAACGTCCCGATGTCGAGCAAGTTCAACGTCACCGGAAACACCCGAGAACGCATCGCTGAGCGTTATTATTTAAATATTTGGGCTGCCTCCATCATTACATATTCAAGAAAATTCATCAGTCAATCGTATTTAATGAAAATAAGAAACAAAAAGTTCAAGAAGTTTGTCGAGCTGTTTTCTTTTCATCTTTTCACGTTTTGCTCTTTTTTTGTAAACTCTCCTTTCTGAAGATCTGGTGATCCCTCGTTTCCTTTCCTCCCGTCTGACCACGCCCAGAAACACTGAGCATTATAATTTTAATATTTGGGCTGCCTCCATCATTACATATTCAATCGTAAAAAAATAATTTAAAGAAGTTTTTTCGAGCTGTTTTGATCTCTGCTTGAATGTGTTTGATCTATTTTACACGTTTTTCTCCTTTTCTTATTTAAAACTTTTTTTAAAACTCTGGTGATTCCTCGTTTCCTTCCCTTCCGTCTGACCGCCCCAGGTGCGTGGAGGTGTACGAGGCGCCCAGCCTGCGTCTGCTGTGCAGCATCCAGCAGCACCACAAGATCATCAACGCTCTGCGCTGGCACCCCGACCTCGGCGCCGCGCCCGAGCTGCGCTGCCTGCTGGCGTCCGGCTCCAGCAACGCCACCGTCTACGTGCACGACCTCCACGCCGTCATCGGTGAGGCGCACGGCGAAGCCAACGGGGGGGCGCGTTAAGAGAGCTCGGGAGGTTCTGACGTGTGTGTGTGTGTGTGTGTGTGTGTGTGTGTGTGTGTGTGTGTGTCTGTATCTGTGTGTCTATCTATCTGTGTATGTGTATCTGTGTGTGTGTGTCTGTATCTGTCTGTGTGTGTGTGTCTGTATCTGTGTGTGTGTGTGTGTCTGTATCTCTGTATCTGTGTGTGTGTGTGTGTGTGTGTCTGTATCTGTGTGTGTGTGTGTATCTGTATCTGTCTGTGTGTGTGTGTGTGTCTGTATCTGTGTGTGTGTGTGTGTGTGTGTGTCTGTATCTGTCTGTCTATCTATCTGTGTATGTGTATCTGTGTGTGTGTGTCTGTATCTGTGTGTGTGTGTGTGTGTGTCTGTATCTGTGTGTGTGTGTGTGTGTCTGTATCTCTGTATCTGTGCGTGTGTGTGTGTGTGTTTGTGTGTGTCTGTATCTGTGTGTCCATCTATCTGTGTATGTGTATCTGTCTGTGTGTGTGTGTGTGTGTGTCTGTGTGTGTGTGTGTGTGTGTGTGTGTGTGTGTGTGTGTGTGTGTGTGTGTGTGTGTCTGTATCTGTGTGTATATCTGTATCTGTGTGTGTGTGTGTCTGTATCTGTATCTATCTATCTGTGTGTGTGTGTGTCTCTTTATGTGTGTGTGTGTGTGTGTGTCTATCTATCTGTGTATGTGTACGTGTATCCGTCTCTTTGTGTGTGTGTGTGTGTGTGTGTCTGTATCTGTGTGTGTGGTCTGTGTGTGTGTGTATGGTCTGTGTGTGTGTGTGTATGTCTGTGTCTGTGTGTGTGTGTGTGGTCTGTGTGTGTGTGTATGGTCTGTGTGTGTGTGTGTATGTCTGTGTCTGTGTGTGTGTGTGACTGTATATCTGTGTGTGTGTGTGTGTGTTTGTCTGTATCTGTGTGTATGTCTGTGTGTGTGTCTGTATCTCTGTGTGTGTGTGCGTGTGTGTGTGTATCTCTGTGTGTGTCTGTGTGTGTGTATCTCTGTGTGTCTCTGTGTGTGTGTATCTCTGTGTGTGTGTGTGTGTGTGTGTGTGTGTGTAGAGAACCCCCCAGACTTCCCCTCCGTGCTGACGGAGCCGTACCGCCGGCTGTGTGGTCACACGTCCAAAATCACGGGCGTCTCCTGGAGTCCTCACCACGAGGCGCGGCTGGTCACCGTCTCGTACGACGGCACGGCGCAGGTCGGTACCGGGCCCGCCGCCGACCTTCGACCTTCCACCCGCTCTGAGCGCGTCGGCGTGGTCCTGACGCCGTTTTGTCGCCCAGGTGTGGGACGTGCTGCCGGAGGCGGCCGTCGCCAACTACCGGGGCCACGTGGGCTACCTGCTGAGCGTGGATTGGTCGCCCGTCGACCCGGACGTGATCTGGACCGGAGGGAAGGACTTCACCCTGCAGGAGTGGAGGGTCTCCAGGCAGGAGTTCACCAAGCCGCCTAAAGGTGAGCACCCAGAGGACACACAGCACCCAGAGGACACACAGCACCCAGAGGACACACAGCACCCAGAGGACACACAGCACCCAGAGGACACACAGCACCCAGAGGACACACAGCACCCAGAGGACACACAGCACCCAGAGGACACACAGCACCCAGAGGACACACAGCACCCAGAGGACACACAGCACCCAGAGTACCCAGAGGACACACAGCACCCAGAGGACACACAGCACCCACAGCACCCAGAGGACACACAGCACCCACAGCACCCAGAGGACACACAGCACCCACAGCCCCGCCCTGAACACGGAGGTCTCTCTCTTTAGGTGCAACGTTCACACACTGTCTCTCTCTCTCTCTTTGACTCTATCTCTTTGACTCTCTCCCTCTCTTTGACTCTCTCTGTCTGTCTCTCTCTCTCTCTTTGACTCCCTCTCTTTGACTCTCTCCCTCTCTTTGACTCTCTCTCTCTCTTTGACTCTCTGTCTGTCTCTCTCTCTCTTTGACTCTATCTCTTTGACTCTCTCCCTCTCTTTGACTCTCTCTGTCTGTCTCTCTC
>CM070088.1:19692063-19719563 GCA_036178185.1 Liparis tanakae
GCGTACGCTCTCAATACGCAAAATGTTCTAAATTTATTTTTCATGTTTTTACCGAGGTTTCAGTTTGGTCGTGGGCGTTCGGTTTAAAGTCCTGGAAATCCATTTATCGAAATGTGTAAGAACCCTGCAGGGTTCGTACTGTCGTGGAAAACCTGGAAACGTTACGGAAGTTTTAAATGGTCATTCCAAGGCCTGGAGAAGTCACGGAAAAAACGTAAATCATAAAAGTTTTGGAAAAGTCATGGAAATGTGTTATAATCACATGTTTATTCATGCCGGGTTTGTAATAATTAATGTGCTTTTTAAAGAAAGACGCTTAAATATAAGCCGGATACACAAAATGTTCTAAATTGTTCATGTTTTTCCGAGATTTCAGTTTGTTTGACATTTGGTTTAAAGTCCTGGAAATCCATCGGTCAATGATGAGATGACGTAACCGTCCCGTCTTCTCTCTCCTCAGGTTCAGCTGCACTCGGCGCTCCATCTGACCCGCGCCGTGCTGAGCTGGTTGCTGGGCGACGACGGGCAGCTGGTGAAGGAGCTGTGGCGGGCGGCGGCCTGGCTCCGGGACGCCGGACACTTCCACGTCTCCGCGGAGCTCTGCAGGGCGCTGTTCCCCGACGGTAGCTCGACGTCTTTCACCCGTTCATTCTATATATATATATATATATATATATATATATATATATATTTATATAGCTGCACGCGGCGTTTAGGTATTCAAATGTAAATGTGAGCCTCAAGTTTAAAAAACTCTTTGTGTGTATGTGGCGCCACCCTGTGGTGACGGATCGCATTAATATTTAGATCCCAGAATTTAAATTGTACCCACAATTGCACAAGTAGTCTGAACGTGTGACGATGTCATCCTGGAGGGGGGTCCTCCTCTCCTCAAGGGTTCTTCACTTTTTTCCCGATTTCTTGGGAGTTTTTCCTGATCCGATGTGAGGTCAAAGGTCAGGGACGTCTATGTGTGCGGATCGTAAAGACCTCTTTAAAAAAAAAAAGAAATCATAATTTGTGATATTGGCAGGGTTGGTACGGTCATGGAAAACCTGGAAAAGGCATGGAATTTTAAAATGGTCATTTCCAGGCCTGGAAAAGTGAAAAAAAAAGTGAAAAAAGTTAAATCACAATTTTTTTGGAAAAGTCATGTAAATGTGTTATAATCACGTGTTCATTTACACCGAGTTTGAAATAATGAATAAGTTTTAGAAAGAAAGACGCTCAAAATATAAGCCGGCGTACGCTCTCAATACGCACAATTTCCCCCAAAAATGTATGTTTATACCGAGATTTTAGTTTGGTCATGGAAATTTGGTTTAAAATCATGGAAAAGTCCTGGAAATCCACTGGTCAAAATGTGTAAGAACCCCGTATTGGGCTTTACAAAAATAAACTGAAATTCAATCAATTCCTAATTGTTGTGCGCCGTCGCTCCACCGTCTATATCTGAGTTCTCTCTCTCTCTTTTCTCTCAGGCGACGTCTCCGTTCTTTCCAGGAAACACTCCAAAGTGCTTCGTCACGCCGAAGAGGAGCCCGCCGCCGCCGCTCGGAGCCTGCAGGCGTTCGTCCATTACCACCGGCTGTACGAGCGCTGGTGGAGCCGCTCCGTCTGGCGGGTGCGCGGCGCCGGGACGAGGCGGAGGGCGGCGGCGCCGCCGCCGACGGGGACGCGGTGAATGGCGTCGGCCCGGCGAGCGGCGAGCAGCTGGACTTTGACGCCTCCGCCCTCCTGTCGGAGCGCCACGCCGCCTCCCAGGCCGCTCGCCGCTCGGTGGGCGAGATCCAGGAGCGGCTGGCGGCCATGGTGATGAAGCACAGCCGAGCGCAGGGCGGGCAGCCCGACCCCGGGGAGGAGGCGGAGGAGGCGCAGAGCTCCGCCTCCGGGGAGCCCGCCGACGGCCAGGGGGCCGCCGAAGCCGAGCAACGGTGAGGGCGCCGATGATGATGAGGATGATGATGATGATGATGATGATGATGATGATGATGATGATGAGGAGGAGGAGGTTCATTATTAAGCGTGTGTCTTGCCCGTCCCTCAGCCCCGAGGCCCCGGAGACGCTGCTCTCTCTGTCCGCCAAGATGACCGAACACCAGAAGCGGCTGGCGGAGCTCCCCGCCTCCGTCAAGGTACGGCGTTGGAGGAGGGGGAGGGGGAGGGGCTAGCCCCCGGGTTTCCCCCCCGAAATGACGATTTGTATCAACTTTAACCCTCCCGTGACCTTTGGGGTCAATTTGACCCCATTCAATATTTAACGTCTCTAAAGAAAATATTGACGACATTTCTTTTCTTCATATTTCACGACTTTTCCTAATTTATTGTAGACGACTGGGAAAACATAACATTCCCATGATGACATGTTTTCACTGTCCTGAACACAACTTGTACCCATCGGGGTTCTTTGGGGTCAATTTGACCCCACGCTGTTTTTTTATGTGTAAAACATATAAAAATATCAACTTTTTTATTTATTTAAAGGTCTATTTAGGTAGTCAACAAACAAACATAAAGTACCTGACACTTAAACTTGGGAAACAATATTAATTCAAATAATTTTCTGTAGGTTTTAATTGCTGGGGTCAAAAAGGGTAAAAGATGTTATACATTTGAAGGTACCAGGAGGGATAAGCAAAACTCTTTTGAATAAGAAGAAGAAGAAGAATCCATTTAATTTCTATGGTGCTTTTTAGAGTACTCAAAGACACTTTACATGTTACTTTTTTGCAATTTGGGGTTAAGTGCCTTGCTCAAGGACGTAATTGCTAACCACTGACCCACAGTCGCCCCCACATCCCATGTCATGTTTGTGGATGAGTCCTCACTCGGTTTTAGTTCCTCAAATCACCAGAATCTAAATCCAGGAAGAGTTTAACGTGCAATAAGCTTCCAGAGGATTTAAGTTCAATTTTTAAAGTGTTAAATCTTAAAGAATCGCAAACAAACGCGCCTACGGATTTCCACCGGCGCCGCCAGTGACCGGTCCCCTGTCCTCTCAGATGTTCCCTCACCCCGACGTGGGGGAGTGCTGCCTGGTCCTGCTGCTCCTCGGGGAGTCCTCTCCTCCCTCCGTGTCCGAGTCGCTCCGCCAGGAGGCCAAAGACCTGCTCCTCCGGTACGGGGCGGAGGCCTCGGCCTCCAGAGCCGCCCGGCGGTTCCTCCCGTGAAGAGAGAGAAGCACGTCCACTGTACAGCTGTTTGTTGAATGAATAAATGTTTAAGTACAAACGTGTCTTTTTTTTTATGATCTGACATTAAACTTACTAATTGAGGACAGTTTTCATTCTTCATTATAGGACATGTTATACTATGACATGTTTGTCACTTTTTAATAACATAATATACAGGGTTCGTACGGTCATGGAAAACCTGGAAAAGTCATTGAATTTTAAAATGGTCATTTCCAGGCCTGGAAAAAAATTAAATCACAAAAGTTTTGGAAAAAGTCATGGAAAATTATTGTAATCACATGTTCATTTACGCCAAGTTTGAAATAATTGATGTTTTTTTAAAGAAAAACGCTCAAAATATAAGCCGGCGTACGCTCTTAATACGTAACATGTTCTAAATGTTTCATGTTTTTACCAAGATTTCAAATTTGGTCATGGAAATTTGGTTTTAAAGTCGTGGAAATCCATCAGTCAAAATGTGTAAGAACCCTGAATATACTCGGCTCTCATGGTGTACAGTATTAACTTTTTGTTCTAGTATCTTTGTTTTTTTTACAAATACCATGCAATGACTTTCATGAAATACTGCACTATAACTTTTATGACACACGACAAAATAAACTTGTTTTATTGGATAAAGTTAAAGCATTTTGTAGATAAATGGATGTAAGCTGCAACGAGGTTCTCATTCTAGTTTAGAAGAGAAGCACCTAACATGTCGTAACGTATCTAGAATCTGGACTTATATTGTCCAAATGGAAATATAGTAATTTTAGTAGTACAACTCGTTCAGGATGTATCGGGCTGCATCGAGCAATGTCCCGCTCCTGAGAGGGAAACCCTGAATTAAAACAATTGGTGTTATTTTTAATTAATAGTTATTTGCGTCCAATCATGTTTTACACCACATGGGAATCCCCAGTGAGTTGATTGAATCTGTGTCGGTGGTATATACACACGAACAGTTCATTACTGTTATGACTTGGAGCGTCACGTGAAGTCGATGAAAAGGGTGCTGTTCCCCTCCCTGCCTGAGGGGGCGCTGTTATATTGTTTCTGTGATTCGCTCCGTCGTGCTGCAGGTGATTTAACTGAAGGGGTGGACACGTGCTTTCTTTTGGTTAATTTTATGTGGGCCAGGTAAGTGAGAATATATGTACATATTGTTTTCGGGCTTGTTGTTTGTTGTTTTGGGCCAGGTTCACGTGTCACAACAAACATGTTGTGTTCTGTACCGCAGCATTGGGCCTTAATTGGGAGGTGGGGAGAAGAGGCCCGTGTGTTGTGCTGCGTTCAGGTGTCCACTGTCAGGCTAATGCAGGAATTACCAAATATACGGAATTAAAATAACCCATTCCTTAAAATAAGAAACGAGGGTCTGGTCAGAATACATTACTTCTTATAAAGCACTTCTCATCTCAGAAAACTTTAATGAAGACTACAGTTTGACTTTTCCAATTACTACCAGACCGCCGAGTGGTCGAGCCCATTGTAGGAAAACCATAAAACAAAGATGAAAACAGAGATACGTTCATTAGAAACGTATTTTTAATACTTCACACACACACACGTAAACCGGGAGGAAATGTAAATGAGAATGCATTTTAGTTTTTGGGGGGGATATCATTTTTAAGTACTTTTTTAATTATTATTGTAACAGTACACACTTGATTTATCCAACTCGGACTGCTGAAAACTATTAACTTCAGAAATAATGATTGTGGATTTAACTTTCTGAAAAATGGGAGCTGGGGATCCTTTATTCCAGCTAGGTTTCGATTCCACAACGAGGAGTAACTTTTTATTTATTGTATCTTCCATTTACCATATATGAATGTAGTTTTGTTAATGATGATGCTATTTGGACATTTTAAAGAGTGAATTAAATCATTATAAAATCTGCGGAGTGTGTGTGGTGAAGACTGAGCTTAAAGCTGGAGTTACAGACCTGTTGGATCTCAGCCTGCAGAGGATCAACTATCCTCCATAAAGGGTTTATTTATATTTTAGATGATTTCCACTATTTTTGTATCTTGACGTCTGTCAAAAAGAAAAACATGTTTCCGCCCGGTCTCGAACCGGGGACCTTTCGCGTGTTAGGCGAACGTGATAACCACTACACTACGGAAACTGTGTGTTGCGTTTAGGGACTAAAGTCAACCTAGTAAATGTCGCCATCGTTCCAAAAATAATAAATAAAAATAATGGCGGCTGGCCAATAGAAGGCCACGGGGCCTGGGGAAAAAATACAATAATATGTAATCAACTCAGTAATATTTGTCGGATCTCTGTCTGCATGCCTCAGGTCGGTTTGGCCTAAAAGAAGGATCCCCATCAGAGGCACATCCCAGCAGGAGGGATATCACCTCCACCAGGCTGTATGCCACAAAGAAAAGGGTGGAGGAGAGAGGCCAGCAGAAGAGGAAGAGGAGCGAATCCCAGCAGAAGAGGAAGAGGAGCGAATCCCAGCAGAACCGGTCCAAGTGAAGTACGCTTATTGGAGGAGTGAAATGGAACGGTAGCTCGATGGAAGAGCCGGATCTTTGTTTGCTTTGAGGAGTGATATACAGGCTGTATTCATGCTCGCTGGGATTTGCGAAATTGTTTTATTTCTGTTATCTTGTGAAAAAGTGGAGCTATGATCTAAAAGTTACTGGGCGTGAGATGGAGGGCAAAGTTCATCCTGTGTTAACGGTGAGTCAAGTGTGTTATTTTGTTCTTTTTTAATCCGTGGTGAATCAATGCTGTTGAGAAATGAATGAATGTCTTCTGGGTGTGGGTCCTTTTAGGATGACTAAAGATTGCGTAAAAACTTCTGAAGATTTTATTGATTTCACCGGGTGAATTTGTTGGTTTCTCTGTTGAGCCTTTAATAAGATAAGATATAAGATATTCATTTATTAGTCCCACAGTGGGGAAATTTCAGGATCACAGCAGTGGATGTACATTAGAGCATTAATAAAAATAAAAGATACAAATAAAAAACACAATACTAAATTACAAAATACTAATACTAAATTACTAAATACTTAATACTAAAATACAAATAAATACTAATACTAAAATACAAAAAAATACTAAATACTAATACAGTATATTATTATTATTATTATTATTATTATTATTATAGTAATGATTGTGATTGTAGTTTTTTCCTTATTTTGTTTAATTTGACTTGCCAAATATTTACCAGATGTATTGCTATGAGGAAAATGTTCTTGTCCAAGTCTGTATTAGGAATTGAGTTTTATTATTTATTAATTCATTCATATTTTCTCAATTCGTTTTGTGTTTTCAATCTTCACTTTTCTTGATGAATAGCTCTTCATCGTTCGTCGGCTTCGGCCCGACTGAGACTCGAACCTTTGTCGAAAAGTGGCTTCTCATCACTTGGATAGTATTATTAATGCTGCAATTTCATTGGCTGTCAGTGAGTTCCAGCTATACATGACATCATAATAATAATAATAATAATAATAATAGCCAATCTCACGGGCGAAGAACGGGCAAAGCAACAACTTTAAAGCAACTTTTAATTAACAAAATTCAACCTCCTCGAAGAACACCGGCTGCTGCAGACACACAGCGCCCGTATAAATACATTTATTCATGCATTTATGTATTTATTGACACTATTTAAACCTCCATCAGCTGTGAGTGTGTCTGTGTGTGTGTGTGTGTGTGTCTCTGTATGATGTGTGTGTGTCTCTGTGTGTGTGTGTGTGTGTGTGTGTGTGTGTGTCTCTGTATACATATGTGTGTGTCTGTGTCTGTGTGTGTGTGTTGCTGTGTGTGTGTGTCTCTGGATATGTATGTGTGTGTGTGTATATGTGTGTGTGTGTGTGTGTGTGCCCAGAGGACTCTGTTCCTGCTCTGCAGCGTCGAGTCCGAGGAGCAAACCAAAGGTGACGCCCTGACCCTGTGACCCCTGTGACCCCCGTGACCCGCCCACCGGAGTCACTGGGTCGGAGGTCGGCGTGAAGTCACAGCCGCGTGTCGTCCTCTGCTCTGAAGCGGCCTTCCAGATGACGGTGGAGACCTTCGGCCGGGTCGACATCCTGTGCAACAACGCCGGCGTCCTGAACGAGGCGGCGTGGCAGAGGAGCGTCTCCGTGAACCTGGTGAGGCGTTCACTGCCTCCGGGACGAGAGTAAACTCGTCAAAGATTAACGTCCGCTGACCTCGTGACCGTACAGGTGGCGGTTATACGGCTGACCTACGTGGCTCTGGAGCACATGAACAAGGGGACCGGAGGTCGCGGGGGGGTCATCGTCAACATCGCGTCCATGGCAGGTATACGACCCACAATGCATTGTGGCGCGCCGGATACGCAGTATATTTATATTTAGGCAGTGAGAGAGTATTTCAGGTTTTGTGCCATTTTTGTATTATTTTTTACACGAATGAAAGATGCAAATATTCACATGACTATTAATTTAATGAAAAATAAAACTAATAAAAAGATATTAAAAATAAAAATCTGACCGACATGTCAATAAAGAAATTAAAACTTTCATCTAGCTATAGTTACGAATTGATAACTCATGTGAACAGTTTATGATCAATAAAGATTCAACTACCAAGATCTACAATAAAGTACTGCTCGTGTATTAATACATCAAATACACTTATTTAGGCTTTTGGTACTGTCAATACCTTTATACTTTAAAGAAAATTAAAATTTTGAATGCAGGACTTTACTTGTAATTGTGTATCTTTATACTATGCCGCTTTTACTGTATTTAATTAATTGAACACACAACAAAAGACCTGCAAGTTGTGTGTTTGTGCGTTGAGCCACTGTAGACAAAAACCTTCTAAAGTATTTTGCATCTGTTCTGTGCAATAGAAGTCACAAATAAATGCATGTTTGTGTGTGTATATATATATATATATATATATATATATATATATATATATATATATATATATATATATATATATATATATACTGTATGTATATACACATATGTATACATATTACATATTATAATATTCTATTTTTTCCCATTCACTGATTTGTTGCACACAAAAGAAACGTTAAAACAAAGCACATCATTTTCAATAAACGTATTTATTGCAAACTACAATTGCATGATGTCACGTGCAGAATGACGTGTGACTGAGACAAACAAACAAAAGCGGAAAGAAAAGAGAGTTGATGTTATTTGGGACAAATTACCCTTTTGTGAAGATAAACAGCGACACCTAGTGGCCGTTACGTGCAAATACATTCTGGATATCTTTCAATCTGACACACTCCGGCACGTTTGAACACATCCTAATTCAGCATTAATTACACGACTAACTAAATGAGGTCTTTACTCTGAAAGAATTAACACTTCATATTGCTCCTGTAGAGTTACTGGATGAATGAGGGGAAATTAATGTATTCTTTTCTTTTCGGGGAAACCAAGAAGACCTCTCCGTTCTTCGTCTCATCCGTCACCATGCCCAGAGTGGCCTCCGCTACGTCACACATGCTGAAATAATAACAATAATATTTATAAAAAATATATATCGGAATCACACACGGTTGAGTTCATGTACTTTAACTTTCAATGCAACCACATCGCGATGTTTCATATTTTATGATCCAGACAAAAGATTAATGCGTTACACATTAGAGTAATCCTCTTAATGGCTTTGAGTCATAATGTTTTGCTTCCAGCTTCTTAAATGTGAAAATCGACAGATTAATAGATGATGACATTTTTATTTCTTCAAATATCTGGGTTGTTTTTTTCCAAAAAAAACTCTTAATTGAACGACAAAATATGTTTAATTTGTCCCTAATTTACACAAATAATGTGGGAATTTCTTATAGACTATTTATTGATTGGCTACATTGTAATATACATCGTTAAGGAGATATTATTTTAATGAATAATACCCAGCTCGACAGAAAAATGAAGGCGCCACCTGGAATCGAAAATGGTTCTTCAGATAGATGCCATAGAAGAACCTTTTCTGGATCTACGAAGAACCTTTCAAACCAGGGTTCTTTAAAGAACTATTTCCTTAAAAAGTTCTTCAAAGAACCTGTAAAGGTGCCTCAAAGAACCTTAAAAATGGTTCTTTAAGACACACCATTTCTGGTTCCAAAAAGAACCTTTCAAACCAGGGTTCTTTAAAGAACCTTTCCCTTAAAGAGTTCTTCAAAGAACCTAGAAAGGTGTCTTAAATAACCCTCACAAAATGGTTCTTTAAGGTACCATTTATGGTTCCACAGATAACCTTTTACACCAGGGTTCTTTAAAGAACCATTTCCTTAAATAGTTCTTCAAAGAACCAATAATGGTGCCTAAACAAAAGAATGGTTCTTTAAGACACCATTTTCAGTTCCACAAAGAACCTTTCAAACCAGGGTTCTTCAAAGAACCTTGAAAGGTGTCTTAAAGAACCCTCACAAAATGGTTCTTTAAGGCACCATTTACGGTTCCACAAAGCACCTTTCAAACCAGGGTTCTTTAAAGAACCATTTCCTGAAAGAGTTCACCAACAATGGTGCCTCAAACTGAAGAATGGTTCTTCAGTAGTTGATGGTTCTTCATAGAACCACAAAGCCTTTAAAAGAACCTTTGAAGAACCGTTCTTGTTCTGTACGGACACGTTGACGTTGTTCCCCAGGCAAAGCGAGTCGAGCCCAGACTCACCCCACGAGTCCGAAGCGCTCGGCCAGCTGCTGCGTGGCGGCCGCCAGGTGGGCGAGGCGGCCCAGGCTGGACTCGATCGCAGAGAACAGGTCCGTCTGGACGAAGCCGGGGCAGAGCGCGTTGAACCGCACGCCGTAACCAGAGGCCACGGACGCGGCCTGGGGAACACACACACACACACACACACACACACACACACACACACACACAGAGGCTCGTCACTCCTTCATCATAGCTGTGTGCTGATGAGACAAGCCCTAAATGCCATAAAGTATTTCATTTGTCAACTCTCCTGTGACCTTTAGGGTCCATTTGACCCCATTCAATGTTTAACGTCGATGTTCTTTGGGGTCAATTTGACCCCAGGCTGTTTTTCACTGTCAAACATATAAGAAATATCAACTTTTGTATATATTTCAAGGGCTATTTAGTCAACAAACAAATATAAAGTACCTCACACTTAAACTTGGGAAACAATATTAATTCTAATAATTCTCTGGAGGTTTTAATTGCTGGGGTCAAATTGACCCCGAGGGTGAAATATGTTAGTAAATGTGAAGGTAACAGGAGGGTTAAAAAAAAGAAAATGCAGTGGACTTTTTTTCTTCTTAACTTTCCTGGACCATCTTCTTGGAGATAAAAAAAACAACGTCCTTACCGCCATGGCCCGGGTGAAGCCGACCACGGCGTGCTTGGTGGCCGTGTAGACCGGACAGCTGGGCAGAGGGCCGAGGCCTGCAGGAAGAAGATGTCGTGGGTTCAGATCCCCGATTCGCAGGGAAGCACTGAACTCTAGGGTCTTTTTTAAAACTTTTTTTAAACTGGGAGCGTTCCTATTGGCTCTTACGCGGCCCTGAGGATGCACCTGCTGTCCGGTTTGTTGTTGTTGTCTATATATACATATTTAATGCATATATGTTATGTATATATACATATATATTTTATTTTATTTTGTATTTTATATCTCACTTGTATAGTTTATGCACACTTGTTCTTCTTTCTTATTTGTATATTTCATTATTGTGTTTTAGTTTAATGTTTATTGGTGCTACTGTGTCTGCAAATTTCCCCTTGGGGATTAATAAAGTATAATTATATTCTTCTTCTTCTATTCTTCACAATAGAGACTCCAACCTGGTGCAGGTGGAGCGGTGAGACATAACTACAACTGGCCGTGCGGCTTTTTGAACCAAAGCGATTTCCGATGCCTTCCCCCTTCTATTCAAGGAGGAACACAAAGAACGCCGTTTTCTTTTGTTCGGAAGAGAAAAAGAAGAAAGAAAAGCAAACCTGTGCAATGCATTGTGGGTGGTTTTACCTGCCAAGGATGCGGTGTTGATGATGACCCCTCCGCGACCTCCACTCAACTTGCTCATGTGCTCCAGCGCCACGTAGCTCCCCCTGATGACTCCCATCTGCAACACACACACACACACACACACACACACACACGTGTTGGGAAGCCTAGATCCTGAGTGTGGAATACTCCGTGACTCCCTGTTGTCCTCACCAGGTTGATGGACACCATCTTCTCCCACCTGTCCTCGTTCAGGATGCCGGCGTTGTTGAACAGGATGTCGATTCCCCCGAAGGTCTCTGCGGCCTTCAGGAAGGCAGCTGGAGAAACAGATACACGTTTTAATAACAGATCAGTGATCAGTCCGCTGATCAATAAGAAAAGCACTTTGAGGAGCCATGTCAGGAAGAATAATTTTTTTTTAATCCCTAAATCTGCTTCTAAAAGAGGATTTTCTTTCTTTTTCCGACAGTTTCTGACAGAAAAAAACACGTCATAGACCAAATAAATAACAGAGAATAAATGATCTTTCGGTGAAGTTGAGAATTCATGAAAAAAAGGGTAGGTTGCACCAAATTGTGATCATTAACTATTATAACTTTCTCATAGTGCGACCGGGAAATGTGATCAATTAATATCTGTTCCGTTAGATTCAAGTTGTTTTTAAACTAATAATCTTTATATAAATAATGTGATCCAGCCCATAACTTCACAAATGATCTCTGGATGCTTTGGAACTAATTCTCCAAAGAGTGCACGATAATGAGTAGAGCTGCGAGAACAACAACAACCCTGAGACTGACGCACATTAGGTCTCAGGGGATGTGCGCGCGTGTGTGTACGTGTGCATGTGTGTGAGTGTGTGTGTGTGTGTGTGTGTGTGTGTGTGTGTGCGTGCGATTCCGGCTTACAGACAAACAAAACTGGATGGAAAAAAACATCCCAATTTCGATTGGCTCCAGATGTTTCCCTCCAGTCCCTCCCCTCACATCTGCGCTCTTGTTTATGAAGTGTGCGTGTGCGTGCGTGTGCGTGCATGTGCGTGTGTGGGTGTGGGTGTGTGTGTGTGTGTGTGTTCACGCGCCCGTTACCTTTGATCTGCTCCTCTGATTCCACATCACAGCTTAGGAACAAAGTCCTCTCCCGTCCATACAGTTTGTCCAGGGCTTCAACCAAACTCTTTCCCGCAGTCTCGTTCACATCCAGGAGGGCCACCTATAGGAGACAAGGACACAAGGGAAGGACACAAGTGAAGAATTCATGAACAACTTATATATTTTTTCCAGATGCATGGACATTGAACAACATAACCATTTCCTGTTGCGCATGCATCCCACGGACACGGTTACCTTGGCGCCGTGCTGCAGCAGCAGCTCCGTGACGGCTCTCCCGATGCCCATCGCCGCCCCGGTCACCACGGCGCTTTTCCCGGTCAATGACATGTTGTGTTCGGCTGGTTTGTGTTCCTGAAGAACCGGGAGGCTGCGCGCTGAAGATCGATCCCCACGAGCACCAGAGCAGATATGAGCTCAGGGGAGTGGGAGGGTCGCGTGCGCATACCCGTCGTGCCCAAACACGTGAACAAAGTACAAGACACGTGATTGAAGTGGGCGCGTGTGCACGTAGAGTTACTAGTGGCCGTTTATCAATACCAGGTACACCGAGTACAGACTTGTGCACTTTTGGAGTTAGGACTTTTGGAGTTTGGACTTTTGGAGTTTGGACTTTTGGGTTTGGTATTGGGAGTCCAGACTCCAGAGGACCGGAGGACCGGAGGACTGCCTTTCTGTACAAAGGAGCTGACTTGATGACGTCACCAAATCAGCTGTTCTTGCCCATGAGTTTAGTTATTTACTGTATAAAGTACTTTAAAAATATGACAACCCTGCTTTTTTCATTATCCTTTCAATATAATTATTATTTAATTATATAATATATATAATATTATTATATATATAATATTGTGAACAAAAATAAAAACATATATATAGACATACAGATATAATTGTGTATATATTGTGTTTATAAATATATAGTTTTTTATATATAAATAAGTATAATAATACATATATATATATATATATATATATATATATATATGTTTATATATACACATATATATGTGTATATATATATATATTTGAATACATATATATAGTTATATTACACATGTAATTGCAAACTATTTGGTCAAAAGTAAAAAGATACCGCTATAGTTCAACATTAAAGTTTAACTTAAATATTAAGTTGTGAATCTTAACCCTCAATTAAACTGATTTAACGTTATCTGTGAATAAATAATAAACTATTTATGCTGCTTAGATCCTCCGAAACCCAATTATTATTACGTCTCATGTTTACGGAGATGTCAGACCCAGCGGAGCATTTTAAAAAGTTCAGCCGAGATCAGGCTGCTGTCGTCGGCCACACAGCGCGCTGACGGCCCGGTGCTGCGGAGCTCAGTGAGCAGCAGGACTCACATAACAGGTGTTCTGTCATTTAATGCTGCTTGTCAAAAACCGCTACCTTGTGGTATTGCGCATGCGCCGAGTCGATTTTCCGAGTTTTTTCGAGTTTTTTCCGACACGCCCATCATGTTTAGCTAACCCTGGCCGTTTCTCAATATGCGTACTTGTGCGTCCTTTCTTCTACTTATGTCCTCGTGGACTCGTGAAACGTCATTAGTCTCAGCCCGGGTACATGTTCCAATTCAAAGTTCGCTTCTCTCAAAGCACGGTCAAAATGCCCGGATGTGACTTGATCCTCCCACTTTCCGGAGGATGCATCACAGGAGACTTGTGCGTACTCTGGCCAGCATATATCCCACAATGCATTTCACCAGCAACCGGAAACAATAGCGGAGGAGAAAATAAACAACTGACAGGTGACTTGTTATAAATACTACTGTTATTGAGTCACGGAATATCATTTTAGGCTGTTTTTTTAATTCGACTGTAAAAAAATAATTTACACTGAATAATTAGAATAAACTCAGGAGCAAGAACAGCTGATGTGGTGACGTCATCAAATAAGCAGCCGTTCCAATCGCAGAAAGACCGTCCTCCCGTTCTCCGGAGTCTGGGCTCCCGAGACCAGACTCCCAAGACCAGACTCCAAAAGAACACAAGTCTGCAGTTGTGTACTTTGAATTGAGAAACGGCCCCTGTCTTTGCAACGGTGAGTGACGTCACATTGTGGTATTGCTCATGCTCCAAGTCGATTTTCCGAGTTGCACGGCATGCACGTCATGCACGGCTGAAAACGGTGAGTGACATCACCTGATATAACCCTGATATAAATCAATTTCATTACACTTTTTGTAATTATACTCATGACAGAAAAAAACACTTACTTTATGCCTTTATTTGATGTACAGATGTATAAAACCATAAAGTAGCATTTTTTTTATAGGGTAGCATGAATCGATACACACCTATCAGTTTATGCAGCGGGTAGCAAATCTTTACAAGGCAGCAAAAAATGACAGAACACCGGCGCATATTTATGAGGCTGAATCCAAACAAACCACCGATTTGATGCTTAAACTAGTAACTTCTCGCCTGAAAACATTCTAAAATTACATTCCGTGACTCAACATCAGCAGTATTTATGCATTGCGGGATATCGGCTGGCCGAGTACGCACAAGTCTCCTCTGATGCATCCTCTGGAAAATGTGAGGATCAAGTCACATCCTGTACTTTGGGATGCGACTGATCACGTGCGTCACACGCGAGCCGAATCGAAGAAGGGCTCCTTGTGTCTCTAGAAAAAAATATATATTTGTATTCCACTTATAATATGTTGCATCCCCGTTTATATCAAAGGTGGGGGGGGGGGGACCGCCAGAGGCGCGCTTGCTGCATACGGCCACTAGATGGAGCCACTGGAACTAGATGTTAATCTTCTTTCCTTTCTTGTTTGTAGACTTTAAAAAATGTGGGGTCATTTTTCTCTACATTTAACCCCGTCCGTGGTAATTAAGGAGCAGTGGGCTGCAGGGAGCAACTGGGGAGGGTTCAGTGTCTTGCTCAAGGACACTTCGGCATGCAAACTATGTAGAGAGCGGGGTATTGAGGATCCCAGTTCCTCCTGATTTGGCTGTCTCTTACCCCCCCTCCCCCACTCTCCCCCCGCCCCTCCCCCCAAAGGGATGCTATTTCCTTGGGAGTGAGTGTAACCAGCAGGACTATCAGCTGGTCTCAGGTTCGGCACACCCCGTCCACACCTCGCTCAGATAGTGTTGGGAGGGTTGCGTTTACGTGACCTTTGCATGATGAAGACGACTTGAGGTTATTTTGGGTGAGACACTTTATCGATGATGATCTCTTCTTTCTTTTTTTTTAAAGTATATGACCCAAATAACATGTATATATTGTTTCAATTAATGATTAAAACCATTACAAAAAACGTTGCTAATGACAATGTCATACACACACTATAAACCGGGTGTTTCATTTTAATGTTTTTATTTCACATGTTTATATATTTTATTTTTCGAAAATCGTTCATGGAAGTTTTTTTTTAATGTAAGTAACGCCCCCTGGCCCTTATTGCAGAACTCAGTACTCAGCACATTATAGCACATAATGCACAAGTCATATATCAAAGGTTAACAGTTGCATAACCCCCCCAGAGAAGAAAAAATAGCTGATTCTAATTTAAATAATTTGAACATTAGAAATAAATAGATTAATACTTTTTAATATATTTTACATGTTTTTGGTTTAAGGTTTAAAAGGAAATAAATATGAGATAATATGGCTTGTATGAAGAAACAATAATTAAGACATCTTAAATTGACATCCATTAGCAGTAAAACATGAGATAACTACATTTGAGTTTGTAAAAAATTATATTTGTTTTTTTAAACTGTCATACCAATAAAGCCACATTCACTTTTAATTCTTTATAAATGAAATGCACATGGAAAATGAAATCCATTAACAAGTATTTTAGTGAATTAAAAAATTATTACACGTATTACAAATATTATTAAATGAGAATTATAAAGTTGCATTCATATTACGATAATGTAACTGTCATGCCAATAAAGCCACATTCTAATTTTCATTTTAAACAAATTTAATTAAATTGAAAATGAAATCCAGCTCCTGGTGTTGACGCTCATTCACTGAAATACCCATTGCTGGATTTCAATTGACAAAGGATTAAAAGTAAAATGATGTGCTCATGTGTTAAAGCTGCATTCTCTCTGACCATCAGGGTGCGACCCCTCTGGTTGTATAGAAGTCTATCTAAAATGACTTTGACTCTGGCCCAGCGTGCAGCAGAAGGTCGACACACTGAACATATTTCAGAGCCACGATTGAAACCGATGGCGTCGGTTGTGAAATCCGCCTCTCTGCCTCCGACTCTGTGAGCCCACAAAAGGCCCCCGGAGGACCCCGTCTTGCTTACGGGGCAAATCCGCCATTTAACCGCTTTCAACTGTGATTTGCTGACCAGCTGCTGACCGGTGGGCCTTTGCCATTTCACTGGTGAGTACACCGCTAAAGAGCTCCGGGGAGCCGGACAATGCCCGAGAGCTTTACATGTCACCAGAGTCATCGGACGCAAAGAATGGGCCGCCGCCGCCGAACCAGATATCGGCCTGTTTACAGTGAGGGGCCTCGACGGGCAGGGGGGGGTGTGTGTGTGTGTGTGTGTGTCTGGTAATGCAAACTCTTTGCTGTGTGTTTAGAGATGATGTGGTCTGAGGGTGTGTGACGGGCGCGTCCAACGAGACAGAGGAGTGTGTTTTTTGCTGGTGACACGGAGCTCATCCAGTTGCACGATGAGAACACATCCGAGTGAAGTAACGCACACACACACACACACACACACACACACACAACGACGAGAGGTCGACGAGTGATGGAGATCTTAGAAGTGGTGAATAAAAACCCTCTGAAAGGCTTCTCACAGCATGTAAAGCTCATAAATGCAACGCGTGTTGAGCAGAAGGAGCTCAAACCTCAGATGTGGAAGCTTAACGCTCCTAAAAGCTTCCTGCTGTAACAATATGTCACAAAGCCACGCGCCTCTAGCGTGGCTTTGTGACATATTGTTCCCCAAACAAAGTCACCGACCGTGTCATTGTTACTGAGGTATTGTGGGATATGTCTTGGGTTTTTATTTATTATTTAAACATGCTAAATTAAATACTCAGAGCATCAATGTGGCAGCAAACTATTATTGGCTTTGTGAAGATTGTGTGGAGTAAATTCCCCCTTGAGGTTAGCACTGTTAGCTCAGTCAACACTGTTGTTAGCGCTGTTAGCTCCGTCAACACTGTTGTTAGCGCTTTTAGCTCCGTCAACACTGTTGTTAGCTCTGTTAGCTCAGTCAACACTGTTGTTAGCGCTGTTAGCTCAGTCAACACTGTTGTTAGCGCTGTTAGCTCAGTCAACACTGTTGTTAGCGCTGTTAGCTCAGTCAACACTGTTGTTAGCGCTGTTAGCGACAAGGCGTGTTGAGAGTCGTTAGAAAATGCTACCAATCTCAACATTTGTGATAAGAACTTTACTGGTTTTACTTCTTTTTGTTTGACATGTTTTTCATATTTTTGTACACAAATACAAAGTCTACACATTGGCTATTAGCATGTCGATTTTAAGGAAATTTGGGGAGATTTGTTTCGTCGCTTTCTTGCTTCAGAGTTACATCAGAAGGACGATACGACTTCAATCTGTGTACCGTAAATATGAAGCTGCTAGTAAACTCAGTTAATCATAACGACCAGCTGGAAACCTCTGATTAGTCTCTACTGACCACCAGGGGGCGACTCCTCTGGTTGTATAGAAGTCTATGCTTCATGTGTCATAGCTGTATTCTCTCTACTGACCACCAGGGGGCGACTCCTCTGGTTGTATAGAAGTATATGCATCAGGTGTTAAAGCTGAATGATCTCTATTGGCCACCAGGGGGCGACTCCTCTGGTTGTATATAAGTATATGCTTCAGGTGTTTAAGCTGAATTTTCTCTATTGACCACCAGGGGGCGACTCTTGCTGGTTGTATAGAAGTCTATATAAAATGACTCAACTTCTTTCTTGAATTATTCCCTCAGTAAACACAAGTTTGTGGTCTTAATCGCTAGCTAACTTCAACCATTTTAAGGGTGTTTTCCATTCATAAAAGGTTACTTGTTACATATTATTCAACTTTAAAATGTCTTTATCCACGGTTCAGTCTTACTTTGCTATCGTATCACTTTTGGTCGAAAAGAAACCCTCAAAATGGCGACGACAGTATTGATCTCGATTTTATTTATTTATTTTAAAAAAATCTATGCTTTAAGCACAGAGAGGCTTTTAGAATTACCCCCAAAACACGTGCAGACATATGGGGTTAATTTCAACTCGTAAAAATGTAAATATCCTAAAACCTCATCTTCTCTCAATAAAGTCAAGTCTTCTCAGCTTTTCACATATTACTGCGAAGGTAAATGACATTTGTTAAAATTTATTTTTAAACCAGCTTGCCAAGAATATCAAAGCACGAAATAAAAATATTTGGAGGAACATTGAGAATCAGCAAATACCTCCGTTATTAAAAAAAAGTAATATATTAAATTGTTGTATATGAAAATACATAATAAAGTGACGTGCATTGTGTTTATCCCTCCACTGCGGACTGCAGCTGCTGCACACGACCTGCAGGATGTCTCGACTGTCAGTGACGAACGCCTGAAATATGCCGTCGGTCGGTCGGTGGAGATCAATGCCGTGGTGCGTTTGAGTGACGTGGGCGTGGACGGGAGGAAAGAGAGATAAAGGAGATAGAGAAATAACATTTAACGTGTAAAGCGTTTATTGTGACCCCCGTGCACACCTCTTATAACCCTTCCTCATATGTGCTTCACGTGATGGGTGCTCCCGACCCATGAGACCAGTATACCACCAGTACATTAATATTAGCATTGTGCACCAGTGTGTGACTGCGGTTGCATGCTTTACGACTGATTACCTCCATATATGTAAACTGACCTCGTCATCGGAGAAACTCGTGACTAAATGTTTAATCCTTGGAGACACAATAAACAAAAGATATTGTGTGTGTGCTCAATATAAAACAGAAATCGTGACGTTTTTGCAACGAAAAAAATTGAATTCTACTAAAAGATCTCTAATTCTCAGTATTTATGGACATGGTGAGTCAAACTGATAGCAGCGTTTTAAAAACGTGAAAGCAGAACAATATTTAAAAGACCAAACCCTGTAAATTAGATGCTGCTCACACACCCAGAGTCTCTCACATAAAACCCCCGAAACGGAACCAGACTGGCCGGTTGACTGCGGGCTGTGGCTCACATTGTTAGTCACGTGACCTGGAGTCCAGTCCTCCAGGTGAGAAACGGCTAAATGTCAACTTCCGGTCTGAATGTTGTTGTGCAGATAACAGCTGATGGATTTCAGTCTTTGTGTTTGAAGATGTTTCTTGATGTTTTGTAGTTCTAACATACATAATCACAAAAAGATTAAAAACAGCAGATATTTGTACATTCAGAATCCAGAAATGGATATATATATATATATATATGTATTTATAAATATATATACATTTATATATGAATTATTTCTATGTATATTTATGCATTTATATATATTTATATATGTATATATATATATACATATATCCGTATATATATACATATGTATTTATATATATGCAGTATTATGCACATATATATAGAAATGTTTATATATATATATACTTATATATATATTTATATACAAATATATATATATATATATATATATATATATATATATATAAAATATATAACATTTCCCATTTAATTTTCATGAATGTAAAAAAAAAGGAAGGTTAAAGTTCTAAGAAGACAACTCTAGTGCGCTCTGGTGTTGACCTGTCAATCACTTTGTAGCCCTGCCCTCAAGCATACCATGCTTTATTGTCTGTTTGACCCATAAACTCATGTTTACAATGTTTACTGAGGGAACACATCAATTTAGACTTCTATACAACCAGAGGGGTCGCCCCCAGTGTTCAGTAAAGATAATGCATCTTTTAATACATGAAGCATTTGCTTCACTTTATAGACCATGAATTTGCATACTTTAAAAGTTTATTTTACCTGAACGTTTAATTTAATTTAATTTTACCTAAACGTTTAAGTATATTTTACCTAAACGTTTAAGTTTACTTTACTTCTTAAATTTATTTCATCTAAACATTTACATTAAGTTTATTTTACCTAAATGTTATGTTTACTTTACTTCTTAAATTTGGCTCTTCACTTGGGAAATACAGTTGTTACGTACACAAAAATTAAGTAGTTTATACAGAGACCAGTCTTGTTTGAGCTTCATAATTATCGGATGCAGAAAGTAGATTAGGCAGGATAGGTTTTAAGCATACTAAGTATATATATATATATATATATATATGTATAAAGTATATAACAGAAATACTCAGCTGCCTACACAATACTGTAGGTATACTTTCTTTCTTTCTAGGACTGGAATAACACACACACACGCACACGCACACAAACATGGACACACTCGCACACAGTGAACATTTAAACTCCCAGTCTCATAAAAAGAGGCTAAAAGTCAGCGCGTGAGCTCACACGTGCAGCTCCTGCGTGGACACGTGCGTTATGGCATCGCTTAACACGATATAAACGGGGGTTTAGAGGGTTTATTATCCACCCACTTATTATATTATTTACATATTTTAGAGAAACTAGTGACGTAGAATACACGCGACGGCGACCACCGCATGTCAACTTCATCCCCGCTGCGTTTCGCGAAGCAGGAACACGCAGCGGTATCCTCGTGTTTGGGACCCACGTTGAATGAGGTAACGGGTGCTGTGTGGACGCGTATCCGAGGGCGAGAATGACGTCATCTGGGAGGGCCTCGCGCCGCGTTCATGTCTATCGGAAAAATCATATTTCGTCGCAGAAATACAGTGTCGTTTAAAGCGTTTAAGTATTGTTTGTTGTAATGTTTTGTGTCGGTGACAGTCCGCTCAAAATGTTTAAGCATTAAAAATCGTATAAACAATGAATTAATTTAACTCCAAAATAAACTTTTGTAGCCCATTTATTTAGTTACTAAATATGTTTTAGATTAAGATATAACAAATGAAAAATAAAGTATTAAAAGGCTGCTTGTTCGCAAATTAATACAAATAAACTTGTATTATATAGTTCACACAAAAATAAACTATTTAGAAAGTGACCTGAATTTTTGATAATTAAAATACATTTAGTTAGATTAGGCGACTGAAACTAAAGTTGCTGTGATGTGATGATGAAGGTAAGGACGATAAGATGTATTCCTCTATGTTATTTTATGAAAAATAAATTTTATTATTAAAAAAAAATTTTTTTAAAACATATTGTGCATTTTTTTTAAATTCTCTTCTATTTTTGTGTATAATTGTGTATTTATCTTATTATTGTATTCCATTTAATTTCCCTTTTTATTGTATTCTATTTTTTAAGATGATTTTTCAATTATTGTATTATATATTTGATTCATTTTTAATATTTTATTGCTTGAATCCTGTAAGATGAATAAAGTAATTATGAAATGAAATGAATGAAATGAAATATACTTTATTAATCCCCAAGGGGAATTTTGGTGACAACAGAAGCAGCCCGATAAAACTAAACACAATCAAATATAAGTATAAGAAAGAAAGAAAGAAAGAAAGAAAGAAAGAAAGAAAGAAAGAAAGAAAGAAAGTGACAGTTATCTATATATTTAATTTTTTACGTGTTAATAACTAGGTTGTTTGACTCTTTGAACACTAAATTAAACTAAATTAAACATTCAACCTAACATTAAAAAATAGCTTTAAATCTATTAGCCAGTAAAAAGCACTTTTAAAGTGGCACTTTCTGACTTTCTAAATCGGAGTTTCGAGTTTTTTACGACGATGAGGAAGCACGTGAAGGCAGCATCTCGACCGACCCACAAGCGCGCTCCCGTCTTTAACGTGCTACTCCCCCCACCTCCAGAACACCGTACGTGCGCGCTCCCCTATATCGCGTGGTGGGGATCATCCATATTGCTGCTAGTGGTGGAGATACGGTTGTAATCCTGCGAGGCCCACGGACACGTTTCTTCACATTTATACATGTTTTAATTCGCCACCGACGTCTCTGCGTCTTCGACCGAAGATCTTTTGGGATCTCGGCGCGGCAGAGGAGCGGCAGAGGAGCGGCACAACTTCACGTTTCCTCGTGAATTGAAGGCGAATTCGGGCCCGAGGGAGGAGGAGGGAGGGAGGGGGGCGAGAGAGAGAGAGAGGGGACTGGTAATCCTGAAGGGGGAAGAAAGACGGCGGTGGGAAATGGCCACTCAGGTGGAGTCTCTCCTGCCCGGCAACCCGCTGGCGAAGGCGACGGAGGAGGAGCAGCAGCAGCAGCAGCAACACGGCGGCGAAGCGGCGCGCGACCAGCCGGAGGAGGAGGAGGTCGCTCGGCGTGGCGACGGTGCCAAGCGGCAGGCGGGGAGCGGCGGAGGAGGGCCGGGGCTGACCCCCGACGCGCTGGAGCAGGAGGTGGAGGAGGAGGTGGTGGTGGCGCAGGAGGGCAAAGGGGGTCGTGACAGCGACGACAAGCAAAACGAGGACGGCGTTAAAGGCCGAAAGGAGTTTACCGAAGCGCCCCCGCCCAAGGTGAACCCGTGGACCAGGAAAATGAACGCGGTGACGGTGGTCAGCGTGAACGGACAAGCGCACCACGGTTCGTAAGCCTTCCTTTCCTCACATGTGCTTTTTTTAAATGCATAAAGTGGCTGGCAGGTGTCTGTGTGCTGTCCGTCCGTCCAGGTGTGGTTACACAAGCAGCTGTCACATGAGGGGGAATGGGTGGAGGTGGAGGAAGGCAGCATTTTATTGAAACTATTTCAAAAAAGAAAAGTGCATAAACAAGCCCAATGTGTTGTCGCCCTCTTGTTGCTCTCTGCAAAGCTGGATATATTTGGAGTGAAAGCCCCTCCTAGTGAAGGCTATTCCTGGAGGTCTGCACCCTTAAATACAAATGCACCCACGTTATTATCATTTCAAACATGCCACCTCTGCTTTCTGTTCTACATGCATACGCTACACTCTTTATTTGTGTCTCCTTGTTGCAGTTTTAGTGTACTTCTGCACGTTGTGTGTGTCTCTGTAGTGCAGTGGTTGTTAAAGTTGTCATCACACAAGACGAACTGCATTCATTCATGTGCATCAAGTTTCTGGCATTTTCTATTTGTTGGAGGGGGGAGGGAGGGAGGGAGAGAGATGGGGGAGGGGGGTTGCTTGGTGATATAAGCAGTGTCACCGTGCATGCTTTGGCTGCAGTGACTTTCTACATACATGTCCTCATGTTCAGCCTTCTTCAACACCATGTTATGTCTGTCTGTCTGTCTCTGTGTGTGTCCGTGTGTGTGTTTATCGGCTAGCCGTAGCGGCTAACAATAGCTCTGCGGCCTGCTAGCTTAGCTAGCTTAGCTTCCAGGTTTCCACACCGCATTTACGGCCACGCTTTGTGTAGTAAAAAAGAAGCTTATTCCATAACTCGACGAGGGTCGTGTCCGCCCCCACCCGTGTCATCCACCCGTCTGCACGACGCGAATATCTGTATATTAATCTCGTTTTAAAAGAAAGGCGCAGGCTTGTTGTGGGGCGTCACGTGTCCACTCCACGTGTTCCCCTTGGAGAAAGGCATGGGCGCAGCTAGGCTAGTTAGCACGCGAGCTAACTGGCTGATTTAGACTAGAGTCATCATGGCTTCGGCATGAGCTCACTGGTTTGACAAAAAAAAGAAGCTTTTGACAAAAACACATGGGTGTCAAAGAATATAAAAGGTACACCATCAAATAAGCTCGATTTTTATATAGTTTATTGGGGATTGTTCATATGGACGGTTCCCTTTGATCTTCTGTGAAGTAAGGCGACGTGTGTGTTTGTTTGTTCCAGTGTCAGGTCACAATGAATCTGACCGTGCGGCCCGTCAGCGGTTTGTATTGTCGAGTTGTTTTGCTGCCTGCTCCCCGGCGTGGACTTTGGATTCAGGGTACGATCTGCACCCTGAATCGTGGCCCCGCGTGGGTGGATGTGCTGCAAGCTGTCACATCAGCAAAGTGAGGGCTGGGAGCCAGAGGTTGGAATAACCAGGTTGTAGTGCCCCCCCCCCCCCCCCACACCACACACCTTTTTATTTTGCATTTTAAAGAGCACAATTGGCTGCAAGTTGGCTTTAATTTTTTGAGAATTGAGTTCACCCCCATTAAAACCAGATCTTTATACTTGGTAGTTGTCGCAGGTTGTGTTGAAGTTGGATTTTGGCTTTCTCCCAGATTGTTTGGATAATTCTTGATTGAAAAGGTAAAACGTACATTATTAAAGGCTCAAAATAGAACCCACACCACCCCAAATAAGTGTCTTATGCCGAGAAATTGATCTGTTTCTCTGCGAAAATATGTCCTAGAAAGTGTCCTTTCTAGTTGTCTTTTAAACGGGTAACCACTGGCTCTCTAATCTGTGTGTGTGTGTGTGTACTCGGTGTGTCCTTGAACAAGACCCTGGACTATCAGCTGAAAACATATTTCCATGTTTTAGGATCCCAAATGGATTTGGAATCGAGTCACCTGTGAAATCTGACCGCATACTGGACTGTTCGACTTCTTATTGGCTCTTCAGAGTTAATATTATTATTTTTTATGACTGAGCTTTCACCTATATTTCCTTTTGAATTGAAATAACCTTTAGTACAAGCAAGCCGCCGCCACTTGCTACGTGAAGGACATGACCACTTTTTGCGACACACACGGGACATTATTAATTTTTACACCTTGACCTCAAATCGTGATGCATTTTAGAGGCTTCGGATCTCGTAACTAGTCAAAACGATATTTTTCGCAAAAGTAGTTTGCGCATGTCTTTGCCTCCGTCAGACGTGCCCGCCAGCGGCTCCCAGGGTGGAGACGCCCTCATCAAACGCCACTGCGGTGTTCCCCGTGCTGGCCTGGCCTCGGGTTCACATGTTGCGTTCGAGGTCCCACCAGAACACCGTCACGTCTCCCTGAGACCCGACGGACCGGTCGAGGTCGTTTTTTTCCTCCTTCTCCTCCCTCCTGATTAAACGTTTGCAGAAGCCGATCGGGACAAAAAACACAAATTACACAACGAGATTACATCGAGGCGGTGTATTGCGCAATAATCCCGCGACGTATATGCATGGTGACAAACAGGTTTTCCATCCATTACGACTTTAAAAAAAAAAAAAATCTGATTTTAGGATACTGGAGGCGTACAATCTGCCACGACTTATTGCATTTACAACGTTAATTATAAGTCTTGTGTTTTTGAGACTCCGTCCAGGATCCCGTGGATTCAAATCGTCCGTCTGCGTTGGAGCGATGCCTCCAGCGACCTTTGAGTCGCTCGTGTTCAATACAAACAAAGTGGGACCCGCTTCTAACAACAAAGAAGAAAACAAACAAACGCATCGCTCCGTACCGTCGCCGCACTCCCCCGCTTCATTTCTATGCGTAGAGCTTTAAGTTGAGATTCGTGAAATCGTCTCAAATCGAATACATGTTCTTTGCATTGACATTTTTATGCATATACACGTGTTTATTTCACCTCTGTTTCCATTCATAGGATATAAATGCACATAAATAATTGCATCATAACAAATAATGCAGCTGCTTAAGTGATGCAAGCGGAGACGGACCCGCCTTTCTGTCACATGGTCACGTGACGCATACTCAGCAGTTCTTGGGGGGGGGGGGGGGGGGGTCTGACATTTGGGCCTCTGGCATTCGGCTGAAAGACTTCTCCGTCTGTGCTTTGACTTGTGATCATTCACAGTCTGTTGCTTTGTCTGTTTCAGTGAATATTGGGATTTGTTGCAGAGCATTTGACCTCCAAAAAAAAGCAGTCACTTTTTTTCTTGCCTTCCAGAATAACTAGAGTGAAGCAGAACATTTCAGTGTATTTTAAAGGTTTACGCTCCAGGATTTGAGGGTAATCTCCAGACAAGTGGGCTCAGTTCTTCCCAGCAGCCGGGCTAAAGTCGCCCATGTGTGTTGGCCCCCGGAGGAGTTTTTAACGGTGAATTAGTGATAAATGTTCGCGGCGCTGTCACCCGCCTTGTTTCAATCCGTCGCCGCAGAACAAGAGAACCAGTGTTTTGTGTGCGTTTTAAAAATGTTATAAGCTGGCCCTCGTTTTAAATGTCATATTTGGGCCGGTCGACTCAACCACGCGGGGAAATGTTGCAACAATGCAAAGAAAAGCGAACGCAAACATCGGTTTCAGATTCTTTAGAGCAGCGTTGGTTATAAGTGGATCAATAAATCAATCAATCAATCCAATGCAGACTCTTTTTCAGCGAGCTTCCTGTGATGTTGTAAAACCTCTTTGCTACTAATTTGCCGTGAACGAGTCGAGTCATCCACAAAATGAGTGTTTGTGTAACCATATTTCATGTATCATTAAGCCACAGCTAATTTATATTTGAATAGTCCTGCAGAATAATCTCTATTATAATAATAAAACGCCTCAGTACTTTGCCGGGTAACGTGTTCTCATTGTAGAATGATTATTGATAATTACTATAGCGCCCATTTTGTGCATTACGTCCTGCATGAACCCGTCTAGAAGTCCCAGAGCCAAGAGTTCCTCAAAGCTTTTATTTCATTAATCACTGAGCATCTTCTCTGAGACTCTGGGGGTCGTTGGGAATTATAGCGTTACCAGTTCTCCTGGTTTTGTTTCTGATATTGGTGAAATGAATTGTCCTTAAAACCTGACAACGTTTAAAAAAATATTTTAACTGTGGCATTTAAAATAAACTTCAGCGCTCCAAACCATTTGAGACGTCGGCACAAGTTATTAAAGTCAGTATTTTGGCGTTGGCACCATTTCAACGCACTTTAACTTGTTTTTGTATGAGAACGGGGGTATTTTTATTACCGTTTTCAATTTGGAAGAATCTGAAATGCGACTCTGTCCTAGCAAAACATTTATCTAAAAGTAAGTTTTCTTATTTGCAGATGAATGGTCATTTAATATCGTCTTAGTTCATAACTGCTACGAAGACGCGCTTTAATTTACCGTAGTTCACAAATTTGACTAGTTGCTGCTTTTTCTTCTGATTTTTGTGAATGTGTGTGTGTGTGTGTGTGTGTGTGTGTGTGTGGTTTGTTGCTCCACACCTCTCACACACCCGGTCAGCTGTTTCAGGGTGGCCCTCGTCACAACTCGTCTTTATCTGCGTGGTGGTCGTGTCTGGACTCGGCGATAGCGGCTCGTCCCCTCTGTGGCGGCCGGCCGAGCACCCGTTGGGCTGGGTGTTGTCCCGTTGGCATCGCCCCGAGTGTGTGTGTGTGTGTGTGTGTG
>CM070088.1:19722063-19734563 GCA_036178185.1 Liparis tanakae
CTGAAAATTGCAAATCCCTATAAACTAAAGAGCAGCAGCAAAACACTGATTTCATTTTAAAGTTTAGACTCTCACATTTACTAAAGTGAGAGATTGTTTTTTTTTCTTCTAAATTTAGCGACGAATCGCTCAACAGGCGGAAGTTTCACGTCTAGAAGTGAGTTTTCGTGCCTTTTCACACCCAAAAAACAAGTCTGTCTGAATAATTCTCTGAATTATGAGTTTTTTGGGGATATTATTAGTCTTTGTCAAGGATAAATGAAATATACTTTATTAATCCCCAAGACGAAAAAATTTTGGCAACAGTAGCCGCACCGAAAAAACTGAACACAATAAAATATAAGTATAAGAAAGAAAGTGACAGTGTGAAATATATGTATATATACACAACGTGTAATACAGTATGTATTTAGATGGAAGGTTGTGGCTCCAACAGGTGATAATGAACCGTGTGATTTACTGACTGACTTTATTGCGTTTATTTGGGTGAATAAAGCGTCTTGTGAAACGTCATTTATTCAGCCGTAGAACTGTTGGCTGGTGGGAGAAGTTAAGCCGACCGGCTTCACAAAGCAAACAGTTAACTGTTGGTTTTAGTCCACGTGGCGTTCTGTAATAAAACTACTTTATCGACCCGAAGACGATTTATATAAAAAAAAAACAGATTACCAAAAGTCTGCAGAAGAAAATGCCACAAAATGGACCAGAAAAAGTATTCTGTTGCAGTAGAACGGTTATTATGCAATGAATCTAGGAGGAAAAAAGGGAAACACAATCAAGTTGTGCCCCTGTCCACAAGTATACGTCTAGTTTTGTGGTTACTGAACTATTTACATTCTGTCGGCCTCGTTGCTGTCGGTCTCTGCCGGGTCGTAATTTAAGGTTCTCCGGGTTCTGCTTGGTGCAAACGCTCCTAACTGAAGGGATTTTTTTTTTTTTTTTTTTTTTTTTTAGATTGCCAAGTCGCTAGTTTTTGGTTATTTTCTCCCCTCGGGGTGAAAGACGTCTGGCGAGCACACAGGATTTGTTCCAACGCTGTAATTTTGGGCAATTAGCCAAGTGTTTCAGTTTCTGCATGTTGCTCACTTTGCAAGTGAAAACAGGAACAGCTGATCAGGAGGATCTGATGTCTCCTTATTGAGCCTCCTGTCTCCTTATTGAGCCTCCTGTCTCCTTATTGAGCCTCCTGTCTCCTTATTGAGCCTCCTGTCTCCTTATTGAGCCTCCTGTCTCCTTATTGAGCCTCCTGTCTCCTTATTGAGCCTCCTGTCTCCTTATTGAGCCTCCTGTCTCCTTATTGAGCCTCCTGTCTCCTTATTGAGTCTCCTCTGTCTCCTTATTGAGCCTCCTCTGTCTCCTTATTGAGCCTCCTGTCTCCTTATTGAGCCTCCTGTCTCCTTATTGAGCCTCCTGTCTCCTTATTGAGCCTCCTGTCTCCTTATTGAGCCTCCTCTGTCTCCTTATTGAGCCTCCTGTCTCCTTATTGAGCCTCCTCTGTCTCCTTATTGAGCCTCCTCTGTCTCCTTATTGAGCCTCCTGTCTCCTTATTGAGCCTCCTGTCTCCTTATTGAGCCTCCTGTCTCCTTATTGAGCCTCCTCTGTCTCCTTATTGAGCCTCCTCTGTCTCCTTATTGAGCCTCCTCTGTTTCCTTATTGAGCCTCCTCTTTCTCCTTATTGAGCCTCCTCTGTCTCCTTATTGAGCCTCCTCTGTCTCCTTATTGAGCCTCCTCTGTCTCCTTATTGAGCCTCCTCTGTCTCCTTATTGAGCCTCCTCTGTCTCCTTATTGAGCCTCCTCTGTCTCCTTATTGAGCCTCCTGTCTCCTTATTGAGCCTCCTCTGTCTCCTTATTGAGCCTCCTCTGTCCCCTTATTGAGCCTCCTGTCTCCTTATTGTGGCTCGTCTGTCTCCTTATTGAGCCTCCTGTCTCCTTATTGAGCCTCCTGTCTCCTTATTGAGCCTCCTGTCTCCTTATTGAGCCTCCTGTCTCCTTATTGAGCCTCCTCTGTCTCCTTATTGAGCCTCCTCTGTCTCCTTATTGAGCCTCCTCTGTCTCCTTATTGAGCCTCCTCTGTCTCCTTATTGAGCCTCCTCTGTCTCCTTATTGTGGCTCGTCTGTCTCCTTATTGAGCCTCCTGTCTCCTTATTGAGCCTCCTGTCTCCTTATTGAGCCTCCTGTCTCCTTATTGAGCCTCCTGTCTCCTTATTGAGCCTCCTGTCTCCTTATTGAGCCTCCTGTCTCCTTATTGAGTCTCCTCTGTCTCCTTATTGAGCCTCCTCTGTCTCCTTATTGAGCCTCCTCTGTCTCCTTACTGAGCCTCCTCTGTCTCCTTACTGAGCCTCCTCTGTCTCCTTACTGAGCCTCCTCTGTCTCCTTATTGAGCCTCCTCTCTCCTTATTGAGCCTCCTGTCTCCTTATTGTGGCTCGTCTGTCTCCTTCTTCCGTCTTCTTCATTGAGCCTCTTCTCCGTCTCTCTTTCTGTCTCCTGTCTCCTTCTTCATATTCCGTCTTCTTCATTGAGCCTTTTCTCCGTCTTCTTCTGTCTAGTCATTGAGCCTCTTCATCTTCTGCCTCATTGGGCCTTTTCCAAAGATTTTTTTTTTTTTTATGTTACATTTTTTTTTTTTTTGAAAAACTCTTTAGGGGGAACAAAAACTTTCTGCTGAGCAAAAAAGGCGTCTGTTTAAAAGTTAAATCTCCAGAGGGCAACCGACTGTTGGGCGGAGCAAAGTTCAGAGCTTCCAGTAAACTCTGAGTTCATCAATGGTTCAACAAACTAAGCTGTGTGTGTGTGTGTGTGTGTGTGTGTGGGGGGGGGGGGACGACGACGACCGTCAGATCCCGCTGGATTACGACCCATCACCAACTAACACCCAGAGGATTTACCCCCCCCCCCACTTGCTCTCTTTCTGACGTTGTCCATCGACATTATCCTCCTTAAGGAGCTTACTGCGCCCCCCCTCCTTGTAGTTGTCGTCGGGCAACATTGTAGCCAAATACGGCGAAAGGCAACATCTCAGGAGGTTCGTTGTTTTTTTTTTAATGAAGTCACGACCTCGTGAATTTGCTTTCCGTCGGCAAAAGTGACGCTAGCCGAGGCTTCGGTGGAACTCGACCCGCCTCGCGGTCGTTTCCACACGGACGTCTTTTAAAGCGACGCTGAGCTCTGACGCAACGGAGCGAGGGGCTCTGTGAAGAGACTGCCTGGTTGTTGAATGCCTCCGTTGTTGTTGTTGTTGTTGTTGCTTGATGACAACATTGGTCGCTACCAAGAGTAAGTAAAAAAAAAAAAAAAAATCACAAGGTCAAATTATACGGGGTGGAATTTGGCTCGTTGTGTAATTTTATTGCCGATATTGGTTTTACTTTCATGTATGACGGATCATACCGGCTGTGCGTCCGTGGATGTCTTTTTCTTTTCAGATCGTTTTACTTCGTCGTGTTTCTGCTTTTTATCAGCCACTGCTGAATATTAAGGAAATGAGATCTGGGAGAGGCAGATAATAGTGTACCTGCAACAGGTAGATGGGGATAATGCGAGGGTTAATAACGAACGAGTCTGTTGTGTTCGCGCTGTGGTTTTCCTGCTTTTTCCTCTGTGTTCTTCCTCTCTATTCAAATGATTTGGGATTATTTTTTGTATAGCTGGTTGTAACGTCTGCCTCCTTCATTTGTTCCCAGAGTCGACCGGCCCGGCCAAGGTGGTGCGAGCTGGGAACCCCCCGAAGGCCAGACGTGGAGGAAAGGTAACTCATCGTATATTGAATCACGCGCCATTGTCGACTATAAAGACGGACGAGGTCGATTTTTAAAGTAGAGAAAGTAGCCGCTGGGGATAAATTGGAAGGAACGTTAAAAAAACGAGGCGACGTGATGGAGCTTGTGTTCTTTTTAAGTCAGATTTTGTGTTTTAAAAAATTAACACAGATTTAAACTTTAAGCTGCTGCTTGTCGACATGCAAAGTGTTAAATGCTTTTGATATATATATATATATATATATATATATATATATATATATATATATATATATATATATATATATATATATATATATATATATATATATATATATGTGTATATATATATATATATATATGTATATATATATATATATATATATATATATATATATATATATATATATATATATATATATATATATATTTTTTTATATATATATATATATATATTTTTTTTTTATATATATATATATATATGTATATATATATATTTTTTTTATATATATATATATATATATATATATATATATATATATGTGTATATATATATATATATATTATTTATATTTATTTATATATGTATATATATTATATATATTATGTGTATATATATATATATATATATTATTTTTATATATGTATACATATATATTTATTTGTGTGTGTGTGTATATATTTTTATGTATGTATATATATTTTTTTATATATATATATATTTATTTTTATATATGTATACATATATATTTATTTGTGTGTTATTTTTATATATATATATGAGAGAGAAACTTTGTTTAAATACATTTTATTCAATTATTTGACATTTATTTTTGAACTATCTGGTGAGGCTCAAGGTCCTTTAAAAAAAATTAGAATGTAAATTTCAGTCCTTTTTTTTTTTCCCCTGATGATTGTAAATCATAATATAAATTAAAGTGGCTTCCTTCGCGTTGTGGGAGGGATGTAATCGAGGCGGTTGTGCGAGCGCCTGATCCCCTAAATCTATTTATTTACATAATGATGTCCTGTAAATTCTCGGCCAACTCACAGAGCGTTCAGCGCTTCTTCAGAGTGCCGGTATTTATCCGTCACGCCTGCAGTTGTGTATAAACCTCTCGTCGAGCTTCCTAGAATGCAAATGCGAGTTCCTGGTGAGCCGGCGGCGGAGCGGCGTCTCTCGCCTCGAGCCGTTTCATTCACAACCTCTCACCGTGCTCTTTGTTCGCCTCGCCGCGACCGCAAACGCGTTAACCACGCCGCGGCGTTTATGTGCGGGGATGAGCGGCGGACGCACAACGGGCTACGGCCGCCAGGGTTCGTACGCTCGTGGAAAGCCTGGAAACGTCATGGAATTTTAAAACGGTCATTTCCAGGCCTGGAAGAGTTATGGAAAAAACTTAAATCATAAAAGGTTGGGAAAAGTCATGAAAATTTGTTATATTCACTTGTTCATTTACGCTGAGTTTAAAATAATTTGCATGTTTTTGAAAGGAAGACTCAATTTATATAATTTATGTACGCAAAGTCTAAACTGATTTGCACATAAAGGATAATAGTTTCAGGGTTCGTACGGTCATGGAATTTTAAAATGGTCATTTCCAGGCCTGGAAAAGTCATGGAAAAAACTCAAATCACAGGTTTTGGAAAAGTCATGGAAATGTTGTTATATTCACGATTTTGATTTTTTTATTTATTTTTTTATTATTTTTTTTTAATAAAGAAAGGTGCTCAAAAACTCACCGTTTTCTAAATTGTTGATGTTTATACCGAGATTTCAGTTTGGTCCTCAAAATTTGGTTTAAAGTCCTGGAAATCCATCGGTCAAAATGTGTAAGAACCCTGTAGTTTGATTAAAAGAATAAACATTTATACAAGTGTTTCTAAGAATCAACACGTATAGTAATGTTTATTCTTTTAATCAAACTATCGTGTCTTATTCATTTGTTTAATTTAAGGTATATTGTATGCTTTGTTTGATGCTCATTGTTTGAATACTACATTTTCAAAATGTTCATGTACACACCGAGATTTCAGTTTGGTCGTGGAAATTTGGTTTAAAGTCGTGGAATTCTCTCGGTCAACATGTGTACAGGAAGTAGTTCGATTGTCATAATATTTTAACGGTATTTAATAACCGTCTCGTCGTCTGTCCTCACACTGGAGAGTTTCTGCTTTTTAAATCATAAAAATTTGGGAAAAGTCATTGAAATTTGTTAATTTACGCCGAGTTTGAAATGTTTTTTTTTAAAGAAAGACGCTCAAAATATAAGCCGGCGTACGCTCGCAATACACAAAATGTTCTAAATGTTTCATGTTTATACCGAGATTTTAGTTTTGGAATGGAAATTTAATTTAAAGTCATAGAAATAATTGGTCAAAATGTGTAAGAACCCTGATCTGTACACATAGACATCCCTGACCTTTGACCTCCCATTGGATCAGGAAAAACTCGAAAAAAATGAACGGTTAAAAAAAAAAAAAAAAAAAAGGAAACATTTGAGCCAACATCGGTCGACTCCCCCGCCGATTCAGTTTTGTTTTAATTTACATTTCTCTCGCTCAGGTTGGAGACTTCGCCGACGCCAACAGCTGGCCGACACCCGGGGAGATCGCCACCAAAGACATGCAGGTGGGTGTGTTTGCGTTGAAGGAAGAGGGCGTCTCGCTGCGGGGTTCATACCTGCTGCCTCTTCGTTGGACGTTGCGGCGAACGACTCAACTAATTTTTCTTTCATACATATTTGCTTCTTCGGTGGTTTTAAAGGAGCCCGAGGTGTAAGAATGTTAACTGACGCTTCTCTCGTTTGATGGTAAATAACTGGGAGCTTGGATCCAGCCGGATGAGGACAAAGGATTAGAGCGGGACCTTTTTTTTTATTTTTGTTACTGTTTCTTTAAGAGGTCGGACAATAGAAACCAACGTTAACCATCGCCGTCGACTTTATACAAGGAGGGTTCAATGACGTCGACGATTTAGTTTTGACGCCTCGTGTTTGGCATTTCTTCCCGTGGCATCGGCGTCTTGGTTTCGCCGTTTTTGTTTTGCAACCAGCAGTGACACAAGGGGGCGGAGCTAAGTACAACCGAATGCTGACTAAGATTTGTAGGTGACCCACAAATGGTTTAATCGACTTTCATCAACAGAAAAGGCACATCGTGAAAGGGTTAAAGTTATCGGATGGAAATACAGATTACTCGCCTCGGTGGTGAACTGTCAATCACCTTGTAGCTCCGCCCCCTCAAGCTGCTCGATGGTCTGAGTTGAGCTTCTTCTTCTCACGGGGTCGGCAAGACGTGCTGAGAGGTGACGAGATCTTCATGTCTCTTCTCTGAATCAACTATGAGGAGAACTTTCACAACTCTGATCTCAGCATCGAAGCCCTATATGGTTCTGGCGTTGACCTGTCAATCACCTGGTAGCCCCGCCCCTAAAGCACCCCCTGCTTTATGGTCTGTTTGACTCTAAACAACCATAATGTACTAAATGATGACATCATGCTGTATAGAAGAAGACTTGAAACTAGAGACTGAGACATAAACTCATGTTTACATGTTTACTGAGGGAATACATCAAGAGAGAAGTACTCATTATATAGACTTCTATACAACCAGAGGAGTCCCCTGGCGGTCAGGAGAGAGAATGCAGCTTTAAGACATGAAGCATAGACTTCTATACAACCAGAGGAGTCCCCTGGTGGTCAGGAGAGAGAATGCAGCTTTAACGCATGAAGCATAGACTTCTATACAACCAGTCACCGCCCCCTTGTGGTCAGGAAAGAAAATGCAGCCGTAAGACACTTTTTTTAGATTTTTTTTTTTAATTAATGCGTCGGTAATAACGTGACCGCATTGCGTGACTTACTCGCCGCTTTCATGGAATTTTTCTCCTGGTAGTCGGGGATACTTTAAAAGAGTAACTCGAAGCCCAAAGTTATAATATCCGGCAACAAATGGGACGTCGCTGCTCGTCTGTCTGCGGCGGATCTTTCTGTAACGAGCGTTTTGGTGGTCGTGGGTGTCGTCGCCACGCGTCCTCAGGCGGCGTGTTTATTGGCCGGACCTCTCGGACACTCGGGACGGCTGACCTCAAAAATATTTACACCCGAGGTTTTGTAACATAAATGTCACGGTCTGTCTCCTACCGCTGGCTCACTTTTCTATTTTGACATTTCAGGTATTTTGAGCGACACCGTTGGGTAGTTGCACATCTACGTAGAAGATGAACACGTTGTCCAATCAGAAGCCTCAAGGAACGAGTTTCATTGTTGATGGAAATGCAGGAAATTTGGCAAAGAAGACAAAATTATGAGTCGCACTTATGCCTCTTTTTAGTCTCCTTCTCACACTTATTCCTCACACTCCCTATCACACCCTCCCTCTCTCACCCTCCCCCTCTCACCCTCCCTCTCTCACCCTCCCTCTTACACACTCCCTCTCTCACCCTCCCTCTCACACACCTCCCTCACCCCCTCTCACCCCTCCCTCTCCACCCCTCCCTCTCTCACCCTCCCTCCCCACCTCACCCTCCCCTCTCTCACACTCCCTCTCACACACTCCCTCTCTCACCCTCCCTCTCACCCTCCCTCTCACACCCTCCCTCTCACACACTCCCTCTCTCACCCTCCCTCTCTCACCCTCCCTCTCTCACACTCCCTCTCTCACCCTCCCTCTCTCACCCTCCCTCTCACACCCTCCCTCTCTCACCCCCTCCCCTCTCACCTCCCTCTCTCACCTCCTCTCTCACCCTCCCTCTCTCACCCTCCCTCTCACCCTCCCTCTCTCACCCTCCCTCTCACACTCCCTCTTACACACTCCCTCTCTCACCCTCCCTCTCTCACCCTCCCTCTCTCACACTCCCTCTCTCACCCTCCCTCTCTCACCCTCCCTCTCACACCCTCCCTCTCACACTCATGCCTCCTCCTCCTCTCCCTCTGGACACACAGCTGTCGGGCCAGCGGGGGGGGGGGGGGGGAGGAGATGCGTCACATGTGTGTCTCCCTTACAGTAGCGGCAGTAATCAATCGGGGGGAGATACGGTGTCGGGGGGGCGAGCGACCCCGCTCACCTCCACTATTTAAGGCGGCCAGGTCCGAGGGAGGCGAGGAGGGGGAGAGATGGAGGGAGGGAGGGAGGGAGGGAGGGAGGGAGGGAGGCTTGTCCCTGGGCAGTAAAATGTGGGTCACATCACCAGCCAGGAATAACCGGTGGGTGGCAAAGAAATCCTCGGTGGAGTTGGGAGTCCAGGGCCTGGGAAGGGATCTCCTTTTTTGGGATCCCCTCTAATGATGCGGCCCTGGATCAGCGCTGCTGCGTCTATTCTTAGGAGGCTGGAGCTCAACGGTTAATGTAGTCGACTGAAGGGCGATACAGATACTGTATTGGATATATTTTAGAATTTAATGCTATAAAAAATTGATACTGTGGCTTTTTTTTTACGTAACATAAGGGCTTAACGTATCTTTTTCATCGTACGTCGCCACCTTTTACCGTAAAACCAGCGACTGGCCAGATCAACTGGGTGATTTAACGGTAACGTGATTACGTAAGAGCTGCTCTGCACCCACGATCCTCTCGGGCGACACGCCACGCTTGTGCTCGAGTCGTAGTCGTCGTCCCGAGGTGAGGAGAGCCTCGTCCTGGCGTTGGTTTACCGGGTCGTTTGGTGGTTTTGAGGAGGCTTCCTTCAGGGTTCGTACGCTCATGGAAAACCTGGAAAAGTCGTGGAATTTTAAAATGGTCTTTTCCAGGCCTGGAAAAGTCGTGGAAAAAACTTAAATCATAAAAGTTTGGGAAAAGTCCTGGAAATGTGTTATAATCACATGTTCATTTACGCCAAGTTTGAAATAATTAATCCGTTTTTTTTTAAAGAAAGACGCTCAAAATATCAGCCGGCGTACGCTCTCAATACGCACAATTTTCAAAAAGTATGTTTATACCGAGATTTTCAGGTGGTCATGGACATTTGGTTTAAAGTCCTGGAAATCCACTGGTCAACATGTGTAAGAACCCTGCTCCTCTCTGGCGGTGAAGTGTCATCCCTCTGATCTCGTCCCGCACGTTTTCACCGACTCTGGGCTGAAGCTCCGGTGTGTTTTCTAACGGCTCATTTAGCCACCGGGAAGAGAAGATAATCAGCCCGTGTTCCCGTTTGTGCCGAATCCAAAGCGATACTACAACAACAACAACTTCATTAAATGCCAACATTAGCCAATTAGCTGCCGAGACGATGTGGGATGTAGTTTACGGAGAGCCAGAGGGATGCGAGACGCAGCAGATGCTCCTTGGTAGCCGCCGGTTGTGCAGCATCCATGTGGCACTTTGATTGTGTTGGATGGCAGCAGGAAGAAGCATACTGCTCCGGACGAGCTTTTAAAGAGGCGATGAGTTACCCGGCCTCCTTCCATAGCGGAGAGTAATCAGATTACAACGTCAGGGTGTTTAGGAGGGCTTTTGAATTCACTTTAGGGCTGGAAAAAGTCAAAAAAATTGAAGGTTTAGGCCTCCGCATTCACATCCATTTTCAACCACTTTCTCCCAAACAAGCCGTCTGTACATTATCATTGTGTGTGTGTGTGTGTGTTCTTCATTGTGTGTGTGTGCATGCATCATGGTCACCTCATTGTCCCCTCTAAACTGCTCTTCCCTCCCTTTGTTCAGATCGAGGCAGTGACTCGGACCGAGTCCTGCCCGCCGCCTGTCAGGCAGGTCAGAGACTCGTGGAGATCCCCTGTAAGTTCATCCTGCAGCCTGTGGAGCTGCAAAATATTCAAAAAGAAAAGCGGCTGCAAATGCAACGCCTCAAACGATGTCCCGCTCGGCACCTTTTTTAAAAATGTCCCTCCGGTCTCGTCTATCCACTCAAAGAGAGGAAGCTCGTGAGCTTAGCTCGCTAAAGTTAGCGCTGCTTAGTCTCCTGCACGTGGTTCACAGGAGGTTTACGTTTGTTTATGTGAAGACGTCACTGCTGCGTGTGTCCGTCTGCATCACACTGCCATCAAATCCATGAACACGGCACGCATCAACCATAATGTAAAGCATTCTTAACGTTTTTGTGTATTTCAGGAAGTCATTTTTATGTTTAACTCTTTTCTTGCACTGAGGGGGAGCAGCGGGTTGACTGTTAAACTGCTGCTGAGGGGATTAGAGCTGTATTTTAGGGTTTGGTTCCACCAATCAAATGACAGATGACTGTCGGCTGCTTCCAAAAACTGTCAAATTCAACCAGCTGTAAAATAAAATGCAGCACATGCCTCCTGCATTTTTAATGTGAGGGCTAAAAGAGGTAAAAACTGCATTTCAAACCATTTATTTTGGTTTTGCAGGTCCAGCAAACCACTTCAACGTGGTTTAAACGAGTTGAGAGTCCAATTATAACGATCACTAGCTCACAAACTACGAAACGGGTTGTTTATGTCGCTCTTTCTCCGTCTGCCTTCAAACAAACGGCACTAAGCTGACTCTCTTCCTCCGTTAAACGACCTGAAAGTGGATCTGTAGGTTTCCTGCTCCAGTTTGGGGCCTCGGGGGAATCTTTTACCTCCTTGTGTGGAAAGTATTCGGGAGCTTTAGACTAAAAGCCCCGACATGTCGTAGCACTCGCTATTGAATAGCCCTGCAGGCCGTCAGGAGGTCAAAGGTCAGGAGCGCTGCCTCTGCTGCAGCGATGACGAGGGTTTAGGAAGCTCCTCTCCGCATGCGATCATTAAACAAATTGGTGCATTTTCATTAAGGTTATAACGATAATAAAATAAATATATAATCTCCTTGATGTTTGAGACAAACGAGCTAAGAGCCACGGCACACGCTTGATGTTTAAAGAGGATCTTTCAGCGTAATTTAGATTCGTTTGCAGAATATACCTGGGAGGCTAATAAGCATGTGTGTGTGTGTGTGTGTGTGTGTGTGTGTGGTTCAAGACTTGAGCGCTTTGCATGCCTCCCCTTGCGGACTCTGCAGGTGTGTGTGTTGTTGCAGATAGCCGAGCTGTCTTAGCAGAGCTGTTTTTATTTGAATAAACTATCGGCTCTGTGAGAAAAAGATAAGGTGCATGTACGGTGAACTGCCCTGATGTCCATTGGGGGGGGGGGGGGGGGGGGGGGGGATTTTATTTGAATTTTAAACTTTAAAAAATCATTGGATTTATTAATAACGCTCTTGTTTTTGATTCTATATGCTTCATTCGGTGCGTTTCTTCTGGTTGCTTACTCTGCGATTCAGCGGCTCACGTGGTCTCGAGTGGCGGTGTGTTCAGGGTCTTAAATGTGCGATTCGAGGCTTGGAGCTCCACGTTTTGGGGGTCCGTCGGACTCCGAGTCTGATGGTAATGTGATGCTAAGGGGCGAAGCCAACAGTCGATTTAACTGCAATCTTCTGCACGTTTAACCAGCTTAACATTTTCAGATTCTACTTTGCTGAATGGGTAAATAACAAAGTCTTCGGTCTCCCCTGTGTCGTGGCCGAGCGGTTCCTGCTGCTCCCGCTAAACCGTTTGGTTTTGTTTTCGCCCCACAGGCTCCGAAGAAGACGATGGCGACGACGGCGACGACGACGACGACGACGGCCAAGAAGGAGTCGAAGGAGAAGAGGGAGATCAACGAGGAGAGCAAGGAGAACCTGAAGGCCAAGTCGGACGACTCCGGGGAGGAGAAGAACGGAGACGACGACTCCCAGAAGAACGGGTCCAAGAAAAAAGGTGAAGATGCCAGACGGTTTTACTACTTATTGGGAGGTTTGGTTTCCCTGGTATTGTTTCCCATGTTCTG
>CM070088.1:19739563-19782063 GCA_036178185.1 Liparis tanakae
ATGAGCAGCAACGACCTCTTCTCCGCCGACCAGGACCTGCTGAAGGACTACATCAAGAAGCAGATGTGAGTTCATCTTCTTCTTCTTCTCGCGGGGTCGGCAGCGAGCGCCGGAGAGGTGATGAGATCTTCATGTCTCTTCTCCGAGTGAACCGTGAGGAGAACTTTCACAACTCTGATCTCGGCCTCGAAGCCGTTTTCTGTTTCTGGTGTTTTACCTGTCAAAAACGCTCGTAGCCTAAAGCGTCCCATAATGTACTAAATGATGACATCATGCTGTATAGAAGAACACTTGAGACTAGAGACTGAGACATAAACTCATGTGTGCAATGTTTACTGAGGGAATACATCAAGAGAAGTACTCATTATATAGACTTCTATACAACCAGAGGAGTCACCCCTGGTGGTCAGGAGAGGAAATTCAGCTTTCCTTGTGGTCAGGAAAGAGAAGGTCAGGAAAGATAATGCAGCTTTAACACATGAAGCATAGACTTCTATACAACCAGAGGAGTCGCCCCCCTGGTGGTCAGGAGAGAGAATGCAGCTTAAACACACGAAGCATCGACTTCTATACAACCAGAGGAGTCGCCCCCCCCCCCCTGTTGGTCAGGAGAGGAAATGCAGCTTAAACACATGAAGCATAGACTTCTATACAACCATAGGAGTCACCCCTGGTGGTCAGGAGAGGAAATGCAGCGTAAACACATGAAGCATAGACTTCTATACAACCAGAGGAGTCGCCCCCTTGTGGTCAGGAAAGAGAATGCAGCTTTAACACATGAAGCATAGGCTTCTATACAACCAGAGGAGTCGGCCCCCCTGGTGGTCAGGAGAGGAAATGCAGCTTAAACACACGAAGCATCGACTTCTATACAACCATAGGAGTCACCCCTGGTGGTCAGGAGAGGAAATGCAGCTTTAACACATGAAGCATAGACTTCTATACAACCAGAGGAGTCGCCCCCCTGGTGGTCAGGAGAGAGAATGCAGCTTTAACACATGAAGCAAAGGCTTCTATACAACCAGAGGAGTCGCCCCCCCCCTGTTGGTCAGGAGAGGAAATGCAGCTTAAACACATGAAGCATAGACTTCTATACAACCAGAGGAGTCGCCCCCTTGTGGTCAGGAAAGAGAAGGTCAGGAAAGAGAATGCAGCTTTAACACATGAAGCATAGGCTTCTATACAACCAGAGGAGTCGGCCCCCCTGGTGGTCAGGAGAGGAAATGGAGCTTAAACACACGAAGCATCGACTTCTATACAACCATAGGAGTCACCCCTGGTGGTCAGGAGAGAGAATGCACTTAATTGGCTTTTTTACACACTACACAAATAACCACGTTGGCAACGCAACAAGCTACATTCGGCCCCTCCCCCGACGGCATCAGGGCTGCAGTCAGTCTGGCACATGGAGACGCTTCACTGTGTCGAGACGGTAGTTTATTTCTTTTGGCACGTCACCGACGGCGTTAAGCGTTTCCTCGTGTGCACTCGGCGCCCCCTTCAGCTCGACGCCGCATCAAGTTACTCCGAGACTTTGAAGACCCGTCGGGTCGGTTTGGATCGGCAGTTCCTCGGAAGGTATTCGGCTCTGTGGGGCACAAAAAACACGGCAACCATGTGGCCAGACTGGAGTCTTTGTCCGTAACGGAACGTCAACAAAAGGCTGATTTATGTCCTTGTCCCCCCCCCGCAGTGAGTACTACTTCAGTCTGGACAACCTGGAGCGGGACTTCTTCCTGCGGAGGAAGATGGACCAGGAGGGCTTCCTGCCCGTTGGACTGGTGGCCAGTTTCCACCGAGTTCAGGCTCTCACCACCGACGTCCACCTCATCATGGAGGTGAGCGTTTAGAACGGAGACTAAACCTGCTTTGTTTTTTTTTTAGTATTCAACATTTGGGAACGTTTAACTGACTCATGTCGACAGGGAACGGGAACAAAGTTCTTATAACAGGGTTCGTACGGTCATGGAAAACCTGGGAAAGTCATGGAATTTCAAAATGGTGATTTCCAGGCCTGGAGAAGTCGTGGAAAAAACTTAAATCATAAAAGTTTTTGGAAAAGTCATGGAAATTTGTTATAATCACATGTTCATTTACACCGAGTTTGACATAATTAATGTTTTTTTTTAAAAGAAAGACGCTCAAAATATAAGCCGGCGTACGCTCTAAATACGCAACATTTTCTAAAATGTTTTGGTATATACCGAGATTTCAGTTTGGTCATGGACATTTGGTTAAAAGTCATGGAAAAGTCCTGGAAATCCACTGGTCAAAATGTGTAAGAACCCCGTTATAACATATTTTGAGAACGTTGGATACGAAAAAGAGCAACGTAGAAGTTGTTTTACATTTTGGCAAATGGAAAAAGTGACTTGAGTATCGGTCACTTTACGAAGTGCTGGTGGGCGTCGACCACCACACAGGAGGTGGAAACCTAGTGCGTCGTCTTTTATATCAATATTATCTAAATCTCTACATAAAAGCAGATGATGTGACTTCCTCCCCGAAATGTCGAACGTAAATCTTTTTAATTCTGCAGACGTGCTGAGAGGTGATGAGATCTTCATGTCTCTTCTCTGAATAAACGATGAGGAGAACTTTCACAACTCTGATCTCAGCATTGAGCTCCTTTAAAAAAAATAAAACTATTTTAATTGGATGATTTCCAGCTTCATGTTTCCAGTTCTCAGTAAACTGCTTTGTTCATTATCGGTGCAACGGGGGAAAAAAAGATTAATAATGGAACTTTATCGTGTTGAACTTCTCTTTGCTCTCCATTTTAAGTTGAGATGATCCTATATCGCTTCATTTATACATATAAAAAATGTATATCATGTTTTCAATGAACAGTGTGAAGGCTGATGATAAACTGGGTCATTAAATATCTGATTTATGTCACGCTTGTTCTGCTCGTTCAATTAATCAATACAGTTCATATGAAATAACCGCATGGTCATACATAATTTATATTGCGTTTTAAGGGAAATTATGGAGAAAATATTTATATTTCTGGCTACACACTGTTTACATGCGTGCAATACATAATAATAATATCATTTAGACAATAGTCTGCTTTAATTAAATGTTTTTCCGTGTCCTTGTATCAATTAGATATGACGCAGTCATGTCAATGATGCATCAAGACTTTAGTTGTCATATTTTTCATCTTATCAATATTTTAACGTCAGTAAATTTAATATTGTGCATTAAAATATTATATTTTTATATTTAATATCGCTTTACTTGTACGTATAAATGCGTCCGTAGCGAAAAAAAAAAATGATTTGCTGGATTAATAAAGTAACTTTTCTATTGAAAGATGATGAATTTTCAGATTTAATGTCGTGAAGATACCGCCGTGGCGTCCGTGAGGCGCTTTACTTCTCAGGCTAACCCCCCCCCCCCCCCCCCCCCATCAGGCCCTGAAGGGCAGCCAGGAGGTGGAGGTGATCGACATGAAGGTGCGTCGGAAGGTGGACCCGGAGAAGTGGCCCCTGCCCGGCCTGGCCATGCTCAGCCAGACGCCCACCGACTTCTCGCAGCTCATCAACTGCGCCGAGTTCGTCCCGCGGCAGCCGGCCGAGGAGCCGCGAGGTGAGCGGGCGCTCCGGGTGACGAGCCGATTTCTTCCTCTGTCGTTTTATAACGTGTCCTCTCTCTCTCTCTCTCTCTCTCTCTCCAGGCTCTCCCAGGTCCTCCAAGCCGACCAAGCAGCACAGCAGGAGTGAACTGGACTCCTCCAACCTCAAGACGATGCCCAAGGGCCTCTCCGCCAGCCTCCCCGACCTGGACTCCGAGTGCTGGATCGAGGTGAAGAAGAGGCCCAGACCGTCGCCAGCCAGACCCAAGGTCAGCCCGGAGGTGACTCGCCCCACTGGACTTTGGGACTTAATTCAGTTTCTTTCTTTTTGTATGGACCCTAATGCATTGTGGGTTTCTTTGTCAGCAAAAGCACGTGACTAGAAAGTCAAGAGAAATATCCGTGTTATTCAAATCTGATTTACTTTGTTACCTTTTAATGTGATTGAAGAAAATAAATGGGTTCATATGAAATCCTGTTTACTATTATTATTATTATTATTATTATTATTATGATGAAACATGTAAAGATTTTTTTGTGCCCGACAGTTAATACTATAAGAATTATTCTATTGATTTAAACTCGATAGACATTCTTTTATTTTAATGTATTATGTCTTTATGACGATAGATTTAAATCTAAAATGAAAATCTTCATTTTATGTCATTCACTTTTCTTCTTACCTCTTCCTCCTCTTCCTCCTTTTCCTCGATGAAGGCCCCCTCGTTGCAGAAGGAAAAGGACGACTCGGCCCAATCTCCGGGGCCTCAGCCCGGCTCCTCGCCCACCCCGGCTCCCACGGCGACGAAGGTGAGGGAGACGTTTTTGTTTTTATTTTTCGAATATTTTAATCTTTTTTTTTTTTTAGAGCCTAGAATAATTATTTTCATCCTAATCTTATTAAGTTCAGGGATTGTACGGTCATGGAATTTTTAAATGGTCATTTCCAGGCCTGGAAAAGTCCGGGGAAAAAACTTAAATCGTAAAAGTTTTGGAAAAGTCACGGAACTGTGTGAGTTTGAAATAACTAATATGATTTTTCAAAGAAAGACGTTCAAAATATGAGCCGGCGTACGCTCTCAATACGCAACGTTTTCTAAAATGTTCATGTTTATACCGAGATTTCAGTTTGGTCATGGAAATTTGGTTTAAAGTCCTGGAAATCCATCGGTCAACATGTGTAAGAACCCTGTAAGTTATGGTCAAACGGTCCAAAATAATCATAATCTCTCATTTGAGGAGGCGGAGCCGCAGCATTTGTCGTATTTAGACTTCCTAATTGGTTGATTGGTCGCCCCTCCAGGACGGGGCGGAGGTGGACGAGCCCGAGGAGCTGGACTTCATGTTCGACGAGGAGATGCAGCAGATGGACGGCCGGCGCAACACCTTCACCGACTGGTCGGACGAGGAGACGGACGGCGAGATCGACGACCACGACGTCAACAAGATCCTCATCGTGACGCAGACGCCGCCCTACCTGCGGAAGCATCCGGGGGGCGACCGCACCGGCCACCACACGTCGCGCTCCAAGCTGACCGGAGAGCTGGTGAAGGTCATCAACGACGGGCTGTTCTACTACGAGCAGGACCTGCAGGACGACACCTACGAGCCCGAGTACGCCACCATCAAGGTGAGCGCCGGGTCACTCAACCAGAATTTCCGAGTGTTGGTGTCAGGGTTCGTACGGTCATGGAAAACCTGGAAAAGTCACGGCGTTTTAGGCCTGGAAAAGTCATGGAACAAACTTAAATCACAAAAGTTTTGGAAAAGTCACGGACATTTTTATATTCACTTGTTCATTTACACCGAGTTTGAAATAATTAATGTTTTAGAAAGAGACTCAAAATATAAGCCGGCGTACGCTCTCATACTGGCGGAGCAATCTTTTTTTTCCGCGTTGCAAGTGAACGCACCGTAACTGGAAAGTTCGATGGCCATAACTGGGGAAGCAAATGTTTATTCTTTAAATAAAATATTGTCTCTTATTCATTTGTTTCACTAAATGTATACTGTATGCTTTGGAATTCACATTGTTTAAATACTAAATGTTCTCACTTTTTCACGTATAAACCGAGATTTCAGTTTAGTCGTGGAAAAGTCCTGGAAATCCATCGGTCAACATGTGTAAGAACCCTGTAGTGTCTTTAAGACGTCCAGCTCATCATGGAGGTGAGCGTTTATAACGGAGGCAAAACGTGCTTTGATTTTCTTTTTTTGTATTCAACATTTGGGAACATTTAACTGAACAAAGTTCTTATAAAATATTTTAAGAACGTCGGATACGAAAAAGAGCAACTTAGAAGGTGTTTTTACATTTTTGGCAAATGGAAAAAAGTGACTGAGTATCGGTATTCATTTACGCCGAGTTTGACATAATTCATGTTTTTTTTTTTTTAAAGAAAGACGCTCAAAATATAAGCCGGCGTACGCTCTAAATACGCAACATTTTCTAAAATGTTTTGGTATATACCGAGATTTCAGTTTGGTCATGGACATTTGGTTAAAAGTCATGGAAAAGTCCTGGAAATCCACTGGTCAAAATGTGTAAGAACCCCGTTATAACATATTTTGAGAACGTTGGATACGAAAAAGAGCAACGTAGAAGTTGTTTTCCATTTTGGCAAATGGAAAAAGTGACTTGAGTATCGGTCACTTTACGAAGTGCTGGTGGGCGTCGACCACCACACAGGAGGTGGAAACCTAGTGCGTCGTCTTTTATATCAATATTATCTAAATCTCTACATAAAAGCAGATGATGTGACTTCCTCCCCCAAATGTCGAACGTAAATCTTTTTAATTCTGCAGACGTGCTGAGAGGTGATGAGATCTTCATGTCTCTTCTCTGAATAAACGATGAGGAGAACTTTCACAACTCTGATCTCAGCATTGAGCTCCTTTAAAAAAAATATATATATATATTTTAATTAGATGATTTCCAGCTTCATGTTTCCAGGGGAAAAACAGATTAATAATGGAACTTTATCTTGTTGAACTTCTCTTTGCTCTCCATTTTAAGTTGAGATTATCCTATATTGCTTTATATATATATATATATATATATATATATATATATATATATATATATATATATATATATATATATATATATATATATATATATATATAAAAAAAAATAATAAATAAAAAAAAAAAAATGTATATTATGTTTTCGATGAACAGTGTGAAGGTTGATAAACTGGGTCATTAAATATCTGATTTAAATCACTTTTGTTCTGCTCGGAGGAGGACTCAAAGGACTCAACCAGAATGTCCGAGTGTTAGAGGAGAGTTTTTGGGCGTCGCGTGATTCACCTGGAAAGCACTTTGAAACAAAGTCACCCGCCGTGACTCGAGTCAAACTCTTCTGACGGCTTCTCTCTCCGGTTGGAGGCGTTTCTGCACCGAGCCGCACGGCGAGTAGATTTACAGCCGTTTCTAGTCAGAGGAGAGGGTTTGTTTTGTTGTTTTTTGGCGGATTTTCTGCCATTGTTGAGCCCATTGTGAGGCCCTTCACGTGCTCGCCCAGCTGCGTGTGGAAACACGGGGACGCTTGTTTATAAATAAACCCCGGAGCGCGGGGCCTCGGCCTGACGGGACGCGAGTCGACGGGGGGGTGCGGAGGCAAAGATGGACGCTCGGAGATCTGACGACGCTTGGTGGCGGAAAGAAAGCGTGAGTGAGAGGATGGTCGCCGGTCTCCTGTAAAAAAAAAAAAAAAAACATTTAAATTGAGGAAGAGGCGGAGCTACGTTTTTGTTGTGACTCGGCCGGTCGGTTTGACTGGCGTCAGAACGGGACGGCAGCATGAAGGCGAAGGGTCTGTTTCTGGCGGCCGTGTTGTGCTGCTGCGTGTCGATGTCCAGGTTACTGCAGATCAGGTCCGTTGACGGGCGACGCGTTGGTTATTTACCTTTTAATGTTTGTATTTTGCCATCTTTTAGAGATTTCGGAAAATGTTGACATTTATTGAGTCTGAAAACGGGTGTAAATTTAGTTTTATTCATGTGTGGCTGCTTGTATTTCGTTTAAAAAAAGAGGTTTTCATCGTATTAACGTGTTTTTTCTCTTTTTTTTACTGTTTGCAGCAAGAGGTGGAGAACTTCAAAAAGGTCCACCTGATCACCCGCGAGGAATTTGACTGCCTGACCCCTGAACCCCCAATCGACCCCAACCAGGAAGTCCCTCCCGGCCCCCCCAAGCCCCAGCAGAGTGAGTTAAAACGGAGACTAATCATACCAATGGTCTTTTTTTTACAACTGGATACTTTATTTAAGCCTCTAAAAATATTCAAATGGTATTCTATTCTGATAAATCATAAGCTAAAGCTCTTTTTTTTTTTTTTTTTTTTTTGTGGCTCAAAAGAAATTCCACAAAGCTTCACTCTTTCTATCCTTTTTGAGACTTAGAAACTACCCACAATGCAACACTTGATTAAGAGCCTGAAGAAAGAATATTCCAAAGAAGAGAGACTGTACAAATCAGTATTCAGAGTCCCTTTAGTAGAAGAATAATTTCCCTCATTCAGTTTCTGCAGAAATACAAAATATTTAACGTTTTACATTTTAATTAATCATCATATAACCGACTCTTCCCTCTTCAGTCCCCACAGACGCTCTGGCGAACAAGCTCTTCGGCGCCCCCGAGCCCTCCTCGATAGCTCGCTCGCTCCCGACCACCGTGCCCGACTCGCCCAACTACCGGACGCCGCGCACGCCGCGCACGCCTCACCGGAAGGACCAGACCATGACGCCGCGATTCTACCCGGTGGTGAAGGAGAGTTGGCCCGTGGACGCCAAGGTGAGAGGACCGAGGGGAAAGGGTGGGGGGGTTGTTGGCTTTACGTTTAGGGCAAAGGGCGTCAACGGGGAGAGGGGGGCGTGAAGTTGAGATTTTTTTATGTCCCCACCCAAAATTATTTCCCCACGAATTGAAAATGTCTTTAAATACACATTAACATGGATCCCACATATTGTAGAGAATGGATAAATAAAAGCAAAAAAATATTCTTTCAGTAAATAAAAATTTGAATGGTGCTATTGAATATATTTTATATATATATTGTGTATATTTTATATATATATATATATATATATATATATATATATATATATTTTATATATATTAAAATGTCTTTAAATGCACATTAACATGGATCCCACATATTGTAGAGAATGGATAAATAAAAGCAAAAAAATATTCTTTCAGTAAATACAAATTTGAATAGAGCTATTGAATTAAAATAAATATATTTTATATTTATATATATATATATATATATATATATATATATATATATATATATTTAAAGTGTCTTTAAATGCACATCAACATGGATCCCACATATTGTAGAGAATGGATAAATAAAAGCAAAAGATTAATCTTTCAGTAAATACAAATTTAAATAACGCTATTGAATATTTTATATACATGCATACATACATACATACATACATACATATACAGGAAGCGGAAAGCTATTGCGTCGTCTTTTATATCAATCATCTAAATGTTTACGAGAAACCAGATGGATGTGACTTCCTCCCCAAAATGTTGAACATAAATGTTTTTAATCCTGTGATTTCCGGCGAGCTGCAGACGTGCTGAGAGGTGACGAGATCTTCATGTCTCTTCTCTGAATAAACGATGAGGAGAACTTTCACAACTCTGATCTCAGCATCGAGCTTCTCTCTTTCTTTTTTTACTCCACCGATGTTTGCATATTTTAAGAGTTACTTTTAATTCAAGGTGATCTCCAGACACGTTTCCATTTCCCATATATATAAGAACTCTGTTTTCGGGGGATAAAGAAGCCACCGGGTGGATCACCTGTAGACTAACCGTGTGACGCGTCTCCTCGTCCCCTCAGACGCCGAGGAAGAGGAAGACCCGGCACAGCGCCAACCCGCCCATGGAGTGCCACGTCGGCTGGGTGATGGACTCCCGGGAGCACCGCTCCCGCACGGCCTCCGTCAGGTGGGACTGTAGCTTCATCCTCTAGAGTTTCTATTCATGGATCTTTTTTAAAGTGGGAAATATGTGAGATTTAAATAAACCCTTAAACTATTGTAGCAGAACTAAACTTTGGTCTTTAAGGGATTAAATATGACTCGTTAAAGGGTTATGATTGAGATAGATAGATAGATAGATAGATAGATAGATAGATAGATAGATAGATAGATGGAAAATCTAGCTAAATGTTTCTAGAGCAGCAACATTAGTGTTTACAGCAGCAAAGTCATTATGAGGTCATGAGTCCAGAGCCTCCTCTCCTCCCCTCTCTTCTTCTCCTCTCCTCCTCCCCTCTCTCCTCCCCCCTCTTCTTCTCTCCTCCCCTTTCTTCCCTCTTCCTCCTCCCCTTCCTCTCCCCCTCTCTCCTTCCTCCCTTCCTCTCTCCTCCCTCCTCCTCCTCTTCTTCTCCTCCCTCTCCTCTCTCCTTCTTCTCTCCTCCTCCCTCCTCCTCCTCTTCTCCTTCTGCTGATTCACTCCCTGCCGATATCAATAACGTTGGAGCTCATCAATATTCTTGTTTTTAATGATCCATCACTGCAGCCCCTTTTCCACCTTCAATGTCCAGACGGATCTTTTCATTCATGAATGTGTAGTAATATTTGCTCCTCCTCTTCTCCTCCATCTCCTTCTTCTTCTCCTTCTCCAGTAGCTCAACCGCCAGCCCATCGGAGGGCACCCCCGCCATGGGCAACGTCGGCTGCACCCCTCAGTCTCTCCCCAAGTTCCAGCACCCGTCACACGAGCTGCTCAAGGAGAACGGCTTCACGCAACACGTTTACCACAAGTACCGCCGGCGCTGCCTCAACGGTAGAGAGAGACACACACACACACACACACACACACACTCACACTCACACTCACACTCACACATTTTTCTCTTGCTCTCACACTATTTATTTTCTATTTTGTTTATTCTGTCTTCACACATCTATCTTTTCTTCTTCTCCTCTTATCTCTAATTAAACCCCTGTACTTGATCTCTCTTTCTCTCTCTCTCTCTCTCTCCTCCCATCAGAGCGAAAGAGGCTGGGAATCGGCCAATCGCAGGAGATGAACACGCTCTTCCGCTTCTGGTCGTTTTTCCTGCGGGATCACTTCAACAGGAAGATGTACGAGGAGTTCAGACAGCTGGTGGTCGAGGACGGGAAAGAAGGATACAGGTACGCACAACCCCGCAGTATTGTGTATTTGATATTTAAATTTGTATTTAGGAATATAGATTTATTTAGGAATACATATTTATTCATGCACCATATTGATGGTATTTATTTATATATTTTTTCCTTTTTTTTATATATATATATATATATATATATATATATATATATATATATATATATATATATATATATATATATATATGTGTGTGTATATATATATATATATATGTATATATATATAAGAAATAATTGTATTTACAAAAAAGAAGAGATAAATATATATATATATATATATATATACACCAGAAGTGTGTGTGTGTATATATATATATATATATATAAATTGTAATAATAATCTTAATCTCTATGAGAAATGATATGGATATGACTTCCTCCCCAAAATAAAAAAACATTAAAAAAACGTTTTTAATTCTGGGTGATTTCCAGCGAGCTGCAGACGTGCTGAGAGGTGATGAGATCTTCATGTCTCTTCTCTGAATAAACGATGAGGAGAACTTTCACAACTCTGATCTCAGCATTGAGCTCCTTTTTAAAGAGTTAGTTTACATGTTGGGTGATTTCCAGCGACATGTTTCCAGTTCCAAGTAAACTAGTTTGGTTTATTCGCGGTCGACAGAAAAAAAAGAAGCAGAATAGATCTTTTCTTGATCTTAAAATAAATCTCTCTGCTCTTTATTGAAGATGAGATACTCGTGTGTGTATATATATATATATTTATATATATGCATATATAAAGGGAGCTCTAGCTAGGCAAGCTGTGTCCCAGCTGACGCGCTGGATTGAACAAGCTGTGTGTTGCAGGTACGGACTGGAGTGCCTGTTCAGGTACTACAGCTACGGTCTGGAGAGGAAGTTCAGGCCGGACATCTTCAAGGACTTCCAGGAGGAGACGACGAAAGACTACGAGGCCGGTGAGAAACCGGCACGGATAACGAGGCGATCGGAATTAATGTTTCGACTGTCGTGAGTTTCTGGTAAATTCTGCTGCGTCTCTCTCTCCTCTCAGGCCAGCTCTACGGACTGGAGAAGTTCTGGGCGTTCCTTAAATACTCCAAAGCCAAGACCTTGGAGATCGACCCCAAGCTGCACGAGTACATGAATAAATTCAAACGTCTGGAAGATTTCAGAATTGACGTGAGTAATAATATATATATATATATTATATACACACTACCGTTCAAAAGTTTGGGGTCATCCAGACAATTGCGTGACTTCCGTGACAACTCACACTTTTATTTATTAAATGAATACAAGATTAATGCAAAATATAGTCAAGACATTGACGAGGTCAGAAGTAATGATTTTCATTTGAAATATTAATGTTGTTCTTCAAACTTGACGCTCAAAGGAAGACCGGTTTTAGAGCTTCTCTCACCAGCGTAACTGTTTTCAGCTGCGCTCGCATAAAAAGGGTTTCAATGTCAAGGAATAATATATTTGTGGAAAATGATGAATAAAAAGTTATACAAAATATAAAAGGGTTTCGATGTCAAGGAATAATCTGTTTGTGGAAAAGGCAAAATAAAAAGTTATAAAAAAATGTTTTCAAGGGGGTTCTACCCCTCTGCTAGTCTTCTAAGGCGATAACACAATGTACCACTAGAACATGGAGATGGGCCTCTACACACTATGGAGAGACTTCATTAACACCAGAGAATAGTCATCTACACATTAACTATGTAGAGAGAGTATTTCTGATTAATTTAATGTTATTTTAATTGGAAAAAAACAGTGCTTTTCTTTCTTTTTTCTAAGTGACCCCAAACTTTTGAACGGTCGTGTAAATCTGTATATTAGCATGGAAGCTGCTGTTCTTCACCTCCGCCCTCGGTTCTCTCTCTCTCTCGCTTCCAGCCGCCGATGGAGGAAGGACGCCGCAGAAGACACTCGTCCAGCGGGGACGGCCGGCGCCGGCACCCCTCTCTGCCCTCCAGCCGGCCCCAGAGCCAGGCCGGCTCGGGCCCCGCCCCCGCGGCCCAGGACCCCGCCGGGGCCCAGGACGCCAAACCCGTCAGCCATAAAGCCGCCGCCGCTACTGCCGCCGCCATCAAAGCCGACGGCGCCACCGCCGCCATCAAAACCGCCGCCGCCGCCGCCCCAGATGCCAAGACGCTGAAGTAACTCCACAAACACGGCGGCCCACACGGATCAACTCGACCACGTCAGCAAGTCGCCGGTTCTCTCTGCGCCAGAGGAGGGGGGTGGGGGGGGGGAGGGGGGTCCAGTTCTTCACTCAAGCATGAGGTTTTTTTTTTTAATGGATGAGGGTGTCAAACTCTTTCAATATTTTATTTTTTTTAATTTGAAATCATTGCTTGTCCATTCGGTGGATGGTTTTGTGGTGATTAATTACCCTGGAAATTCTTCAATTTTTTTTTTTTTTTTTTTTTTTTCTCCTCTTCTGCTTGCTGAGAGACTTTTTGCTGCCCTCCTCCTCCTCCTCTTCCTCCTCCCCGCCCCCTCGCCAGATCTCAGATTAATGATTATTATTTTCTGGAGAGAGCCCGCTGGACTCGGAAATAATTTGACGAACATTGAGCATCTGGAGGAGGAAGGTGAAGAAAAGCCGCTCTCGAACATCCGACCGGACCAAACGCGGTTTTGAAGCGAGCGACTTGACGCCGCCATCCTCTGCGCCCCCGGTGCTCTGTTAAGGGGTTAAGAACACAAACATATTCGATTTTTACTTTACGGCTGAGCATTGAGGGGAAATTGATAAAAGAACCAAATGATTTAAAAAAAAAAAAAAAAAGAGAAGAGACTTCCCTCAGTATGGACACGATCATTGAAAGTTGCCTTATTTTAATGGTTTACCGCTTCTCTCTTGTGCCCGCCACCTTACTGTCGACTGTACAGCTCTGGATTCATCCGTGTACGCGCTCTCCCGGCGGAGGCCACTAGGCGGGGCTGCGTCTGCCCAAGCGGCTTCGCCCCTCCCTCCTCTTCGTCCTTCCTCCTCGCTCACTCCCGTCACTTTTTCTGAACCGTCTTCCAAGTGTCATTCGGTCTGTTACAAGTCCTGTAATTCTTCCCTGCGTTTGTTTTTTTTTTTTTTTTTTTTTTTTTGCCTCCCCCTCCCTCCCCCCCCCCCACCACCACCATCACCTCCCCCTCTCCCACCCCAAGACAGAAACATTAGGGGGGGGGGCTCAGACACCCGGCTTCAGTGCTTAAACCGAAGCTTTTGGTCGGATGCACACATCAGTTACAGGCATGAACACTAACGGGTGTTGTCGCACGCAGGTACAGATGTAGCACACACACACTCACACACACACACACACTCACACGGCTTGATGTCTGGCTGAACAAAAACATAGCGGCACGTTTCTTTCTTCCTCCGCTCGTGTAAAATGTGAATTTGACAGATGAAGAGAGGCGACTGCAGCTCCCTGCTACTTGTTTTATTGTTTATAGAACAGATTATATATTTGCCTTAAAACGTGAACGTACTCTTAAACTTTTTTTCTTTTCTTTTTTCTTTTCTTTTCTCTTTAATGGTCTCATGATTAATCTTTTTAATGCTTTTTATTTTTCAATTTGCAGTGTTTCTAGCGTTGTTGTTGTTGTTGTTATGATGGAAGGTTGGCTTTGTCGGGCTGTTTTTTTTTTTTTTTTTTTTTTTTCCAGAAACCGGAACATAACTCAAAAGGGAAACTTGCGATCGGGCGTCAGCCGGTGTAAAAACTAAATCTGTGAGCTTCAGAGGGTTTCAGGCTGCAATCAAATATTTTTTCTTTAACAAATTATTCAACCTTCAGCCTCCTAGTTTCAGAACATTACAATGACCTTGAAGGTTGTTTTTTTTTCATTAAAATTGAGGAATTCATAATTTAAATGATTTTTTTTTTTAAATGAAACGTTGATTCTCACACAACTGTCAACATTTTTAATTGCATTTAAAGGAACTAAAGAGTTTTTTGAAAGGAAGAAAATAAAGCCTGACTATTTTTTTTCAGATCAATCTGTAAAGAAAACGTATTTTTTTTTTTTTTTTGCGTAATAATCATTCATCCTCGCCGGTTGACGTTCCAGCAGTCGAGCTCCTGTCTGTTTCACTTTCTTCCTCTGAATCCACATTTGTTGGCCACACGATGTTAATGCAAAGCTGTATTGTGTTTTTTCTTTTCTTTTAATGTTGCGTTTATCTTCAGGGAGATTTGGATCCGTTTCAGACGCTCACAGTCGACGCAAAGTGTTTACTGGAGGTTCTCTAGAAATAAAGAGGAAACTGGTTCCCCCCCCATCCATAGAAACCAGCGACGCATTTGACCGCTTGAACTGGTGTGTGTTTTGGGATGCAGTCGCGTCAGTCCGCCACTAGGGGGAGGTGAAGGGCCTTCTGCATGTGACCAGTCACATGATCCCTCCCTCTAAACGGGGTGTCACCTGCCTATCTGACACCAGACAATTGTGTGTTTGGGGGGGGGGGGATTCGGGTGCTTTGGGAGTTCAGTCTTCTGATCAGAACTGCTGCTAGCTGTCCAGACGAACTCTAGGGGGCGCCGCAGCCTCCACCCGGACCCTTGAGGGACGAGTGAGTGGAGGAGGAGAGGGAGACCAACTGGGGGTTGTGATGTTGCTCAGAGGATTACGGCTCGTTTTGGATGTCTGGACAATGATTTGAGGAAGAAAAAAAGGACAAAATTCCATAAAGCCATATGAATAAGAAATAACTGTATATGAACTATTAAAATAGTTCATTGCATTACTATATCCTGGGCTTGTCATGAGGAAAAAAAGATGAAAACAAGGAAAAAAGGAACAAAAAAAATATATAAAATGTAAAATACTTGAATAAGATCTTGTATTATAACATTTAATATTCATAATATCTGCTTTGTAGGCTGATGTGATTCGCTATTAGTGTTATTTGTAATTTGTAGTAATTATGCTTTTCCTTTAATAAAGAAAAAAAAAAACACAAAACGGACAAAAAAAACTCAAACGCCGGCGTCTGTGTGATTTATTTCTGAATGAACGTCTTTGAGAAGCAGATCTTTGTTCCGCTTCGCGTCAACATGTTTGGGTTGAGTTTAAAAATGTTGACGAAGCATCGATGGCCGGAAGAGATCCGTTTCAACTTCCACGACGGACGCAGATTCCTCCTGAAATGGATAAAGAAGCAAACCTGGCACGGCCGGAGGTTAAAGGTCAAGGGGTCACGGGCCCAATTGTTGCTGCTTCGTGAATGCTCTTTTTGTCTTTGCGCTCTTTACAATTTGCTCTTTTTTCCTTTCTTTTAACCCTCCTGTTGCCTTCAAATGTACTAAAAAAATGTTACCCTTTTTGACCACAGCAGTTAAAAACTCCAGAAGATGATTAGAATTAATATTGCTTCCCAAGTTTAAGTGTCAGGTACTTTATGTGTTTGACGACCTAATAAAAAAGTTGATATTTCTTATGTTTTACAGTGGAAAAACAGCCTGGGGTCAAATTGACCCCAAAAAACACTGATGCGTACAAGTTGTTTCAGGACATTGAAATCATATCATGTGAATTTTGTTTTCCCAGTTGTCCCCAATAAATTAGGAAAAGTCATGAAATATGAAGCAAAAATATTTTTTTTGGAGATGTTAAACATTGAAAGGGGTCAAATTGACCCCAAGTGTAGCTAAAGTTAGCTCGTCTGTGCGCGAGCTAACTAGCGGTGGCCATGATTCTAGCAGGAGGGCGTCTTCATGACGAAGAGGAGTTCCCGCCGCTGCCAGAAAGCGACACCAACTGAAGACCCGGCGGTTAAGAACACAACTACATGAACTGGTTCCCGGTCAACGATGTATTTTCTCAACTTATCGATTTGCCGAGACAGTTCGGATGTGTTTAAGTGCGAAACCGCCGACCGTAAGAAAAATATCCCGTGCTTTTATTTTGAAGGTTTCAAATTAAATGGATTTATGTTATCATATTAGAGAACATTTCTTATGTACAATATTTCTACACCCAAATAAACAAATATAGAGTTATTTAACAATATGTTGGGTAGTAGTTTATGTTTCAGTGACGAATAACTTTCAATTCAAGGAGGATTCTCCAAAACGGGACCGAGAGAGGAGGATGAAGCTGCGGCCGGAAGTGCAGAGAGCTCGTGCGGCTTTTATTGAAGGTGAAGGTGAGCTCTTCCTCACGAGTAGTGAGTTTCATTCCCACTAAACGAACTCCTGCATTTCCTAGGTTGTGTGTTCACTCTGGAAAACATTTCCCTCAAAATGTGTCGGACTATTTCTAGTTCATATGGGCAGATCTTTATATGGATTCGTTTTTATTTTATGTGAATCACTTTGTTATTGGAAAAGTTAATCTTCATATAAGTGTGACTCGGGGAAAGGTATTTATTTTTCACAGTCACTGTAGAATAACAGAATCATCACTGAGTTTTACAAGAGGATTTCTAAGTTGCTATAGTTCCTTTTGAGAGTATTATAAAATCTACACTTTTTACCAGTGTAGATTTAGGTTGATACCTAAACCCCCCAAAATGTACTTATTTAAGTATTTTACACACCCGGTACCATAGTTCTGTCCTTCACAATAAGATATCTCGTGTCAACACATATAAACGATGCAATAAAAGCTCCATTTCTATTTGAGTAAATGGCGCCACCTGCTGGATGTTTTGTGAAACGCTTCTCACGTCAGTCATTAACAAAACCTTATCTGATTAATGGAACATGTATTTAACAACAAACGAGACAAAAACAATAGAAATAGAATGCACATCTGAAGAATATGCAATAAAAAGTATAGTAAACAACACAAAGATAACTGTACACACACATTTATATTTACATCTATATGTTTGTGTATATATATATATATATATATATATATCAGACATAGATGCACATGCATCTAGGAGAAGCTCATTTAGCTTATAAGCAAAGAATGTACACTTTAGCCCCACATATTTCTGTACAGGAACTACTATCTGTTCCTGAATGCATCAACTCACAGTTTCCGTAGTGTAGTGGTTATCACGTTCGCCTAACACGCGAAAGGTCCCCGGTTCGAGACCGGGCGGAAACATGTTTTGCTTTCTAAAAGTCGTTAAGATGTATTTATACATTATTTCCCCGGTGACAGAAAACTATAAAGAGCAGCGGCTCCTTTTTAATTCCTAATATTTCATTTATTTTATTTTCCTCAACACCATTAAAGAGAGTAAATGTAAACTATATTTGCATACCAAGATATAATTGCATGAATTCATAAATAATAACTAAGCGGGATGTATTTTGTTACATTTGTTTTGAAAAGAGGTGATTCATCATTAAATTGTCCAATTTTATATCGGGTACTTTAACACATCATTGTCACACAGTTTCCGTAGTGTAGTGGTTATCACGTTCGCCTCACACGCGAAAGGTCCCCGGTTCGAAACCGGGCGGAAACACATTTAGCTTTTTCTCTCTTTCTCTCCTAACTGTCAATAGTCGGGCGAGTTAACTCTCGCGATTAAAGTGCTGTCAGTTCTGTTTCTGCATAATGTGTTGTAAATTAATATATCTAAAAAAAATCCCATTCATCAAAATAATCGTTAGTTGCAGCCATAGTTTCAACTTTAATTACTTCATGTACTCAGAATCAGCTTTACTGGCCTTGTGTGTGTACATATACATGGAATTTGAATCCGGTTACGCATGGCTTTCGCTCTGATATACGAATAAACAAGAAAAATATTAAAAAAGACAACAGAATAAAAAACAGAAGCTAAACATCATGAATAACAGGTTATAATTAATTGGTTTATACCATGTGAGTAATCTCTGTAACTGAATTAATGTAGCGTACAACCTCTGAGATATAGTAAATAAAATAAAAAGTATAGTATAATATAATAAATACTCAAGGGCAGCACAAGTATCTTAGAGATGGATATAATTATTTTTAAACGGTACATTTTCTCCTCGATGTCACAAACAATCACACACACAGATGTTGTGGTTGTTGTTTATTCAGCTTGTTTGGAGGAGGTTCAGGCGGGTTAATAATCATAGGAAACACTCATAAAATACATTTTACAGCAGCAGCGTCCTGCTCACAGTCAGCTGACACAAAGCTTGCAGCACAGAATTAAATCGGTGTGTGGAATACAGCAAGATTCTCGAAATTAAAACGATTCATCTCCAAATTTGTTGAGCATCTGTTTAATAGTTCATTTTATAAATTTTTAAAATGCATATCGAGTTAAAAAAAAGAAAGATGTTAACGTGCAGCTGACGGTGATAATTTGAACGAAGTATTTCGCACACCGAACAAAACGTCGTCAGTCGAACAAAATGTCGGATCAGAGCGTTTGATTTATTCAACTCGATTGAAATGAAGCGCTCCCTGTGTTTCGTCGCCGTTGGTCTGAGGCTCTCTAGTCCAGAGTGTAGATGTTCTCCTGGACGGGCCTCTTCATCCGGATCTCATAGATGATGTGAGGAGGCTCTTCAGAGGAGAAACTGGAGGAGGAGAGAGTTGGAGTTTTAAACCGCAGACGGCAAAGTGAAACCAGAACTTCCAAGTTCTGATTCAGGAGAAATATTTCTTTATTTTAACTATATATATATATATATATATATATATATATATATATATATATATATATATATATATAATGTATAAATAAATAATGTATAATGTATAAATTCCCTTATTTATAGATGTAATAGAGGCCATTTTAACGATTATAATTTTTTGTAAAAAATAAAGAATATATATTTTAAATCGGCAAAGTTGCTTTTTGCCTCAAATATGATCAGAAGTAAATTTTTAATGCTAAAATACAAAAATTCTAAATTAAAAAATATATAATTTTACGATATACCATGGATGGTTAGCATCATAGCTAGGCTAACATTAGCAGCCTGGCAGAGTATAGGGTCGGGTTTTCTCGCACATGTGCAGAGCGGTACCCGCTTCACATTCTGGTAGTAATGGTACTGCATTTACTTTGTTAAAAACAAAACTTCTGGCTAGATGTCACACATTGCAACTTTGTAAGTAAAAGCTTTGAATAATTTCTGCTTCTTTAACTCCTTAGATCTTTAACCGTCTCCTCACTGTCTTGGACGTTATTGGCTCCGATGCTCCTAAAGTATCCCACAATGCACCTCTCGTCATTAGCTCGACATAATGTAAGTGATTTCTCACCAGCCGTTTTTTAAGGCTCTTCTGTATATTCCACCTGGAGAAGGAAACAAGATTTGAGTGTGTTGAGCGTAAAGACTTACGTTATATTTGGTTTGATGCAAATCCCATAAATAACTAATATTCTGGTTTAATGAGTGTAAATCTTTAAGTAACAGGAGAGAAAACGTACGTTTGAAGGCCAGAAAGAGAAAAAACGACCCCAAGACCAACAGCACCGTGAGGGAGAGAGAGAGGACGGGAACATTGATCTGAAGGGAGAGAGACGGCAGAGAGTCCTCCACCTGACATAAGAGAGAGAGAGAGAGAGAGAATCTAAAGTTAGACTTAATATCGAATTATAAATGTGACGCTATTCATGTCCAATTTAATGAGAAAAGGATAAAGCTGTTATAATGTCACGTAAAGAGAGGTAACTATTCTATTTTGAGCCTTTATTGATTTACGGCTTGTCAAACTGTCTCGCTGTTTACAGTCTTTATGCTAAGCTAACGAGCTGCTAACTGTAGCTTCATACGGACATCTGACTTTATTAAATGTTCAACTATTGCCTTCATCTGGTTCTAAAAAAATTGTTGTGTAGATGGAGCTTAATAGAATATTTGTATTACTTTTCTCTAAATTCTCTTTGAAAAATAAGTACAAATTCTTTGTTTTAGGATTTATGCAAATTCAGTTAACAGGAGAAAAGTGACTAATTATGTGGCGGATGAATACAATTTCAGTTATTTATTTATTACCATCAAAGACAGTAATTCAATAAAGTTGTCAAACAAAACATTCAATCCTATAGGAAAACAAACGTGCTTCATCTGTTAGTGTCGACTTGGTGTTTTGCTTGACTACCAGATTCTCCTCAACGTGATCAGCAAGCGTCCACGAACCCGACTACGTCTTCCTTTAATATTCTATACGATGAGTCGGGGAGAACTTTAAAAAACCCGAGGCCCTCACCGAGTCGTCGTGGTGACTCACCGTGACCGCGTCGGAGCGCAGCAGGGTGGAGTTCCTCCTCAGGAGGTCCAGCTGAGACGACAACAGCGTTTTCCAATTCACTGCATCGAGATGGACACAAACACTTTAGAATAAACTCCCGATGTGTGATTTTATTCGCTCCGTGAATCTGAAAATTATCCAAAAAGCTCGACGAACCATCAACGTTTGATTTGTTATTGCGAGATAATAAGAAGTGACCGACCTCAAACTTTTACTCCACCTGCGATCAAATACTCGCACGATGCTAACGCTAGCAGCCATGGCTGTTATTCTGTAGAAAGTGACCGCGGCTCCGGAGGCGAGGTCTGCGGCTCACCTGTGGAGGCGGACGGCGCCGTGACTCCGGCGGTCGTCGCCGGAGCTGCGGTCATCGTTGCCGGTGTCGGCGTCTGAGTGGGAGGGGAACTGGTGGCCGCAGCTGGGAAGGAGAAGATCAGATAAACTTTGTCATGTGAATTAAATTTAATTTAAATATGTTATGGAAATTGAAATGTAAATTAAAGTTTCTTATGTGAATGAAATAAAATGTTAAATATGTTATGGAAATTAAATAAAATGGAAAGTTTGTTGTGTGAATGTTATTAATTTAAATGAAAGGCTCGGCCGAAAGCACAACAGAGCGCAATCCGTGGAACAGGTGGCAGGATTCGCCGCACTCTTCTATTTTTTTTATATCGTGAACGCAAAACCTCCGGCGTCTTTTTGCCACGCCGTTTTTGAAGCGGCTGCGCTTTTACAAGTGCAGGGTTCTTACGGTCATGGAAAACCTGGGAAAAGTCATGGAATTTTAAAAAGGTAATTCCCAGGCCTGGAAAAGTCATTAGATCAAAAGTTTTGGAAAAGTCATGGAAATGTGTCATGATCACACCAAGTTTGAAATAATTAACATACTACACTCAATACACAAAATGTTCTAAATTGTTCATGTTTTTACCGAGATTTCAGTTTGGTCATGGACATTTGGTTTAAAGTCATGGAAAAGTCCTGGAAATCTATTGGTCAAAATGTGTAAGAACCCTGCAAGTGGCGTCTGGTGTGATTGAGCCCTGATGGAGGACAAACATCCATCGCTAGATAAATTGTGAACCGGCCCTTTAACTGTCGTTCCGCTCACCTTTGACGACTCTCAGGTTCATGACCATCTTCTTGTCGTTGAAGATCCCGTCGACGTCCACCCTGCAGCAGTACGGCCCGGTATCCGTCCGCCTCACGCTCAGGATGTCCAGGTCCATCTGTCCGTCCAGGACGTCCCCCGTCAGCCGGTAACGATCCGCCACCTGCAGCATCGGGGCGGAGGCTCAGGGTCACAGGAATGCGAAAGGTACGAGACTTCTGTAGAAGTGACCTGAATCTTGGTTCAGGGTTCTTACGGTCATGGAAAATCTGGAAAAGTCATGGAATTTTGAAATGGTCTTTTCCAGGCCTGGAAAAGTCATGGAAAAAAATTAAATCACAAAAACGTTGCAAGTGAACGCACCGTAACTGGAAAGTTCGATGGCCATAACTCGGGAAGCAAATGTTTATTCTTTAAATAAAATATTGTCTCTTCATTTGTTTCACTAAATGTATACTGTATGCTTTGGAATTCACATTGTTTAAATACTAAATGTTCTCACTTTTTCATGTATAAACCGAGATTTCAGTTTAGTCATGGAAAAGTCATGGAAATCCATCGGTCAACATGTGTAAGAACCCTGTTGGTTGTCCTGACCTTCGAGATGACGCCCTGCTCGTCCGTCTGCACCAGGATGTTGTTGCACCAGAAGGTGCCGCAGCCACGACCCCAGCAGACCCGACTCAGACCGAACCGCTTCACAGAGTACTGGCAGGACAGAGAGGCCACGCCCCCCTCCGCCACTTTGAACCCACCAACAGGCGAGAACTGTGTGCCTGCAGCACAAACACGGAAGATGGAAAAATTCACTATATATTTATCATCAAGCATTACATATTTATTTACTATCTATTTATATACAAGCAGTACATGTATATCCAATACACATTTTTTAATTAAGCACTACATAAATATTCAATTTATATTCATAGTCAAACATTAAATACATATTAACTTTATATTTATGATCAAGCACTAAATAAATATTCACTTTATATTTATAGTCAAGCACTAAATAAATATTAACTTTATATTCATAATCAAGCACTAAATAAATATTAACTTTATATTTATAATCAAGCACTAAATAAATATTCACTTTATTTTCATAATCAAGCACTAAATAATTATTCACTTTATATTTATAATCAAGCCCTAAATAAATATTCACTTTATATTTATAATCAAGCCCTAAATAAATATTCACTTAATATTTATAATCAATCACTAAATAAATATTAACTTTATATTCATAATCAAGCACCAAGAAAATATTAACTTTATATTTATAATCAAGCACTAAATAAATATTAACTTTATATTTTTAGTCAAGCACTAAATAAATATTCACTTTATATTTATAATCAAGCACTAAATATATATTAACTTTATATTTATAATCAAGCACTAAATAAATATTAACTTTATATTTTTAGTCAAGCACTAAATAAATATTCACTTTATATTTATAATCAAGCACTAAATAAATATTAACTTTATATTTTTAGTCAAGCACTAAATAAATATTCACTTTATATTTATGATCAAGCACTAAATAAATATTCACTACATATGTACATATAAACAGTAAATATATATTCAATACATATTTATATGCAGGACGGATATTTATATTCACCAAGTATAAAAATAATTTGTTACAGTAAAATTAATAATATCACACACTACAAATATTATGTTGCACTAAAGGTACTCATACCACTGTGTACAACTAACTTCTTACAGTAAAAGTGTTACTACCATAGAGCAGAAAGTATGAATACACTGTGGTAGAATACTTTGTAACAATAAAAGCACAGAGTAAAAATAATCTTTCACAGTAAACGTAATGATGGCAAACAGTAAAAATACACTCTACACAGTAAAATAACTAGTAACACACTCCAAGTTACTACTTTCCAGTAAGAGTACTTATACGACGAGGAAAACATGACAGTAAACAAAGAAGTGGCGTCACAATGACGCAGAGCCCAAAGGGTAAACAAAGGATTTTGCATGAAAAATGACTTTAAATTACTTTTCCTCATGACATCTTTTGTTTTAACTTTCATTCCTTTTGTGTGCAAAAATCTTAATGTGTGAAGTAATAAAACTGAATGTAGTGCAGTAAAAAGTACAGTATTTCCCTCTGAGATGTGGTGGATGTGGCACGAGAAGATAAGACAAAGTACAAGTACCACAGATTTAAATTGAAGTGGAGTACTTGAGCATAAATACACTTTTGGTACGTTTCACCGAATCAGCAATTTGTGTCTCACCTGACAGGACGAAGAGGAAGAGGATGACGGTGTGAGGCGTTCGGCAGCAGCGAGCTGAGACGGCGGCCATCCTGTGAGTGTGTGAGTGTGTGTGTGTGTGTGTGTGTGTGTGTTCATTGTCCAGTTAAAGGACAACACAGTGTGTCTCTGTGACGGAGCTGAGGGAAGGGACAGAGACACACAGTGTGTTTGTGTGACGTCTCGATGATGAAGTCTTCATTGATTCCTTCAATACGTCATTAATTATGACACTGTGTTTCTGTAACCAGTGTAGCATGAACGCATGAAGGAGCTAGAACGAGCACTCTGTAGAGCGCATACCTTCACATATCACAAGATCAGGCATTGAATTATGAAGATTTTGGCATTAGTTGCATGCTAATTGGAAAATAATTGTATAGTAAAAAGAAGATTTTGACCGTGTCATGACCTTGGCCTTTGGCCCGATTGATTCCAAAATCGAATCAAATGGTCCCCGGATAATAACCAATCATCCCACCAAATTTCATGCGATTCGGTTTAATACTTTTTGAGTTATGCGAGTAACACGCATTCAAATAAATAAATACACGCGATCAAAACATAACCTTCCGCATTTTCAATACAAAGGTAATTAGCACAGCAGCTAGTTAACTAGCCAGCCGCTAGATGAGTAAAATTTAACAACCTAATGCTAACGCACACTGCTGTTGCCAGATAAAAACATCTGCATCATTTTCAGTAACCAGTGGAGCACGAAAGCTGCAACCACATAGGAACTATACGTCTACATTTAATGCAAAACCCCAGTGCATGATGGGAAACCTCCAGCTCTCTTCCGGTATCAGAGCTGATTGGTTTAGATGTCATTATCTAGATATATTTCAAGAACGTGCATGTATTCCTTTATCAAATATAGGTTAGATGTTCTAATGTATATAATATGTGAAGCATTTTGAATGCTATTTAGTTGTGGTTAATATTTAATACATACAATACATGCGTTAAGTTTTTTGGCTTGAAATGTTTCCTAATTTGCATTTGACTACATCAATAAAAAAGATTAAATAAATCCACCGTAATCTAAATCAGTGCAGTTTTGAGGAGACTTTTAAGGGTTCATTAATTTTTTCAGGAGCATCGACAGATCAGTTTTCACTGTTGGAAGGAAGTACTGCTCTACAAAAGGACTTTGTATCTGTAACACACACACACACATACACACACACACACTGGGGCTGGCAGTTTGGAGACGTCGCAGAAAGACAGAGGGCTCATTATTCACCAAATATTTCTGTTTTGACCCTCCCACGTCTCTGTTTCCAAAACTGTGAAACCTGAGACGCTTTTAATTTGGAAAACAAAAGCCACAGTAATTGACCCATAACATGTTTAATTATCTTTGAAGGGGAATACAACCGTACGACATCGGAACCACAGGGGGCTCCTGGTGATTGCGAAAAATAAATGTGTATACGGATATATAAAAATGTATGTATATATTTATTAAATGTCTGTGTATATATTATATGTACATTCTCTTTGATTTATTGACCACTGAAACGCAAACTTATTTTGTTTAATTTGACCCATTTCTATATGTATGCATGTACTGTACATCATTATTTTTATTATATAATGTTGATGATACTTTAAATTCATTTGTGTTTATTCTACACATTATCTTTATATATATATATATATATATATATATATATATATATATATATATATATATATATATATATATCATATGTATTATATGTGTATATGTATATATTTATTACATGTGTGTCTGTGTGTATATATATATATATATATATATATATATAGATATATATATATATATATATATATATATATATATATATATATATATAAAGATATAGATAGATACATAGATACATAGGGGGAATCTTGATTTTTTAACCCCTGAAGTGCAAACTTATTTTCTTTAATTTTACCAAATTATAGTATTGCATTAGTTTATTTATTCATTCGTTTTGTTTACCGCAGTGTTGTGGTTTATCTTTGTATTATTCTTATTTATTCATGTCAATGCGCGGTCAAATAACTAAGAAGCGAATTCGTCAGAGAGGCTTTTATTTTGAAGGCTGCTGTTGTGACCGGAAGTTGTCCACCGATACCGGCGATTTGGAGCAAAGACCGGAAAAAGATCGTGAAACAAATAACAGAACAGAAGACGACATTTAAAGTATGTCAATGACCTTAAAGTAACCACAGCTTTTTTGAGGAGAAGTAACACATTGTTTTACAAATTTGAAGCCGACGGAAGTACGTAGCTAACGTTCGCTTTCTCGCTATGTCAGCTCGTTAGCTACCGAAGCTAAGGGCGGTCAGATGCCGTAAAGCAGAGCACCTGGTCGCAGTTGCCCGGTCAGTCTTAAGGGTGAGTGCTTCCGGTTTACGACCCGAACTCTGCTGCTGTTCATAGCCATCTGGGAGCTAAAAAACGACAACTTTACATTAAAGGTAAACATTATGGTGCCAAGTACATGAGCAACAATATGAGGTATTTGTACATTAGTTGAGTATTTCCATGTTGTGCAACTAACGCTATAGATATTGTACTTGTTGTTGTACTATATTTCGGAAGTAAATGTACTTTTAGTAAATATACTTCTTACTTTACAACATCTCAGAGGTAAATATTGCACTTTTGACTGTATTACATCAGGTATATCTTGTACTTTTGACTATTACATCAGGTATATCTTGTACTTTTTATCAGGTATATCTTGTACTTTTGACTGTATTACATCAGGTATATCTTGTACTTTTGACTAACCGTGATTACTTTAATTTTCTGGTCTGCTTATTGTTGCCCTGACTGAGAAGTTGTGTCTCCAGGATGCTTCAGGGGCCGTACGGCAGTCTGGACCGGGACCGCCCGCTCGTCCGGCTCCAGTTCACCAGCTTCGCCGTGGCGACGGTGCTGCTCCCGCTGACCGGCCTCATCGCCTGCCTCTTCATTTCACTCGTGTACCACTTTGAGGACTCCACGTTCACACACTGTCATGTGAGTCACCTGCTCTGAACGTCGAGTGTGTATCTCTGATGGAAGAGGTTTGAACTGATGTGTGTGTATTTTTCCTTTTTTTTTTGGCCTTCAGGTGTCGAACTACCTCCCATCCATCAGCGCCGCCATCAGCCGCGTACCGGAGCGCTACATCTGGCGCTGCTGCATCGGCCTGCACTCGGCGCCGCGCTTCCTGATGGCCGCCGCCTATTTCAGCTTCTACCGCGGCCGCTTCGCCCAGCGGCTGCCGGAGCTGCTGCTGAGCGGGCTGGCGCTCCTCTGCAGCCTCGCCGAGAACACCGGCCTCATACTGCTCACCTACGTGTCGTCCACCGAAACCTACAGTGAGCGAGACGTTTTATTTATTATATCTTTGAATAGGTTATTAATATCACGTATAAGTGTGTGTTTCTGAAGTCAGCCCATAAAATAATCCTTTATTAGTCCCACAGCGGGGATTTTTACAGGATTTACAGCAGCAGAGGGTAAAGTGCACACAAGAGACGGAGTAAACAAGATCAAAACAAGTATTATAAATAAGCAAAACTAAAAATAATCGGTCATGAATCGTGAAATAAAAGTGTTAAAACCCTGTTTGTGTTCGCAGGTGTTCATCAAAACAGTTTCATCGTGTTCATCGCCAGCTCGATACTCCACATGCTCATTACATGCAGACTGTGGTATGTGATCAAGAGACACTACGTGAACCCCGAGGTAAACGCACCTTCATCACGGACCACGTGCACGTTTCTCACCGTTATTAACCAGAATGTTTCCAACGAAACTCAGAAACTATTATATTAATCAACTTATTTCTGAGCTAGAAAGCTTTCTAAAGTATTATCCTTAAAGATTATCCCAATAATGGAAATTCACCACGACGTCATCAGGGAGCTATAAAAGTGATATTTTCCTCCTTTTTTGCTTTTTGTTGATCCAATCTTTGACCACATCCTAGGATCTGTTAGACCACTAATATATATATATATATATATATATATATATATATATATATATATATATATATATATATATATACCTTTTAGTTGAATCGCTTTGAAAAATATGGAATTATTAATATTACATATTATATTATAATATGCAACAACCTTACCAAGATTTATTATTATTATAATTATATATAGAGATAATGTGTGTGTTTATATAAGTTTCAATAATATTTAAAAATACAGATAAACATCAGATCGGTCCCAAACTTAAAAGAAGTGGGGATTTTATTTATTTAGATATTTTTTAGATATTATTATTTTCTGTATTTTTATCATCAGTACCACACTTCACCTGCAGGCGGCGCCACCTAGCTAAAGATCCACCTAATGAGCACAAAGCAGCTTCCTTTAATCCAGAGCTATCAGTCTAGCGTACAAGACTCCAGCGGCCCCTGAAGAGTCCTCGAGGACCCCCCGGTCCCGTAAGAGCTGCTCGGGGGGTTCAAACCCTCTTTATCTAGTTCCCCAGGGGGCCTGGAGGACTCGTGACCCTTTCGGAGCTCCGTTGTGGAGGTTCAAGGATGTTTTACTGGTGGAGGTCGTCTTCTTCATGGTTCTAAAAGTGCTTAAAGAGGCGTAACCGGTGCCTTGAAGAAGTTTGAAAAACTTGAGGACACTGTAGGAAGTACCAGAGCCTCCTGAGGGGGTCTTGACGAGGGCTGCAACAATCGACTATTTTAATAATCGATTAATCTGTTCATTCTGATAATTTTTTTTTAAAACACATTAATTTCCAACCATTTATTCAAAATCACAACCCTCAACGCTTTACTCCGTGAGTTTACTCGCCCGACTATTTGTGGTTTATTCTCGTCTGAAAGGGGGCGGGGCTTATCTCTGTTGCTTTGCTCCGTGGAAACCTGTTGTGGAAATCCCACAAACGTCGGAACATCTAACGCCGTCGTGTTTGGGTTCATAACATTAATATCATATATTTATATTTATACATAACATCACCCGTAGGCGCACGCAGCTCTGAACGACAGAAACCGATGAATAAGTTCCAGATTTAACTTCCGTCTGCGTTATTTCGGAGCTTCCCTGTTTCGCTCGGCGGTCGCAGCACTTAAACTCCCGTCTTCCTGTTGGCTCGCGTCATGTGACCGTTCAGCTTCCAGGAATCCTCCACCAGCTGACGCTCTTATTTTAATATTTAATATACATATCGTCAGGGTTCCCACACATCCTGGAGAACCTTTATGATTATATAATCCTTTGAGCACTCGTTATTTAAAGGCTTTTTTTACAGAATAACTTGTGTTTTCTGATTACACATAGCAGGTGAAGTTGGGTTAGTTGCCTGTTTTGTCTTCCAGCTTTCAGCTCAGTAAATATCTGTATTTTAAACAGACAGGAAGGATGATTTGACAAAAATACGCCAAATTATCTACAAGAAACTCCTGATGGCAGTCGACCGTCACTTTGATACTGAAAGATTACTTAAAAACATGAAAATTCTCTGGATGAAAGTGGATGTGTGCACTTTTCTGTTTTTACTTCCAAAGAACGTCTGTGTTTTATAAACAGGCAGTAGCACGGCCGCCTTACTCACATTAAATAATATATGTAACACGATGTGTATATATATATATATATATATATATGTGTGTGTGTGTGTGTATATATACATATTTATATATATACAAATATTTTCTATATATATATATATATAAATAAAATAATTATGAAATAATAATTAATTATTATAATATATAAATATATGTTTGTGTGTATATATATATATATATATATATATATATATATATATATATATATATATATATATATATATATATATATGTGCATTATATTATTAAACTCTCTTTGTGGTCGACCTTAGGAAAGGACGTCGTACCGCTGGAAGATGCGTCTCTTCATATTCAACGTCAGCTGTTGCGTGCTGGCCGCGTACTTCTTCAGACGCCACAATAAGCACTGTGAGACGGGAGGTGAGCGAGCAGAAGACCCGCTGTGATTGGTTGATGGAGACGGTGGAGTGTGTGTGTGTGTGTGTGTGTGTGTGTGTGTGTGTGTGTGTGTGGGGGTGGGGTTGTCTCTCACTCACTGCGCTCTCTGTGTGCCCTCCAGTCTACACGCTGTTCGCCCTCTGTGAATACCTGGTGGTCTTCTCCAACATGGCCTTCCACATGACGGCCTTCCGGGACTTCGGGAGCAAAGAGGTGGTCGTGGCCACGCCCCCTGAGGACAAACGATACTGAGCCGGCGACCTCCCCTGGGGGCAGGTGAAGGAGAACCCCGACACTTCATTTGACTTATTTAAAGGCGCCGTGCGGCCTCGTGAACGTCGGGAACATCCTGATGTCAGAACAAACATTTCATCGTTCCGAGTTGTTCTAACTCGTCGTGTCGGCGATACGGTTTCAGCTCTTTTTTTATTATGATCTTCAGCTGCGATGTCAAGATGTTTCATCCTGTACTTGATGAGTTTGTTGGTCTACAGATGAAACGTTTTGTTTTTAAACTGCACTTAAGAAATGGACGTAGTCGGCAGCAATTTAGTTGTTTTTTTTAAACCAGTGAACAGGAAGTGACCATATATGGACCAAATGAAACGCACCGTTACCTCTAATTACAATTAAAGATATTGCTGGAAACATTTAGGATAAAGTAATTAGACATATGACAACGGTCTCGTCGTTTTAGACGTTCAATAGTTGCTTATTGTACCTTTTTTAAACTGTTCTATTACGATTTTGGTATTAAAAGTAAAACACAAAACCTCAACTTTACCTTCGGAAGAGAAGGATTTTTATTTTGAAAATGTGTAATGTAATTATATTTCTAACTCTATTAGTTCCTTCTCCTAATGTAAAAAAAATATCTTCCTCTGATTTATTTTGCAGGAATAATGAAAGTTTGACTTTATTCTCGACATTCAAAATGATTGTTGATGTTTTTTCTCCTTATGACTGAAATTCAGTCAAATAAAATCCACATTTTCCTCTAAGGGCGGAAACTGAATCAAAATGATGACTTAAAAATTAAAATAACTGCAGATGAAAAGTGACGTAGTTATTAAAATTACACTTCCTGCTTGACTTTCATAATAAATGCATTTGAACGGGAAGGTCTTTTATCGTGAAACAACCACAATAAATGATTTTTTTAATAATTCTAATAAGGTTAGCTAAAAATCACTTTAATTTGTTTGAATTAGAAATAGATCAACTTCTATTATTATGAATAAACAGAGCACAACTCTTTATTACAAAGTTTGTGGTGCTGTAAGGGGAAATGATCAAAGGAGTTTATCTTGTACGGTGGCCTTTTGGGGACATCTGGGGATACTGCTGAGTCATGTGACATTCACTACAGCAGACGCCAGCACAAGCAGAGTCTATGAATATTTTAAAGTCTTATAAAGGTTGTAATTACGTGTTTATTTCATAATAAAAACACAAACGTTCCTGTTTGCCTTCCTGTCTTTCTCTCGGCTAGATTTTGAGTATTTGTGTTAGAAGCGGTGTCGCCCACTAGAGTCCTTTAGCCGACGCCCACTAGAGTCCTTTAGCCGACGCCCACTAGTCTCAGCCGATGCCCACTAGAGCCCTTTAGCCGACGCCCACTACAGTCCTTTAGCCGACGCCCACTACAGTCCTTTAGCCAATGCCCACTAGAGTCCTTTAGCCGACGCCCACTACAGTCCTTTAGCCGACGCCCACTAGAGTCCTTTAGCCAACGGCCACTAGAGTCCTTTAGCCGACGCCCACTAGAGTCCTTTAGCCGACGCCCACTACAGTCCTTTAGCCAACGGCCACTAGAGTCCTTTAGCCGACGCCCACTAGAGTCCTTTAGCCAACGGCCACTAGAGTCCTTTAGCCGACGCCCACTACAGTCCTTTAGCCGACGCCCACTAGAGTCCTTTAGCCGACGCCCACTAGAGTCCTTTAGCCGAAGCCCACTAGAGTCCTTTAGCCGACGCCCACTAGAGTCCTTTAGCCGACGCCCGCTAGAGTCCTTTAGCCGACGCCCACTAGAGTCCTTTAGCCGACGCCCACTACAGTCCTTTAGCCGACGCCCACTACAGTCCTTTAGCCAATGCCCACTAGAGTCCTTTAGCCGACGCCCACTACAGTCCTTTAGCCAATGCCCACTAGAGTCCTTTAGCCGACGCCCACTACAGTCCTTTAGCCAACGGCCACTAGAGTCCTTTAGCCGACGCCCACTACAGTCCTTTAGCCGACGCCCACTACAGTCCTTTAGCCGACGCCCACTAGAGTCCTTTAGCCGAAGCCCACTAGAGTCCTTTAGCCGACGCCCACTAGAGTCCTTTAGCCGACGCCCGCTAGAGTCCTTTAGCCGACGCCCACTAGAGTCCTTTAGCCGACGCCCACTAGAGTCCTTTAGCCGACGCCCACTAGAGTCCTTTCCTAGAAGTTGTTCCTCTGCAGGTCGTCCATTGAACTCAATGGAAAGTTATTAAAATGAGCTCCACCTTTAAAGTTCTTGGTCATCTCGTCTTCGTCATCCTGTCTTTGCCATTGCATACATTCCTTGGTCATCTCGTTTCGTCTTCTCGTTTGTGTTCCTTGGGCATCTTGTCTTCGTCACCTCACCTGTCATCTCGTCTTCGCCCGTGCCTGCATTCCTTCGTCATCTCGTTTTCGTCAGAGCCTTTGTTCCTTCTCTCAGCTTTATTCCTTGGTCATCTCATCTCCTTTATATCGTCTTCGTCATCTCATCTTTGTCAGCGTCTTCGTCACCTGAACAATGGTTCGGTTTTGTTCAGCTCTTTTCGTCGAGCCCCGGTCCGGCTATTTCTCAGAAATGTTCTCAAACTGAAAAAAGCCATAAAGTCTGGACTAAACGAGGAAAGTGTGAAAAGGACTCGAGCCGAGTTATTTATATCGTCTCGTTGAGTTTGCAAGAAGACGTCGAGTTTTCGTGTTTTGGTGTATTTTAAAACGGTTTCATGAGCCATCGGGTAAAAGGATGTAATCTCTTAATCTGACAACATGACACCGACCACATGCCGAGAACAAAACACGTCTCAGTAATGACGATTACATTAAAAACATGACGGTGCACGTCAACATGCAGCTGCAGTACATTCTAAGAGTGAACAACTATTTATTGAACTTCCTTCTATTTACATCGGTTCATGACGCCACACGAGCGGCTTCCCGTCCGCCCGTCCTCCCCTCCACACCGATTGGGCGTCATAGTGCGAGAGTGAAGGCGCTTTCAACGCAGACTAAAACTATACGCCACTCCGAAACTTTTGCATCAGAAAAAAAGTTCATAATATGTATTATTTTTGTATATTTGTATATTCATTTATGGGACTACACTTCCCGTACAGCTTGAACAGGAAGTTTAATCTCACCATGGCTTCAGTGACTTATCTATGCGCTCCATCTAAAACCAGTTTCTTTGGCCACATTTGGTCAAATCTGCATCATAAAAGTTCAAATATCATCTCCCGTCTGCAAAGATGTTCAAACTACACTCAATGAATTACTTTGATACCGAAGAAAACCCCAAAACAGACGAGTTCTGAGGAGGTTTTTTACATTTTTAAGTGGGTTTCTAGACGTTAATTCTTCAGACGTCAGAGATAAAATAAGTCACTGACTCAAATATTCAGTTTACTATTTCAATGTTTTTTGAGGAAGAAGAGGAACTTTTTAGTAATCAGATACTAAGTGTATTAAAATAATCACCTCAGTGATCTGCGTGTCCATGCTGCCCGTTGGACTGCAGCCAAACTACAGAAACCTAACTTCCTGTTGCTTCACCTCTCAGCAGATGAAGAATGAAACAAAGAGGTTTCTGTTCTGGTGTTTCAGTGAAGAGTTTAAAAAACAATCACAAGAGCGTCTTTAAAGTAACTTACATTAAAATCAATGAAGGAAGAAAACTGTGTTTTTGTGGTCAGAAAGAGGCAAAAGATTTACTGCAAGTCACCGGTCTGACGTCACGTCTACAGACGGTGTGAAGCTTCTCCAAGGAGCTTGTGTGTCGTGTCTGGCGCCCCCTGTGGACTAAGATGGTACTGACAGAGCAACAGGGTCCCTTTAGAAAGCCTCATTGTACTGCAGCAGGGTCTGACAGGGGGTCAGTTCTGGCGTAGAAATATTGTACATAAGAAATGTTCTCTAATATTATAACATAAATCCATTTAATTTGAAACCTTCAAAATAAAAGCACAGGATCTTTTTCTTACATTTCCTGAAGAAAAGGCGATTATAAGTCTTTCAAGTTGTATGGGGCCACATGAAATGATGCAGCGGGCCGGATTTGGCCCGCGGGCCTTTTGTTTGACACCTGTGGTGTAGAGGATCAGGACTAAACTGAGACTGGTAACTTTAATAGACACTAAACAAGACCACAAGAAAGCAGCTCGCCTTAAAAACTCGTTCAGACCAAATAATACGAGACGTCATCAGCATTTAAAACGACGGATTTTCATTTGGTATTTAATAATTTCTCAAAGGCTATAAGTTCATTACAGCATTAAAAATGCTTTAAATTAATGCTCCCCACCCCCAAAAAAACAAACGTAAGATTCTAACCAAACGTTTAAAAAAAAAAAGACCCAAAGAAGCAACAGACCATTTTCTTTAGCACAGTTTCTTTTTTTACAAACAGTCTCTGTTGCCACAGTAACCGGCTGGACGTGGCGTTTGCAGGCTCCGCCCCTACAGCAGGACGCAGTGCTTCTTCTGGGCGGCGGGCTGCGGGTTGAGGAAGGCCCTCACGGCCTCGGCGAACACCTCCTTGATGCCGTCCTGGTTGAGCGCCGAGCACTCCAGGTAGCGCATGGCCTGGATCTGGCGGGCGAGGGCGGCGCCCTGGTGGTGGGTGACGGGCGCCTGGTTCTGCTCCTTCAGCTTCCGCTGGGTCTCGCCGTCGTTCCGGAGGTCACTCTTCGTGCCGACCAGGAGGATGGGGACGCCGGGGCAGTGGTGAGACACCTGGAGACGAAACGAAGACGCGCGTCTTTTAAAAAAGGGGAAGTCGGATGTTTTCGGGGAGAGTCGGTTCGATTATTTGATTCCATCTTGAAATAGATAATAAAACATTTCTGGAAACAACGTTAAGAACACGATAACGCTGCGTTCCAGTGTTTTGTATTTGTATTTTTACGACATGCTGCAGCCTCCCTCACAAAATGCGCCCTCTTTGCATGCGGTACATATTCAGTAGGGACACAGTACTTCCTCATAGACTTGACCTTTGACCCTCTTGCTGCACAAAGCTATTGTGAATATAAGCTGACCTTCCTGGTATTTTTGTCAAAATATGACTAAATACTAAATAATTATAGCTTGAATATGGAAAGTAATTCTCCTCAGGAATCGGACTGCTCTCCATATTTTCTTCTTTTAATTATTTAAAGGGACATGCAAGAAATAAAATGTGCTACTGCTTAAAAGCAGCTTGTTAGCTTAGCTTAGCATAAAGACTGGAAACCAGGGGAAACTGCTAGCATGTGTCTGAGCAGAAATAATTGTCCGGCACATAAAACTGAATTCTTGTTTATACTTTTTTTTTTAAGGAGATACATGTTTAATCAGTGCTGGTACTTTAAAACATTTTTTTTACAGAATGATGGCGACTAAATGTGAAGCCACATGACTTAAATAGTTATTAAATTAAATTAAATTACATTTCATACATTTTTCAATACAAAATACTATTTGTATGCTGAGACCTTATCGTGAATTTATATTCAGAACATAATATTTAAGGGGAAAATGTAGTGATGAACACAATTATCATGAAATGTATAAATAAAGTGCCCATGTGATGCTTTCAAGACCCAGAAATGTATTAATATAAAAGCAGGAAATTAAAGTGCTCTCGTTTCAAATTAAACTTATTTTTTAAAGAAAAAGCTGTAAAACGTAAAAAAAAAAAAAAAAAGTCTGCCTCTGTTGCCGGGCAGATTTGCGACCTCTGACCTCTGGATGCCACTTGTGTTTGATGTTCTCGTAGGAGGCGGGGCTTGAGATGGAGAAGCAGATGACGAAGACGTTGGTCTGCGGGTAAGACAGCGTCCGCAGCCGGTCGTACTCCTCCTGACCCGCCGTGTCCCACAGGTTCAGACTGATAGTCCTGTTGTCCAACGTCACCTGAACGCACCGCACACACACACACACACACACACACCTCATCAGAGTCCAATGAAATACTCTTCAACCATTTTAATCGATTACTTTTAAAAGAACTTCCAGCGATTTGCTGTATTTTTATTTACAATAATCCGACTTTAAGCAGAATATTTTTGGGCTCTTTTTTATTTGTTCAGACAAAAACAAGATATTTGAAGACGTCAACTTCGACTTAATAGATAATGAAGATAATCGCTAGTTAGAGACGTACACACACACACACACACCTGGCTGCTGTAGTTGTCGAACACGGTGGGGATGTACTCTTTGGGGAACGCTCCGGTGGTGTAGGAGATGAGGAGGCAGGTCTTCCCCACCGCGCCGTCCCCCACCACCACACACTTGATGCTCTGCATGACGACCTCTGACCTCTGACCTCTGACCTCTGGCCCTTCACAACCTGCGACACACAACAAGTTCCCGTTTCTTTTCATGTGAACATTTCTTCTCCTCAAGTTCTTTTGCTACTTCCCACTTCTACTTTACTGAAAGTAAACATGTGTACTGTACTACTGAGAGGTCAACCTGTCCTGGCACAGTGTGGTTTTAGTACTTTTACTTTTCCACCGCTGCATAAACAATAAATAAACCAGAAATGATCCTAATGTGAACATCTGGGCCGTTACTTCACCTCCGGAGAGCCGGGCGCTTCACTCTTCCTCTCCGGCCGGCGGCGACACTTCACTTCCCTTCAGTTAACACAGTTTGTTCAGAGACACATGGCGTCCCATCGTCTGGCTGTAGGGGGAGATGGAGGGGGGGTATTTGTCAGTATTTGTTTTTATGGAAATCATCTCTGCAGAAGGAAACGGTCTCCAAACAAAACAGAGATGTTAATCTGCACACGCTCCAACGATTTGAATACCGGTACCAGCGTGACTCACACACACACACACACACACACACACACACACACACGTACACCATCAGTTTCAAAACTGTATTTACGTGACAGAAAGACACCTGCTTGGATTTGTATTATTTTTCCACAAGCTTCACTTAAAAGGAGGTGGACCAAACTACTAAGGACACGTCCAAGTCACCAAGGCCACATCCAAGTCACCTAGGCCATATCCAAGTCACCTAGGCCACATCCAAGTCACCAAGGCCACATCCAAGTCACCTAGGCCACATCCAAGTCACCAAGGCCACATCCAAGTCACCTAGGCCACATCAAAGCCACTTAGGCCACATTCAATACACAAAGGCCACATGGATATGTAGACTAGAACATTCTGGAGGTGAAGATATATAAATAATATTATTATTGTATTATCTTAATTGATTATTGTTTTCAATTATAAAGGTATTTTTATATACATTTAATTTGTATCATTTACCTGTTTCTGACTATTATTTTAATTGTATTAAAATGTATTTAAAAAGTTGAATTATATAGTTATTTAATTAATATTTTTTGAAGAATGTTCTTCCTGTGTCTTACGACTTTTTATTTGGGAAAAAAGCGTGGCTTTTAGTTAATATTAGTGCATGTGAGGGTCCCTTTTTAGTGCATGTGAGCGTGCCTTTTAGTGCATGTGAGCGTGCCCCACTGGTTAGCGTCGTTAGCGCCGTTAGCTCTCTGCCATGAGAGCCATACGGAGGCAATGGGTCGCTGGTCGCTGGATATTCTGAAGTTACAAGAGGAAGGTTTCCTTCACACAATGAATGTGCGTCAGATAACTGATCTCCATCCTTCTCTTCCTCTTTTGTCTCAACGTGTTTTATTCTTTCTTCCTCTCACAGTCCCCCCCCCCCCCCCCCCAGACAAAACCGTCACTGATGAAGCTCCTGTACATCATTTACCTTCAAATTGTAACGTTGAGCACAAAAATTCAGAAAAGAGAGCTGCAGCCAATCAGAGGCGGGCGTATTTAAAGCGACGCGTTTAAACTGGCAGCTTTCAAATGAATCTCTGAATGTAATCATCGCGGAACCGGAGGCAGCGAGTCGGACTCGTCACGTCTTTAAGTTCTTAAGTTTCTGCCGTTGCTGCATTATTTCAACATGAAAACCACAGTGAGGGACCCCCCCCCCCCCCCCCCACACACACACACACACACACACACACACCCTCCAACTACTCCTGAGTTACAAAAGGACGTCTTTCAACACTATTCTGATTCAACCTTCATGAACCAACCGAGCACCACATTCGGATTAATCCGCCGCTGAAAATAGTCCCCGGGTCAAAAGCAAGGTTCTACTCTTTAAGTTCACGTTCTGAATATCCCCCCATTCCACCCCCCCAACAGCAGGAGAAAGTGAAACCAGTGTGAGATCAGAGGTTAGAGCTTCCAGCAGGAGTGAGATCAGCCGACCTCCGCCCAGAGAGAGAGAGAGAGAGAGAGAGAGAGGAGGAGGGCGGGGTCGGCGTCCCCAGAGTCTGGGTTGAACCACTTTCTGTATCCAGACATCTGGAGGGAGACATGACGGAGTTAAACTATGTTACTGCTTGGGACTCGTCGGACGCTTCACGCTCAGATCGCCGCTCTTCGTCTTTCTTTGCTACTCTTCCTCTTTAGCAGAGCAGACGACACAAAGATCAAACTACTCAGAGCCTTTAGAGAGACGCTTAAACATGCATCAACACTTCTTCTTCTTCTACTCCTTATCTGTTAAAGCATGATATGTGAAGATTTGTTGGATTTGAGTGAATAACTTTGAATGTATCGCTCGATGCAAAATGGAAAGTATTCAGATCTTTCACACAAGTACAATTATTAATACTGCAGTGGAGATATTTAAAGTCATGGGTTCAAAATCTTACTTGTACACAAGTATAAGCATCAATATATAATTAAAGCACCAACAGTACTCTGTAGAAGGGCCTATATTAGAAGCTCATATATTAGATTATAATATTGATGCATTCACGTGTTCATCTCTTTAATGTTGCAGATTGGACGGAGCGCATTCGTTATACTTAATGCTGCTACGTTAGCTGCTAACCCACAATATCATAAACTAGACACAACATAAACACGGCACCAGGTCCCTGATAGAGGGAATACATTTCTCCATAAAATGCTCTTTTAACCCTCCTGTTAACTTCACATTTACTAACATATTTTACCCGTACAGCAATTAAAACCTCCAGAAAATTATTAGAATTAATATTGTTTCCCAAGTTTAAGTGTGAGGTACTTTATGTTTGTTTGTTGACTACCTAAATAGCCCTTTAAAAAAATAATAAAGTTGATATTTCTTATATGTTTGACCCCAAAGAACAACGACGTTAAACATTGAATGAGGTCAAATTGACCCTAAAGGTCACAGGAGGGTTAAAAAAGCAAAAAGTTGAGTTGATTAACCCCTAAAAATAATCCCAGGCGTCTCTTTCCCATTGTGTCGGTGTCTGTGAACGCAGCCTTAATGGAGGAGAAAATAACGCTGAGGTCGGCATCTAAAACTAACGTTTCGCCCACAATTTGAGGATTTATGGCGACTAGCGTTAAAACGCGATCCGTCTCCGTGTTTCAGGAACTGGCGAGCCACTTCAGTTTCGTCCCGTCAGCTGTGGTCTGGTTTCTGCGTCTCTATCTGACGACGCTGGTTTAGGAAGAGTCTGCCGACCCGCAGAGGAACCGAGTCATCGCGGGAGTTTTGAGGTTCACAGGAAGTTTTCACGTCTCTGTGGACTTTTTCTACTTTTTCTGAAAGAGAAGGAACACCTGCTCCGCAACGTGACTACCAGTAGACCGCGGACAGAGAGAGGTCGTGTACATCTGCACAACTTCAACCGGGTGGTGGACCACATCTGAGGAGAATAAACCAGATGTTACGACATGGCTTTCCCCTCGTAGTCCTTGACACGTTTCAAACCACACAGGTGTTCACGTGAACAGGATGTTCCACTAAACCACTTGAAGGTATTGAAACCACAGAATATTGGTAAAAACTAGGACTAAGACGGCAGAGGATATTCAACCAAACTGGCGTTAAAACGGGATAATATCAGACAGATCTGGAGCTAGAACATTAGAGATTATTGGATCAAACTTCCTAAAACACCGAGGAATATTGTGCTAGACCGGAGACCAGAGACCAAGACCCAAACACAGAGACACAAAGGAATATTGTGGTAAACTCAGACTGTAGTCCCAGAGATTATTGGACGAAACAAAGGACTAAAACACCAGAAAATACTGAACCAATGCGCCAGGGATTAAAATACCACTAAATATTAAATCATAACAGGATTAAGAAAGCAGAGCATATTGGACCAAACTGAGGCTAATTACACTGGAAAATATGAAACCAATCTGGGGCTAGAACATTTGAGATTATTGGATCAAACTGTACTTAAACACCTCAGAATATTGGATCAAACCAGGACTAGGACAGCAGAGCTATTTGGAAACTATGGGATCAACCTTGGGCTAGAGCATTGGAGATTATTGGATTAAATTCTCTAAAACACCATGAATATTGTGTTAAACCAGGACTAAGATGACAGAGATCACTCGAACAAACCGGGAATAAAACAGTGGAAACATGTTGGACTCAACCAAAAATATACAAGAGACCAAAAACACACATCGGATCCAACCGGAGGGCCGAGAAACTCGGAGCCAACCGAGGCTAAAACATCAGAAACTAGAACGGGCACTCGGTAGAGCGCATACCTTCACATATCACAAGACTGGGCATTGAATTATGAACATGTTGGCATTAGTTGCATGCCAATTGGATAAGAATCGATAAAAAGAAGATTATTGACCTTTTCATGACCTTGACCTTGACCGTTGAACAGAACAATCCCAAAATCTAATCAAATGGTCCCCGGATGATAACCAACCATCCCACCAAATGTCATGCGATTCGGTTTAATACTTTTTGACTTATGCGAGTAACACGCATAAAGGTTTGAATCCCACCCGACGGCTCGTTGAGATGACCTGAAACCACTTTGACGGAGGGCGAAGCCGAGAGGACAATAAGCACCTCTCCGTCTGCAGACGGCTGTGAGGGTCATCGTACTGATCGAGTTTGTTTTCTCTTCCATTTTGAGTCTGAGTCCCCCCCCCCCCCCCCCCAACAAGAGGAACTGGTCTGTGTTGAAACCGAAACAGGAAGGGTTCGGCCGGCGCTGTGTTCACCCAGCAGAAGGCCGTGTGAAGGAAATGTGTTTACTGAGACCGATCTGAGTCGCAGCGCCCGCCGAGGCACTCAAGACTCTCAAGACTCTCAAGACTCCAACCCCAGAGCCACAGACATCCTGCTTGAGGGGCGGCTGCATGACGACAACATCGTCCTGGTCTCAGACTCTGAGGATTATTGAACCGGATCAAAAGCAACCAGGAATATTAGAGCAGCCTGAGGACTAAAACACCAACACAGGTTGGACCGGAACAGGAATTCATTCCCTAAGAATATCAGACTAACCTAAAACAATAGCACCAAGGGGATTGGACAATACCTGGATTAAATCTGGTTTAAAGACTAGAAGATATTAGGCCTGGATTTATATCAAACATTATTAGACCAAAACAGGAAGAAAAGAAACAGCAGATATCATGGTCCAACAACCAAACCACAGAATATCGGACAAAATTAGAGCTAACATATCAAAGATTACTGGAGCAAACCATGACTGAAACAATTGAGAATATCAGATCAAACCAGGATTAGAAAATCTGAGTATTGGGGAAAGAACGAGGCCAAAAGGCCAAAGAATATCGGACCTCACTAAGAGCAAAAACATATTATATTGGACCTAATTACGATAAAACATTAGGATATTAACCCAAACCATGGAGATAAAAGCCTCTAACATACCAGATTATCTTGAATCAAATCAGGAATAAAACATCAGGATATTAACCCAAACCAGGGAGATAAAGGCCTCTAACATACCTGATAATATTGAATTGAACCAGAAATAAAACATTAGGATGTTAACCCAAACTAGGGAGATAAAGTCCTCTAACATACCAGACTATCCTGAATTAAACCTGGAATAAAACATCAGGATATTAATCCAAACCAGGGAGATAAAGGCCTCTAACATACCTGATAATATTAAACTAAACCAGG
>CM070088.1:19787063-19922063 GCA_036178185.1 Liparis tanakae
TCCTGAATGAAAAGAAACAAATAGATGGAACACATCAGGTTGATTTATGTGATACTGTCAAATATATTGAGGCTCAATTTGTAATCAATAAATTGTGAGATGTTTTTAGGTGTGAATTTATTTCCTGTGTTTTAGGGACTGCTGTGCTGCCTTCAGGGTCCTGCAGGCTGGAGCTCAGGAGCAGCTCTTGTGGGACTGCTGGAGGACCTCAGAGGCAACTCTCTGCAGCCTTCCTGAGGTGGGGAGGGAACCCTGTACAGGTTTGGTGGCACCTTGCAGCTGAACTACACCGAGGGAGAGGGAGCTGCTGACGAGTTGTGTTCATTTAAGATAAATAAATAAAAGATAACTCAATGTATTCTGATAAATCAGTTTATTTAATAATAATAAAAATGTTTGGCTCAAAACTATCCTCCTTTTTTGTCGCCACGCCACATCCACGTATGATAATCTATAGGTCCTCCATTCTGACACCAAGTCAGTGATCAGGCCTTATAATAATAGTAATAAATATTACTTCTGCTGTGCTGAGCCTGGAGTCTGTTCCGCCTCTACCTGGCGATCATCTATATGACACCTGCCATAAATATGATACCCGATACAAGATCATAAAAACAATATGATACCATAGATACGATACGTAATGAATGAATGAATGGTAATGAATAAAACATCTGTATGGTTCACTTTTTACCAACACAACAAATGGCAGTAATATTAGTATTAGCCTACAGACAGGTATGAATGAAACTACATGGAGCCATCATACATTGATTATACACTATGAGGCCTTTAGTTTGACCAGATGATACAGAGTTTGTCAGTATGAGCGTTGCATAACTTTACAGACTGTCTGCATTGGAGACAAAGAACTGAAACATTTCACTTCTGGCATGTTATTTTTATTTTTTTATGGATCATAACTTTTCAGGGAGAAGGTTGAAGTAAGGATACCAAGTAATACCAAAACGGTTGACACTGACAAAGAGATCTCAAAAAAACGAAAACCATGTTTCCGCCCGGTCTCGAACCGGGGACCTTTCGCGTGTGAGGCGAACGTGATAACCACTACACTACGGAAACTCTGTGAGGAGGTGCGTTCAGGGACCATAGTTATAATGAGCACTCAGTGTATTTTCTGACGAGTGGATTTTAAGTCCAGTGTTACTTTATGAGCGTGTGAAAGATAAACGTTATGTTCAAGTTGCCTATTGAGGGGAAAACCTTCCAAAATACATTTATCAGCATTATAATAATGATGTGATGGACACGTTCAGGGTCACGTGTCCCAATCCAACCCATAGATGGGCTGGATTTAGACACACTAGGCAACATATATATAATATATATATGTAATACAATTAGTATTATTATCTATAACAATAAAACTAAACAATTGAATTAGCTAAAGCTAAATATTCACAATGAGTTTTGATTAACTTTTCACAGATGATTGACACAATGATAAAGTAAGGCTTGTGTTGCTGAGAAGTTTAACTGACTGCTTGAGCCTGAAGACTATAATACAGAATCTGAGCATTTTACTCACGTTTCTGGATTACTTATCCATTACTGGGAGACTATAAAATCGAACTTATTGCCGCGTCCTTGAACGCAGCCTCAGGGCCGTGTTCTGCCGTTATCTGCCGCGTGTTTGAGACGACCCGGTCCGAAAGAACTTCACCACGCGACCGGTCCGTGCTCCGGTGTTCGGTAAGAGCTCATGTTGAGCTGAAGATACCGTCTGCTTTGACCTTTACTGTTCACGACGCGAGTGGAAACTTCTAGAAATGCTCTTTTTTTTAATTAATGTAGTCCCGTTAGCTCGATGCTAGGCTATGCTAACACTGTAGCAGATGAATCAACAGCCAAGCTAATCTAAGTTCGTTATAGCGTAAGCTAAATACAGCAGTTACGTTTTATTTTTTACAATATATATATTTAATGCTTTATTTATCTACATGTGCACACGTAGTTATGTCTTTTCTCTGTATAAATGTGGTATCAACGGTCAACTCTAGTTCACGTTTCTCCTCCATTTCTGTTTCAGTGACGTCAGACTTTCGCGTCTTCACTTTGTACGTAGTTGGTAACTTTTGCCATTTTTTTAATGTCGTATTAGTACTTTGAACTGTTTGAAAATAAAAAAACATACCAGATAGTTTTGACCCTAATTTTTTTATTATTATTAAATTAACCGATTTATCCTTTTTTTTGGTATTATTAAACTTCTCGGAAAAATTGAGTTGGTCTTTCTTTATTTGTTCATCTTAAATGAACTTTATTTAATGAATACAACTCGTCAGTGCTGCAGTGACGTCAGATTCAAGTCTTTGCATTGAATTCTTTGCGTTGAGTTTTTACCCGTGTCTACTTTAACTGTGGTTAAATTAAATAAATGATGCCAGTGGATACCCCCCCCCCCCCAAAAAAAAAGTCCTAATAAATATACTGAGTTATCAGAATAAATTAAGAATGAAGCATCAGGAGCTCTGAGTTGTAGGATTGTAAACTTCTGTGAATGACGGCAACTTGTTGTGTGTTTCCTGACAGACGGAAAAGAAGTGAAGTGAAGCAGTGACGGCCTCAAGGGCGGCTGGAACTTTACGTCGGACCCCTCGTTGAAGGACAGGATGGGCACCAGGCTGGATGGAGCTTCCCTCACAGCGGCACTGGTCTCCTGAAACAAAGCGTCACACGGAGAGGACAACAAGTATTCACAATCGGATCATCATTATTGATAATTGACTGGCAATTTATCTGGATTACCTGAGGGACTGTGGCCTCTACAGCTGCAGGATGCTCCGTCTCCTTGGCAACCGCAGCGGCCATGCTTGGCTGTGTCTTGTGCTTGTCCCAGTTGAGAGGAACAGGACGACAGCCGGGCTCCACGTAGTCCAGACCGAATCTCTCTCCCGTGTCTCCGTTGGTGACCTGCAGCGCTGGATATTTTGCCTTTGCCGTCACCTTTGCAGACAAATTGTTCAGCGCTGCTATCAACACGGGGTCGAACACGGCTGGCAGCTTCAGGTCAACCAGGCTCTGGGAGTTCCAGCGCACCACGCCTGTCATGGTCTGCGCCTGGAATAGTTCACAGGAAACCCGGTTCCCCCGTCACCCACTGGGCTTGGCTCCCTCTCCCTCGGTGTAGTTCAGCTGCAAGGTGCCACCAAACCTGTACAGGGTTCCCTCCCCCACCTCAGGGTCGCTCAGGCAGCCTCTCAGAATGTGCACCCGCTGAATCCTCCATATCTTCAGCATGGAGGCTTTGAAGAGGAGCAGGTCGTTGGCATCTCCCTGGTCCGCAACGAGGAAGGCTGCAGAAAGGAACTGGCAGGAAGGTGTAGAGAGAGTGATGCTCCGAGACTGAAGCGCTGCATGCAGTGGAACAAGTTCAACTCCGTCAGCTGCTTGGCCATGTCCTCCGGTGACCTACCGAAATACTTCGGGGACGGCAGCTCAGAGATGGAGTCGATGAGCTCCGCTTGAGGTGGATGACGCCACAGAGACGGCATGTTCATCAGGTGGCGTACCGGATCACTTACTTAGCCTAGTGTCGAACTTAGAGGGAGACGGGTTCAACATCTCTCTCTCCAGCTCCTCGTCCTCTTCCATCACTGGGAGAAGCATCATGAACATGAGGTGTGTGTGTGGTGCATAACATGGTCACTACAGAGCTGCATGTGTTAGTGAACTGACCTGGAGGTCTCCGTGTGGCTGCAGTGGGGGGGCCGGACTCAGCCCTCTGCTGCTGCAGGATGGACATCTTGCTATTTTTTTTTTTATACACTTCACTCCCACAATGAAGGCCGCATAACCGTCCGCCCTGCTCCTCCAGATGTGCTCCCAGGCGTCCTTGGCCCCGACTCCAAAGCCCACAAGAGAGTCCCCTTCTGATGCCACAGGTGAAGGAGGCTTCCTGGAGGAAAGGTACTCCCTCAGGGCCTCAACTTCCTGGAAGCTCCTGGTGTAGTCCAGGAATGACAGCAGGCTGTTTCCCTGGGGTTTAAAATGACCGTCTCTCTCCTCTTCTTCTACCGTTTTCATCAGGTAGATGGCGTAGCCAATGTCATTTTCCAGGAGCCATCTGAATACTTTGCCCTTGTATTTGCCAAATTGCAGGACGTACTCCCCCATCACCTCCTGACGGTCGGACACTTCTCCTCCCCGCTGAAGGAGCACGGTCAGAGCATTGGTGCTCACGCGATCCTGGAGCTGAGCAGGAGACTCGTCCTGAAGCGAGGGATCTCTTTTCATCCTCCTCCGCCACCTTCTTCCACTCGGCCGCCCTCTGCTTTGCAGCCTCCAGCTCGCGCTCAAAGAACGGAGCCGCTGCAAAGTCCTCAAAGGACATGCGGGGGTCTCTCAGGCCTTCACATGCATACGTCTTAAAGACCTTGGTGGAGCAGTAGAAGTATTTAACTGTCTTCGTCTGGAAGAAGAAGTGAACCGTCGGCAAGGTAGCCGGACTTTGGCTGACCAGGCCGGACAGTTCCTCGTCATCTTCGGCTACGGATGTTGCTGCTGCTGCTGCTTCTCCAGGATCTCAGCCACCATCTTCTCCAGTGCTCTGCCACAGCTGCTGTGTCTCCAACAGCTTCTCTGTTCTCTGGGCTGGTGTTCAGAGACGAGCTGGTGTTTTTCTTTGTGGCCAGATGCTTGACGTACCGTGAGATGTGTTGGCCTGTGGTCGGGTGTAGCAGACTGTTCGGGTCGGTGCACCCCCTCTGGACCGTGGCGGCCTCATCATCATCCTCCTGCTTCAGCATGCGTGGAGCTCCGTGGTGTTTGATCAGAAGCCGTCGACGGCAGCTGAACTCCCGTTTTTATCGGTCCGGTGCCAGCGGCCATATGGAGGTCGTAGGGGCGTCGTTTACCTGGAGCAGATGACTCCTGCTGATGAGCCTCTGATGGGGGTCCACACAGGAAACAACCGCAGCTACACGAAAAAAGAAGTTTACGTGTGAGTATGAACTCCAAGCTCACTGGTGGTTGATATCTGTGGTTATTTGTTCTCTGGTGACACGATGATGATGATGATTTCTAACTGATCAAAGGACGTTGCTACCGAGTTACAGATGGAGAACGAGCCTCACGTTACTGACCACGGAAATGCTCCTGCTCATGTTTTTAAGTAAGCATTAGAGTGTTTCTCCACAAGAATACACCAAAAAGTAGAAAAATGAGACATTAAACCTAGAGGGAAAAACAAGACGACTAAACTACATAACGTCCAGAGCATTGGTGCTCACGCGATCCTGGAGCTGAGCAGGAGACTCGTCCTGAAGCGAGGGATCTCTTTTCATCCTCATGGCCTCACCGGAGGGATCCTGCCGCAGATGACCAGATGGTCCTTTCTGAAGGACACCTCCTTCCTGCCTGGGGAGAAGTTGGTGGTCTTCTTCATCGTCTCCTGTGCGCAGCAAAACACAACGCAGCGTAGAGACAGAGTCCCTCACGTTAAGTGATGAGCATTTATAATAACAAGGTAACAGCTTTATTTATTACACAGATATAGGCAGACGGACAAAAAAAAGAAGTGTTTTCTACCTTAATTATTTTATATTCTGCTTGTCATAGGACTTGAACCCATCTTAAACGTTGGGATTTGTAGTAATTACCCATTCAAACTAATATTATTCATAAAGACAAGTCAATGAGTTCCTGTTGATGCTGACCACATTTACACACACAACACCAGGGACGTGCGGTCAGGGGAGGCAGGTGAGGCTGAGATTCTTTTTTAAATTTTTTTAACTCAAGCTCAAAAGAGCCATATGCCGTCAAAGGAAGAGCCATATATGGCTCGAGAGCCAGAGGTTCACGACACCTGATCTATCGTAACTGGGTATTTACAACACTGAAGTAAATTTTAAATACCTGAAGGGGGCTCTACAAGGGAAAAACTACATAATGGGGCTTTAAGTTAAAGAACTAAATATGCATAACATCAAATATATATTAATATTTGTCCACCGATATTTATGCATGACTAATTTCGAACATGTTATTCAAAATCGCTGAATTTGTCTATTTCCTGTTCAAATACAAATGAAACGAGGTGACCTCACCTCTGATTGCGCAATGCTTCACAAACTGGGTTGAGACATGTAATTGGCCCGTGCGGTTTGCCGTATCTCTGCATGTCACCAATATAATGTTTGCAGATATGTTTATTTGCCCTGATTTTCCACAATCTGGCTTAGGTCTTTAACCACCACAGTTTAATGTTTGTAAGTAACATATAAGTGACATATTTAGTTTTGCCGATGGGAAATAAAGCCGCAGGGTGAGACAGATATTCCTCTGCCGCCCTGCAGAGGGCGCTAGTGAGCCACCGGGACTAGTTGCTACTTCTTCTACGCTCCGTTTGTTTTTGTATTTTGCTGCCAGACCGCCAACATGGAAGAGGATTATATGTCTAAGCTTAACAATGTCTCAAAACTGGACTTTCAGTCAAAAGTGGACGTGAGTAACACAGGTAGACCAACGCCGGAGCTAAAAGGTTTGCTTCAAACTTTTTCTTACTTACTTTTACGTATCTGTAATATGTACCGTGCGCGCGTGTGTTGTGTGAAGAATGCTGATGAGACATGAAATAACCAGTACCAATTGAATAAGCCCCTTTTGGGTTTATACATTTGTAAATCTGACACTAAATGAGTCAGTGCCTCACCAACCATGAACCTCGCACGTCACTGGACAACTCCATACATTAAATAACCGTACGGTGCTAACAACACACAGTGTTACAGTGCTAACCAACACAAGTACAGTAAACTATAAAAACAGTTGAGCAACATATACAACTAAAAAACGTTCATTAAGTAACTTAATTGACAAAATGCGGCGTACTTAAGTGTAACTGTTGGTCCGAAAAAGAGCCGCGAAAAGACGCTGCGCGAGGCTCGGTGTGTGTGTGTGTGTGTGTGTGTGTGTGTGTGTGTGTGTGTGTGTGTGTGTGTGTGTGTGTGTGTGTGTGTGTGTGTGTGTGTGTGTGTGTGTGTGTGTGTGTGTGTGTGTGTGTGTGTGTGTGTGTGTGTGTGTGTGTGTGTGTGTGTGTGTGTGTGTGTGTGTGTGTGTGTGTGTGTGTGTGTGTGTGTGTGTGTGTGTGTGTGTGTGTGTGTGTGTGTGTGTGTGTGTGTGTGTGTGTGTGTGTGTGTGTGTGTGTGTGTGTGTCAAACCGGAACAAACGGGGTCTCTTTGCCTCGTGTCCAGGGGAAAAACAGCGCCCCCGAAATCCCACTTGTGGCCAAAGATATATTGCATCGGTAGTGATAAGAACTACCATAGAGAATGAATGGGAAAAGTTAAGGACTACTATACACGGATCTGACGCGAAAGGTCCCCGGTAAATGACTTTAAATCAACAAACATAACTTCATGCTGACCTCTAACCCTGTGTGGAAATTATCACATTTCACCAATTTCAGCCTCTTTCGTGTGATAAATACTCTTTCTTCCATAAGTAGTTTATCAAAGTAATATTTTAGGACATAATAAACATTTTAACTACTTTTAGAAATACTATGAAGTACCTATATCATGTACTTTTTGATTCATCTTTTATTTTTCATCACTTGGCCTCCATGTTTTATTGAACACATCTGTTCTGTCAGTTATTCATTTAATATTTTAGCTATTTTCAAAACTTTTTCAGCAATTTATTTTTCATTTTTCAGCTTCAAGCTTTCATATGTTAGCATTTCAGAGGTTAGCATTCCAACGCATTTTCAGCAGGAAATGCATTTTCTAGTTGTATTTATTCTAGTAAAATATCCACATTTATTCAAAAACAATAATTATATACATTCTCATCATGTACTGGACATATATATTTTTCAATGCTGCTTATATTCGTCCAATAATTCTTATTGTATTATTTAATTAGTATTAATAATACTATATATATATATATATATATTCCACTCGGCCCCCCTCTGCTTGGCGGCCTCCAGCTCGCGCTCAAAGAAAGGAAACGCTGAAAAGTCGTCAAAGGACATGCAGGGGTCTCTCAGGCCTTCGCATTCACACGTCTTAAAGACCTTGGTGGAGCAGTAGAAATATTTCTTGGGTTTTAACATGTAATTAAACATCTTATACTTTAAAGTAAATAAACCATTTCCCCGACCATTGCCGTCTTTGGGCTGAACCGCTGATGAACATGAAGGTCTTCTCTCTGCTATTTGCTTGTTCCAATGCATGAGAACCTTCCTGTCCCCACAGGTGCTCCAAATCAGTGACACTGATTGATAAGGTGACGAGCAGACGGTTTTGCTGGTGCATTCTGGGAAATGTAGTTGTATGAGAAGGCCTCAGATTCAGCTCAACAGATACAATTAGAGTCGGAGAGAGGAAACTAAAAGACTAACGAGAGAAAACATTTCCACTCTGACAGTCATGACAACTGTCTTTTTTAGTAGAAGTAGTAGTTTAAAACCATTAAATCAACTGAAAACATGTAACGGTCATTTAAGTAACATTGAAAGTGGATCTTTATAAGCTAGAAGCTGTCCATGACCAGATAATAGTGGGAAAAAAACAATAGATGTTTCTGCCCGGACTCTAACCGGGGGCCTTTATTTAAAATGACTTTAAATCAACAAACATAACTTCATGATGACCTCTAACCCCTTGTGGAGAAATTATCACATTTCAACAATTTCAGCCTTTTTGGTTTGAAACTCTTATGTGTGATAAATACTCTTTCTTCCATAAGTAGTTTATCAAAGTAATATTTTAGGACACAATCACTTTTTTAACTACTTTTAGAAATACTATAAAGTACCTATATCATGTACTTTTTGAATCATCTATTGTTTTTCATGACTTGGCCTCCGTGTTTTATTGAACACATCTGTTCTGTCGGCGTCTCTTCTCTGATCCTTCTAGTCATGTGACTAAGTCTTGGTATCTCTACGTGTTCTGGTTTCAGCCCTCGGTGTGAAAACATATGCTCCATAAAAGAGATTTGGGAGCGTATACAGCAACAAGGAAGAAAACGGTCCCTGAACGCAGCATTGGCATGTTTCCGTAGTGTAGTGGTTATCACGTTCGCCTCACACGCGAAAGGTCCCCGGTTCGAGACCGGGCGGAAACATCTGTTGTTTTCTAAATTAATTAAAATTAACAAACATAACTTCATGGTGACCTCTAACCCCTTGTGGAGAATTTATCACATTTCACCAATTTTAGCCATTTTTGTGTGAAATTCTGATGTGTGATAAATACTCTATCTTCCATAATTAGTTTATCAAAGTAATATTTTGGGACATAATCACTTTTTTAACTACTTTTAGAAATACTATGAAGTACCTATATCATGTACTTTTTGAATCATCTATTGTTTTTCATCACTTAGCCTTCGTGTTTTATTGAACACATCTGTTCTGTCGGCGTCTCTTCTCTGATGCTTCTAGTCACGTGACTAAGTCTTGGTATCTCTACGTGTTCTTGTTTCAGCCCTCGGTGTGAAAACATATACTCCATAAAAGAGATTTGAGAGCATACACGGCAACAATGAAGAAAAAAACGGTCCCTGAATGCACCATCTGTATGTTTCCGTAGTGTAGTGGTTATCACGTTCGCCTCACACGCGAAAGGTCCCCGGTTCGAGACCGGGCGGAAACATTATTTTCTCTTTTCGACAGAAGTCACGGTAGAAATCAAATGTCGTCTGACAGATTTTAATTAAAATTCAAACCCTCCATTGAGGATAGTTGATCCTCAAACAGGCTGAGGTCAAACAGGTCTGTAAATCTAGCTTTAGTCACTTATTATTTCACTCATCAATATGAACAAATGGGATCATCTTTAACCAAACTACATTCAAATTAAGATTGTATTTTCTTCCCGGATTCATTAGCCAAACGCCCTAAACGGCCTCCAATGCATTGTCTATGGCGGTGCCTCAAATGGTGGCAGACTAAAGGAGAGTTGACTCGACGAGGATGGGATTCGAACCCACGCGTGCAGAGCACAATGGATTAGCAGTCCATCGCCTTAACCACTCGGCCACCTCGTCATCTGAGGTCTAGCTTTACATCAACAATTTATCAGGGTCACCTTCCAAACTGTTTCCATAGGTCTGGAAAGTCTGGGAAAGCGTTGCGTGGCGGGGGCAGAGGAGGCAAGCTAAGCGGCTCTACCCAACACCTCCTTTAGCGGGGAATTAGCTCAAGTGGTAGAGCCCTCGGTTACCATGTGAGAAGTAGCATGATAGCATTCCTGCATTCACCATGTGACTTTGGTTTCTTCTGTGATGAGTGCAAAAAGAAGATTGATATTTCAATGGAACTTTCTGCAACAACACTTTCCTTCAACCCAATACTGGTAGAATAGGATTAGCCTCTGGGTTTTATTGAACACATCTGTTCTGTCGGCGTCTCTTCTCTGATTCTTCTAGTCACGTGACTAAGTCTTGGTATCTCTACGTGTTCTGGTTTCAGCCCTCGCATCAAACTTATCCTCCATAAAACAGGTTTCGGACCATCCACAGCAACAAGGGAGAAAAAAAACGGTCCCTGAATGCACCTTCTGCATGTTTCCGTAGTGTAGTGGTTATCACGTTCGCCTAACACGCGAAAGGTCCCCGGTTCGAGACCGGGCGGAAACATCTATTAGGTTTTTTAAAGAATTTAAATCAACAAACATAACTTCATGGTGACCTCTAACCCATTGTGGAGAAATTATCACATTTCACCAATTTTAGCCTTTTTTGTGTGAAACTCTGATGTGTGATAAATACTATTTTTTTCACAAGTAGTTTATCAAACTAATATTTTAGGACATAATTACTTTTTTAACTACTTTTAGAAATACTATGAAGTACTTATATCATGTACTTTTGGAATCATCTATTGTTTTTCATCACTTAGCCTTCGTGTTTTATTGAACACATCTGTTCTGTCGGCGTCTCTTCTCTGATCCTTCTAGTCACGTGACTAAGTCTTGGTATCTCTACGTGTTCTGGTTTCATCCCTCGCTGTGAAAACATATACTCCATAAAAGAGATTTGAGAGCATACACAGCAACAATGGAGAAAAAAACGGTCCCTGAATGCACCACCTGTATGTTTCCGTAGTGTAGTGGTTATCACGTTCGCCTCACACGCGAAAGGTCCCCGGTTCGAGACCGGGCGGAAACATTATTTTCTCTTTTCGACAGAAGTCACGGTAGAAATCAAACGTCGTCTGACAGATTTTAATTAAAATTCAAACCCTCCATTGAGGATAGTTGATCCTCAAACAGGCTGAGGTCAAACAGGTCTGTAACTCCAGCTTTAGTCTCTTATTATTTCACTCATCAAAATGAACAAATGGGATCATCATTAACAAAACTACATTCAAATTAAGATTGTATTTTCTTCCCGGATTCTTTAGCCAAACGCCCTAAACGGCCTCCAATGCATTGTCCATGGCGGTGCCTCAAATGGTGGCAGACTAAAGGAGAGTTGACTCGACGAGGATGGGATTCGAACCCACGCGTGCAGAGCACAATGGATTAGCAGTCCATCGCCTTAACCACTCGGCCACCTCGTCATCTGAGGTCTTGCTTTACATCAACGCTTTTATCAGGGTCACCTTCCAAACTGTTTCCATAGGTCTGGAAAGTCTGGGAAAGCGTTGCGTGGCGGGGGCAGAGGAGGCAAGCTAAGCGGCTCTACCCAACACCTCCTGTAGCGGGGAATTAGCTCAAATGGTAGCGCCCTCGATTAACATGTGGGAAATAGCATGATCAAATTCCTGCCTTCTCCATGTGTCTTTGGTTTCTTCTGTGAAGAGTGCAAAAAGAAGATTGATATTTCAATGGAACTTCTGCAACAACACTTTCCTTCAACCCAATACTGGTAGAATAGGATTAGCCTCTGGGTTTTATTGAACACATCTGTTCTGTCGGCGTCTCTTCTCTGATGCTTCTAGTCACGTGACTAAGTCTTGGTATCTCTATGTGTTCTGGTTTCAGCCCTCGCTGTGAACTTATCCTCCATAAAACAGGTTTCGGACCATCCACAGCAACAAGAAAGAAAAAAAACGGTCCCTGAATACACCTTCAGCATGTTTCCGTAGTGTAGTGGTTATCACGTTCGCCTAACACGCGAAAGGTCCCCGGTTCGAGACCGGGCGGAAACATCTATTGGGTTTTTTAAAGAATTTAAATCAACAAACATAACTTCATGGTGACCTCTAACTCCCTGTGGAGAAATTATCACATTTCACCAATTTTAGCCTTTTTTGTGTGAAACTCTGATGTGTGATAAATACTATTTTTTTCACAAGTAGTTTATCAAACTAATATTTTAGGACATCATTTTTTTTTTATCTACTTTTAGAAATACTATGAAGTACCTATATCATGTACTTTTGGAATCATCTATTGTTTTTCATCACTTAGCCTTCGTGTTTTATTGAACACATCTGTTCTGTCGGCGTCTCTTCTCTGATCCTTCTAGTCACGTGACTAAGTCTTGGTATCTCTACGTGTTCTGGTTTCATCCCTCGCTGTGAAAACATATACTCCATAAAAGAGATTTGAGAGCATACACAGCAACAATGGAGAAAAAAACGGTCCCTGAATGCACCACCTGTATGTTTCCGTAGTGTAGTGGTTATCACGTTCGCCTCACACGCGAAAGGTCCCCGGTTCGAGACCGGGCGGAAACATTATTTTCTCTTTTCGACAGAAGTCACGGTAGAAATCAAACGTCGTCTGACAGATTTTAATTAAAATTCAAACCCTCCATTGAGGATAGTTGATCCTCAAACAGGCTGAGGTCAAACAGGTCTGTAACTCCAGCTTTAGTCTCTTATTATTTCACTCATCAAAATGAACAAATGGGATCATCATTAACAAAACTACATTCAAATTAAGATTGTATTTTCTTCCCGGATTCTTTAGCCAAACGCCCTAAACGGCCTCCAATGCATTGTCCATGGCGGTGCCTCAAATGGTGGCAGACTAAAGGAGAGTTGACTCGACGAGGATGGGATTCGAACCCACGCGTGCAGAGCACAATGGATTAGCAGTCCATCGCCTTAACCACTCGGCCACCTCGTCATCTGGGGTCTTGCTTTACATCAACGCTTTTATCAGGGTCACCTTCCAAACTGTTTCCATAGGTCTGGAAAGTCTGGGAAAGCGTTGCGTGGCGGGGGCAGAGGAGGCAAGCTAAGCGGCTCTACCCAACACCTCCTGTAGCGGGGAATTAGCTCAAGTGGTAGCGCCCTCGATTAACATGTGGGAAATAGCATGATCAAATTCCTGCCTTCTCCATGTGTCTTTGGTTTCTTCTGTGAAGAGTGCAAAAAGAAGATCGATAATTCAATGCAACTTCTGCAACCACACTTTCCTTCCCCCAATACTGGTAGAATAAGATCGCTGTTCCTTGTTTAACGCATCAATTTGTAATCTTTCATGTAGAGACGTGGTGTTTTCACATGTAAACTACATTTGTTTCTCAATTCAGAGTATGTGAGTGTCATGTGGAGAGTCTAAAGGACAGACAATTCGACGAGGATGGGATTCGAACCCACGCGTGCAGAGCACAATGGATTAGCAGTCCATCGCCTTAACCACTCGGCCACCTCGTCGTCTGTGAATGTCTCTACATCAACACTCAAACCCATTTTCATTAGTTCAAAAGCAAAGTCCATGAACATGTCATTCTAACATATTTTCGCTCAGCAACCAGGTGAGCTCTCTCATAATTGAGATGGAGCGTCTCCGTCAGCTGCTTGACCATGTCCTCCGTTGACCTACCGCTGCGCCTCATCTCGTCCATCACTGACTTGCAGACGGCCTTTAAGTGCGTCAGAAAGTCGGAACAATGTCACGGAAACGCTGCGGCAGCATCTCCAGCCACTGGGGCTCGTCAGCGCGCCATTACACCACCTTCCTGCCAGGGGAGAAGTTGGTGCTCTTCTTCATCATCTCCTGTGCACAGCAAAACACAACGTAACGTATAGACAGAGTCCCTCACCTTAAGTGATGAGCATTTGTAATAACAAGGTAACAGCTTTATTTATTACACAGATATAGGCAGACTGACAAAAGTGTTTTCCACCTAATTATTCTTTATTCTGCTTGTCATAGAACTTGAACCCATATTAAACGTGGGGAACTGTAGTAATTACCCATTCAAACTTATATTATTCATAAAGACAAGCCAATGAGTTCCTGTTGATGCTGACCACGTTACACACACACAACAATATACATTGAATACGTCCCAGTTAATACACGGTACAACAACACACAGTTACAATGCTAACCAACACAAGTGAAGTAAACTATAGAAACAGTTGACCAACATATACAACTGAGAACCGTTCATTAAGTAACTTAATTGACAAAATGCGGCGTACTTACTGTAACTGTTGGTCCGAAAAAGAGCTGCGAAAAGACGCTGCGAGGCTCAAGTGTGTTGCTGCTGCGGGTCTTCTCTCACTCACAGGGGAACATCCGGGTCTTTTTGCCTCGTGTCCAGGGGAAAACAGTTCCCCCATAATCCCACTTGTGGCCAAAGATATATTGCATCCGTAGTGATAAGAACTACCATAGAGAATGAATGGGGAAAGTTAAGGAAAGTTAAGGACTACTATACGCGGCTCAGGCGCGAAAGGTCCCCGGTTCGAGACCGGGTGGAAACATTATTCTCTCTCTTTGACAGAAGTCAAGATATAAAACAAACGTCTGACCGTTTTAATTAAAATTCAAACCCTCCATCAATAAATATGAGAGAGTCTATGAATAGTTGGTATTGGGCATATTCCACGATCCAGACCTCGATGATCCATATTAAGATTTCATTTTATTAGGAGGGTAATGGATGTGTTGCTATGTTGTTTTCTCATGAGACACGAGAACATTTCATGTGTAGCATAATAGACGGGGACAGAAAAGTAGGACACAACTCATCGTATGTAGGCCTGCTTGTTGCATTTATTTTTTTGTCTCGAGTATCTGAGCTTCCTGGTTTGTGTGTTGCCGATGACATGGCAGACTAAAGGATAATTGACTCGACGAGGATGGGATTCGAACCCACGCGTGCATAGCACAATGGATTAGCAGTCCATCGCCTTAACCACTCGGCCACCTCGTCAACTGAAGTCTAGCTTTACATCAACGCACTGATGTGGGTCACAATCCAAACTGTTTCCATAGGTCTAGAAAGTCTCGGAAAGCGTTGCATGGCGGGGGCAGAGGAGGCGAGCTAGGCGGCTCTACCCAACACCTCCTGTAACGGGGAATGATTGAAATCCTGCCTTTTCCATGTGACATTGGTTTCTTCTGCGATGAGTGCAAAAAGAAGATCGGTAATTCAATGGAACTTCTGCAACCACACTATCCTTCAACCAAATTCTGGTAGAATAGGATCACTGTTTGACAAATAAATAGAGGACGAAGACAATATTCATAAATGTTCCTGGTTTAATGCATCAATTTGTAATCTTTCATGTAGAGACGTGGTGTTTTCACATGTAAACTACATTTGTTTTTCAGTTCAGAGTATGTGACTTTCAAGGACTTTTCCAGGAATGGGAAATGGGCCGTTCTCGCAAAGCACGGTCAAAATACACGCATGTGACTTGATCCTCCCACTTTACCCAGAATGCATCAGAGGAGACTTGTGCATACTCCGGCCAGCCGATATCCCAGAATGCATTTCGCAACAGGAAACGGTGGCGGATGAGAAAATAAACAACTGACAGATGACTTTTTTCGAAATACTACTGTTGAGTCACGGAATGTAATTTTAAGATGTTTTCAGGCGAGAAGTTAGAAGTTTAAAAATCAAATCTGTGGTCACGTGACTAAGTCTTGGTATCTCTACGTGTTCTAAACTTATCCTCCATGAAAGATGTTTGGGACCATCCACAGCAACAAGGAAGAAAGAAAACAGTCCCTGAACGCACCATCTGCATGTTTCCGTAGTGTGGTGGTTATTTTGTTTGCCTAACACGCGAAGGCGGTCCATACGGGTCTCTTTGCCTCGTGTCCAGGGGGGAAACAGCGCCCCCGAAATCCCACTTGTGGCCAAAGATATATCGCATTGGTAGTGATAAGAACTATCATAGAGAATGAATGGGAAAAGTTAAGGAAAATTAAGGACTACTATACACGTCTCTCGCGCGAAAGGTCCCCGGTTCGAGACCGGGTGGAAACATCTATTGTTTTTTAAATGAATTTAAATCAACAAACATAACTTCATGGTGACCTCTAACCCCTTGTGGAGAAATTATCACAAATTCACAAATTTCAGCCTTTTTTGTGTGAAACTCTAATGTGTCATAAATACCATAAGTAGTTTATCAAAGTAATATTTTAGGACATAATCACTTTTGTAACTACTTTAAGAGATACTATGATGTACCTATATCATGTACTTTTTGAGTCGTCTATTGTTTTTTATGACTTGGCCTCCGTGTTTTATTGAACACATCTGTTCTGTCGGCGTCTCTTCTCTGATGCTTCTAGTCACGTGACTAAGTCTTGGTATCTCTACGCGTTCCGGTTTCAGCCCTCGCATCGAACTTATCCTCCATTAAACAGGTTTCGGACCATCCACAGCAACAAGCGAGAAAAAAAGCGGTCCCTGAGTGCAATATCTGCATGTTTCCGTAGTGTAGTGGTTATCACGTTCGCCTAACACGCGAAAGGTCCCCGGTTCGAGACCGGGCGGAAACATCTATTGTTTTTTAAAAGAATTTAAATCCAAAAACATAACTTCATGCTGACCTCTAACCCCTTGTGGAGAAATTATCACATTTCGCCAATGTCAGCCTTTTTTGTATGAAACTGATGATAAATACTCTTTCTTCCATAAGTATTTTATCAAAGAATTATTTAAGGAAATAATAACTTTTAAAAATACTTTTAAAAATACTATGAAGTACCTATATCATGTACTTTTGGAATCATCTATTGTTTTTCATCACTTAGCCTTCGTGTTTTATTGAACACATCTGTTCTGTTGGCGTCTCTTCTCTGATCCTTCTAGTCACATGACTAAGTCTTGGTATCTCTACGTGTTCTGGTTTCAGCCCTCGCCGTGAAAATATATGCTCCATAAAAGAGATTTGGGAGCATATACAGCAACAATGGAGAGAAAAAAACGGTCCCTGAATGAACCATCTGTAGGTTTGCGTAGTGTAGCGGTTATCACGTTTGCCTAACACGCGAAGGCGGTCCATACGGGGTCTCTTTGCCTCGTGTCCAGGGGGGAAACAGCGCCCCCGAAATCCCACTAGTGGCCAAAGATATATCGCATCGGTAGTGATAAGAACTACCATAGAGAATGAATGGGAAAAGTTTAGGAAAGTTAAGGACTACTATACATAAGTGGATCTTTATTAGTTAGAAGCTGTCCTGACCAGGAAACAATAGTGGAAAAAACAAAAGATGTTTCCGCCCGGTCTCGAACCGGGGACCTTTCGCGTGTGAGGCGAACGTGATAACCACTACACTACGGAAACAGATGTTGAATATGCATCCAGCTAGTCGACTACATCTATTCTACTTTCTCACTATGGGCTTGTGTGTGTGTGTGTGTGTGTGTGTGTGTGTGTGTGTGTGTGTGTGTGTGTGTGTGTGTGTGTGTGTGTGTGTGTGTGTGGAGAGTGATGCTTTAACATAAAAAAATCTGGACAAAGTGAATCTCTGTGAATCCTTTCTGGATGAGCTGTATATATTTTCCTCGGCTGCCACAGAGCAGGAAGTTTATACACGTGGGATTGTTTGTTTCTTTGGACTTCGTTCTTGTTCCTCTTTGTTTGCAAAAGAATGAGTTTTGTAAATCACAAGTTGAGCTGAAAACCCACTCGGGTAACTCGAGGAGAGGTTGCCACGCAACAAGAGACGCAATCGACCCTGTGACTCCCCCGCTGGACTCTTGAGCAACACCTCGTCATCGCTCATGTACACGGAATTCAAGTAAAGTTCCAACTTTTAACATGACTTTAAATGGTTAAAGAGTAAACATATGATATTCATTTCATGTATGCAAAAATCCACAATGTATGCAATAAAAGAAAAAAAGAAAAAAAAAGAATAATAAAGAAAATAGAAACATGCAATCATTAAGAGAAAAAACATATCAAAGTTAACACAAATGATTTGGGGCATAAAATGTAAGTGAATAAGAGTAAAAACCGAAATATGTGTGTTTGGGTGTTTATGATTTTACATCGCGTAATTTCACAGTGAAAAGTTTTTCTTTCACGATTTTCTATTCAGATTGGGAAGAATTAGTCCGTTCCTTTATTTGAATGACATTCAGACTCGTGTTACGTGAAGATTTGGAAGAGCAAAGTCTTAACGACTCTGAGTGTGTTGTTATGAGCTGCCGCCATGTTGAGAGCCATGTGGAGTCAACAGATCGGTTCTGAATTTAGCATCTTTTTAGTACAGGTAGAAATACTCTTTTTAAAAGTACCAAAGTACACTAAGTAACCAAAAAGTAGTAAAAGTAAATATATATTCTATTATTTATTATATAAATGATGGATTAATATGTTCATCACTTTAATGTTGCAGCTAATACATTATCGGTTTACATTATATTATACCACATTATACATTATACCATATTACCATAAAATTAAGGAATATCCAACTTCAAACTTTGTACTTAATTAAACGTGTTGAGCAACTTTATCATCATCATCATTATTCCAACAGATGTTGAGTGAAAGAAAAAGTATTTCGCTTTGTTCCCTCTGTTATGAAGTTAACAGACTTTCGTCAACGTGTAAATAGGAACTGACACCCACACACACACACACACACACACACATGGTATAAAAGCCTATGTGTGTGTGTTGCGTGCCATCTCAGCTCAGCATGGGCGAGACCTACGTCCGACACATCGAGCTCTTGGGCTTCGAGAAACGCTCTTACCCGAGTCAGCATTACGTAAGATCCCAAAAGCCTTCACCAATCCTCCTTTAAAAAAAACAGTACTTTAAAGTATTTAAAGTGTGAGGTCATCTCTGCAGGTGTACATGCTGTTGGTGAAATGGAGCGACCTGTCGGAGAAGCTGATCTACAGGACGTACCCGGAGATCTACACCCTCCACGTGAGCTCCCTCCGCACCGCAGCATGAATAACGAAGAACACGTCGATGCACATTGGTGTGCAAAGTCACAACAAAACATCTTGTTTTTGGGCCGCAGAAATTGCTGAAGGAGATGTTCCCCATCGAGTCGGGTGAGATAGAAAAAAAGGACAGAATCATCCCATCATTACCAGGTAGTAATACTAATACTAATAATGATGCTTGTATTAATAATAATGATGATATTTCAGCTGTTTGCACGTCAAACAATGCAGATTGCGTTTTGTTTTCCTGCTGCTTAACTAAATGTGGAGTAGCTACATGAGACATTTTACGAAAAGGTGTAATGTTCTTTCAGGAAGAACCTGAGGTGATTCAACACATGCGGCTGAACCCACTTCTCTTTTTTCGGGGGATTTGTTGAAGCAAGAGAGCAAAGCTGCAACTCACTGATGACAAAATGTGTGTTTTTTATGGGGGGGGGGGGGGGGGGGGGGGTAAGAATAACAAGTCAAGAAAAGCTCCAAACACACAGATTATGTATCAGTCATCACCTTTTATTCCAAGTTTAGTAGTTCTAGAGATAAACCAATCAAACAGAAGTAGCTGATTAAGCTCGGCTGTCTTAAAGGGACAGTACACCTACAAAATAAACTGCACGTCACCGCCCCAATATGAGGCTTCTGATCGGTTTTGTTCTGCAGGTTTTTTAATACTATTGTTTCCTAAAGAAGCTCGAGAGCCAGGCGAGCCTTTTCCAGTCTTTATGCTAAGCTAGGCTAACGACGTCCTGATTCCAGCTCCATCACTAACACACAGACGTTAGGCGTGTATTCATCCTCTCATCTCACTTGCTCAAAATTCTCGATTCCTGTTTTTTTACAAATTCCGCCCACAAAGATATGAGAGGAAGTGAAATCTGTTTCGTGGACTTTGTAATTCCGCTTTTGCTTTATTACATTTTTTTTACGTCAGCCAGGTGTGATAAAAGAGAAGAGCGAGCCGAGCAGTTTTTTGTTCCTGTTCAGGTGTTCAGGTGTTTTCCTCCTTGGTTGGAAGTTAAGTTACGAAACTAAACGAGTTGCAATGAGGGGAAGGAGAAGCGGGGGCAGGGCCTCGCTTCTGGTGCAACGGCAGTCTGGAAACTTCCACTTCCTGAAGTTTTGGGAAGTAGAATAAGAATCTACTCGGGTTCAATCTGAAGCTACTTTTTCTTGAGTATTCAAATTGTATTTTAACGACATCTCATAGAAACGTAGTAGTTTTATAACAGCCAACGGAATATTAAGTAACCCAAAAACTGCCTGAGTAGTAATCTGATTTATATACAATAATATAACCGTTATGCACAGAAAGTACTTTTACTTTAATACTTTTAGTACATTTTACTGTAAATACTTTAGTGAAATCTTGAATTTCAGGAAGATTGTTTTGGGGTGTTTTTAATCATTTTTAAATAATTTGTATTCTTAAGATATATATACTTTATTGATAATGCACAATATGATATACAGTGATCAAATAACAAGTATTTTCATTTCATTTGAAATTACAGAATTCAAAACAGAAATCCCAACCGGGTTTAAAGTCGTCTGCTTTGTTCAACTTACAGCTTCAAACACACTTTGGTTTTTCCACTTTCTTTATGACTTCTATTGTTTCTTTTTGAAGAGAAGAACAACTGATTCATGCTCTGTTGTTGTTGACGAGTCTCGTCTCTATACGTTTAATATTCTCTTTTATCCACATATGTGGATATATTTTAATGTGAATATTTACCGTCGCATTGAAAATGCAGAAGGTTTTGTTTTGATCGCCGTGTATTTATTTATTTATTTGTATGGGTGTTACTCGCATAAGTCAAAAAGTATTAAACCGAATCGCATGAAATTTGGTGGGATGATTGGTTATTATCCGGGGGCCATTTGATCAGATTTTGGGATTGATCGGGTCAAAGGTCAAGGTCATGAAAAGGTCAAAATCTTCTTTTTGCCATAGTCAATTGTTGTCCAATTGGCAGCTAATGCCAAAATGTTCATAATTCAATGCCCAATCTTGTGATATGTGAAGGTACGCGCTCTACCGAGTGCCCGTTCCAGTTAACTTAATGAAAAAAAATCTCGATTTCACACCTGCAGAGTCTAAAAATGGCGTCTGGGTGAAATCCGTCCTCCAGTTCCCGTTGTTGTTGTTGTCGTTGTTGTTTGTAAGATGGCGCCCTGTGTCCTCAGCCTGGCGGTGGCTGCTCAGCCAGAAGTCCCCAGAGACCCGGCAGAGCACGCTGGCCGAGTACTTCCACGCGCTCATCGACCTGCCGCCTCACATCTCCCGCTGCCGGCAGCTCGGCCTCTTCCTGCGCGTCCGGCCGGAGGACGAGAACCCGCCGGCCGCCAACACGTCAGTCCACCGCGGGGCGGAGACGCGCGCCGGGAGACACCGCGGACCAATTAAAACGCTGCCCTTCCTCCCTCAGGCTGAAGAGGAGCGAGACGTTCGTGGTTTCCAGGGAGTCGGGCAGAGGAAACGTTTCCGGTGGGAATCGTTGTCAAACTCAACGAATTCACGTTGATGCTTTTCTTTTTAGAAGGACTTTTAAAAACGATACATTTGAATTAAATTCAGTTTATTTTGTATGAAGAGGGAGATCAAGGTTCAAGGTTCAAGGTTTTTTATTTGCCATCTGTGAGTCCAGACACATCGGAATTATTATTGCAGGGCTCTCCGAGTCAGCAGAGATACAAAACAAACACACTATAATAATAATAATAATAATAATAATAATAATAATAATAATAATAATAATAACAGTAGTAGTAATAAAAGTGTAAAAAATATATTTTAAAAAGCACTGTACAAAAAACAGTTTGGTAAAGATGGAACAATAGATTCTATTATAACACTTTTAAATCCTAAAAACTATGTTAATGTGTTATAATAATTATTGAGGTTGTAATGTTTTCTGTTTCATTTATTTGTTTCAAATGCTTTGATTTTTTTGTAATATTTTATATAAAAAGCACAATCGTCTTCATTTTTTGGGGGCTGAATAATTAAAACATGCATATTTAATGTTTTTTAAGCGTATTTCTGCAGCGAGATAATAACTTCAGGTGTAACTTCTGCTCTTTTCTGTACAAAGTTTGTTTTTCCTGAATATTTCTTTGTTTTTTACCTTTTCAGAGATTTCGGGCCCCATCCTGTTGGACACGTACCGAGTGATCGCCGACTTCACCGAGACGTCCAAGCACGAGATCGACCTGCTCGCCGGAGACCTGGTGGAGATCGTGGAGAAGAACCAGAACGGTGAGAAGAAATCAAGTCACAGAGGTCACAGAGGTCACAGAGGTCACAGAGAGTCTCTGGTTTGAATATTTAAATGGGGAGGAAACTTGATTCATTTGAAGATATTTGAAACAACATGATGCGAACATTGGGAGAATATTGAGGGTCTGAGGGTCTCAGGGTCTGAGGGTCTGAGGGTCTCAGGGTTTAAGGGTCTGAGGGTCTGAGGGTCTGAGGGTCTGAGGGTCTCAGGGTCTGAGGGTCTGAGGGTCTGAAGGTCTGAAGGTCTGAAGGTCTCAGGGTCTCAGGGTCTCAGGGTCTCAGGGCCTGAGGGTCTGAAGGTCTGAGGGTCTGAGGGTCTAAGGGCCTGAGGGCCTGAGGGCCTGAGGGTCTGAGGGTCTGAGGGTCTGAGGGCCTGAGGGTCTGAGGGTCTGAGCTCCCTGTCCCACCAGGTTGGTGGTTCTGCCTGTGCGAGTTTAAGCACGGTTGGGTTCCTGCCTCCTACCTGGAGCCCCTGGACGGTCCGGATGAGGCCGAGGATGACGAGCCAGACTACGAAGGCAAGATGCTCTCATCTCGTCTTCATTATTATTTATTCTTTAATATATTTTCGTTGTTTCTCGTGACGGCGTCTCTTGGTTCGTGTCTCTGCAGGAGAAACCTTCGTCACCACTAAATCCTACGAGGCGGAGCAGAGCGACGAGATCTCTCTGGAGGCCGGAGAAACCATCTCAGTGATCCACAAGCTGCTGGACGGCTGGTGGGTCGTCAGGTAGGACACACACACACACACACACACACACACACACACACACACACTCATTAAAGTGACTGTAAGAAGCCCTGATGATCCTGATACATTTTTGGCATTGTGTATATTTAGTATTTTCTAATTTAATTGAATGATCTGTCCGTAAACTGATGCAGGGATAAATAAAGTTATAAGCATTTGAACTGAATCAAGAACATCTTCTAACATTATCAGTTATTATTAGCAAACGACTAATAGTTGTGTAATAGTCGGCATGTTTTACTGTTAGCCTGTCGGCATGGCAACAAATAAAAAAGGATCCTTCAGTATAAAATTGACAAAACATAATTCAAAAGAAAAAGAAAAATGAGTGTGATACAATTGTGTTTAAATAAAGTAAACATGAACTCAATAATAAAGTTGTAGTTATTGTGGGATATTGTTTGTAAAGGTTAGTTTATTGCGTAATAACCCAAAGTGGCCAGCAGGGGGCAGCGGTACACCAGAAACGACTGTGTTCTGAGAGCAGAGAGCAGCTTCACTTCTCAGTATAGACACATTCCTGAGAGTCCATGTGTTTCTCCATCTCTGGACTTCTAAATGTCACGTTTAACATCTGCTCAAAGGAATCCTCCGCTTAGGCCTCTGATCCGCGTGTTCCTAGGAAAGGAGACGAGACCGGCCACTTCCCCTCCATGTTCCTGCACCGGGCCGGCAGGCAGGAGCCTCCCGAAGAGGAGAGGACGAGCCTGCAGGCGCACCAACCGCCGCCTCGCAGGTCAGGGGACGAAATCATGACGTTTAATACATTTGGGTGTTGGATTAAGTAAAAGTACCCTTTGGTTTAACCCCCGAAAAATACTTGAAAAGTCATAATTACCGTCTGCTAAACATATTCAGATCAGCACTTTAAAAATAACCACAAGAAAAGAGGAAACTCAAAAATAAAGGACATTTCTTTGCAATTAACGGATATAAATGAAGAGAAAATGATGCAGATTTGTACAAATTGAGAATTTGTGTTTTGTCAGTTCTTAATAACTCTTAAAATGCTCTGAAATAATAATGCTATGGATACGGCTGCGTGGTTATTGTTTGTACCAGAGACAGAATATAGTTTATACACATTTATGACAGGGGAGGATATTTACATATCTGTTAGGGGGCGTCGCCCCACTGACTGAAATCCAGGAGCATATAAAAAGAAATTGCGGCCCCTTTTTGAAATTTGTGAAATAACATATATATTTAATATATAGTCTTAAAAAACATTATTTATGTATATATGTATATATAGTAGAATGTATAACTTTTATAAAAATATAAAAATCATAATATTTTTTTAAAATAAAGTGTCGTATATAACTTTTATAAAAAAATACTTTCAAAAACACCCCATTATTTAAAAAAATTATAAACTCCAATATATAACTTATAAAAAAATTAAAAACTCTGAAAAAATGTTTGTCTTATATATAACTTTTAGAAAAAAGAAAAACATTATTAAAAAAAAAGTTGAGTCTTATATATAGCTTTTAGAAAGAAGGAAAAAAGCATTATTATAAAGAATTGTCTTATAACTTTAAAAAATACATGTAATGTCTTATATATAACCTTTATAAATAATTACATATATATATATATATATATATATATATATATATATATATATATATATATATATTTAAACAACATGAGTTCAAGTATATTTGCCCACCTCCTAACTGTCTACTATTTTAAGCTGCAAGTCGAGCTCCCCACCAACTCCTCCCCTGACTTTCACATCCGTCGTCCTTTCCCTCGTCTCAGGTCCACCATCCGGAATGCCAAGAGCATCCACAACAAGGCCCGCCGGCGGCTCAGCCAGGACAGCTACCGCAGGAACAGCCGCCGCTACCTCCAGCAGAGAGGCGGGAACCCCAAGAGCGCCGCCAAGTCGCCGCTGAGGGAGAGGAAGAACCAGGGTAATGAAAACAAGGTTCTAGGGTGGAACCGTCAATGATGTAAGGCATCTTTTCTACGGGAACGTTTGAGGTCTCGTTTGTTCATGTATCGGTAAGGATGAGAGTAGGGCAAAGACAATCGGCATCACCTCACCACGGTGTCGTTTCTTACCGACAGACAACATTCCCGAGATGTCCGGCTCCGGGTCGGAGAGCGAGCCGAGGAAGGAGGCTCCGGTCATCCCCCCCCGGCCGAGTCCGGAGCTCATCATGGAGCGCTGCAGCGACAACACCCGCAAAAGAGTCAGCATCCACCGGTCCGACCCGAGCGCCGAGCCGTCCGAGTCTGACCGCTAGGCGCCAAATCGTGACTTTAGAGTCAAACCGATAACTTGTTCTATGTTACCAAAACCAACAATGTGTTATAAAGAAATAAAGCTGCGGGAGGGAGGTAATATTCAGGTAAAGAAAAATAAACAGAGACATTATCTGAGATTAAAGTGGTTACATTTGATGAGAAAAACACTTGAATCTAAAACACAGTAAGCCTGGTGATCCGTGGTTGAGCCAATCTTGTAGAGCGAAGCCACGGGATCTATTATTTATTTATTCTTGTAAATTTCAGATAATTTCAAAGTTTTAATTTTTAAATTTCTATATTTTTTTATGAAAGTTATATATATATGACCCATATATATTTTAAAATAATGTTTTTTTTACATTTAGGAGAATCTTTTTTGCAAATGTTTCACTTCATAATCTCACAATATTTATATCTCGTATATTTGAGTTTTATTCTTTTAAAAGTACAACTTTAATCTCAGTTTTCTTCAAATATTCATGACTTCATAAGAATAGATTAATTAATTAGTGTATTTCTTCTATGACTTTATTGCTTGAATCTTGGAAATTCTACCTTTTTGTTTGAAAATCTATGAAAGTATTTTCTTTCTAATTCTTTCAAATTAATGACTTTAACAAATCAGAGAATTTGTAAGTTAAATGTAAAACTTAAATTGGTTCTCTGAATATTATCCCCTTCCCAAGCTACATATTTATTCTGTTTTTATTTATTAATTAACAATAAATACAATTATTTTGGTTCCCTATGAACATGTTACATTTTTAAACGCATTTTATTAAATAAAAAAAGAGTCAAAAGCTCCTCAAGTGTATGTGTTCATGGGGATGAAGGTTCACTGATGTGCTTTAAATGGAGCGCAGAGGAAGAAGAGAAGAATACGAACATCAACAGATCAACACTTTGACTTTGCTGCTGTCTGGTGGTCAAATCCAGAATATCAACCCACATTTTCTAAATGTTACCTTTTGGCTAACCGTTTCCCCCCGTTTCCAGTCATTGTGCTAAGCTAAGCTAACTGTGTGTGTGCCCTGATATGCCTTTATAAAGAGAATAAACATATTTCACAACCATGTCCAACTCTAAACCTTATTTCTTGGTTAAAGTTGAAGTCACATTGTTATTAAAATTATTTATTCTGAGAAAAAAAAATACATTTATGTTCTTTATTTGCTCAATGAATGTATAATACAACGTTTTTATCTTCTTACAAAATATGTATTGACACTTTCACTCTTTAGGCTTTTTTATATTTATATTAGTTAACTTCTGACTTCTGAAAGCGGAAAAAATAGGGAGTGAGTAGATTAGAGAAAGTAAATTCCTCAAATTCTACTGCAACACATTTACAAATTGGCTGTTGAGTATTGAGTACCAGAAGTAGTATAAAATACCTGGAAATAGTCAAGAACTTAAGTAATGTGATTGACTATAATGTACTTAGTTTAAATATTAAATAATTAACTAATACCTTTGATTGTGCTAAAAGAAGTATACTGAATTAGACTGAATACTACTAAGTACTTCTTCCCCCATTCTGCACTTCTGATGAGCTCTAAAAAATAAACACGGAGGCGAAAAATTTGACCCCGACGTGATTTGAACACGCAACCTTCTGATCTGGAGTCAGACGCGCTACCGTTGCGCCACGAGGTCCTACAAGGCTCCTAAAAATCCAGAGTATATAAACATGGACACCACCACCTTTGTATTTTAAATGGTTTATATTATTGTTCTTAAACTTCACTCATCAAATTTGTGGTAATTTGTGGCGTCATCATGTCAAATGTGTCTTTAAAATACGAAGACGGCCCAACCGTTCAATACTGGATCATGCAAGACTTTCTACAAATACAGCCTGAGCGTAAGCTCCACTAAGCTCCCTGGTGGTCTAGTGGTTAGGATTCGGCGCTCTCACCGCCGCGGCCCGGGTTCGATTCCCGGTCAGGGAACGACACTTTTTGTCGTTAGACGTCAATATTTAGCTAAACACGTTATGAAATGTCAGACGTGGAACAAATTATAGTAACTAGATATATTTTACAGTAGTACTTCATATTTAGAGTTATTTGCAGATGTTCAGGGAATGCAAAGTATTGTGATGTTTACCTGTATATATATTATCCTGTTGTATTTATTACTTTAAATAGATATTTATTTACATCCAAAACAGAGTTTCTTGAACTGCCGTAACATCAGAGGATCAATAAAGTTGTGTTTTATATACCTTTATGTTCACTACAGTGGAGAACATATGCCATTTTAAATACACTACTAAATAATCAGCTAATCACACTGAAATAAAAGTAAGACATCGTTTATGTAGAGGAATATATCGTATCACCATTGTTTAAACATAAGTACTACAGTAGTATGGTATGATGGCGGTGGTGGTGATAGTGATGATGGCTTTCAATAATCGATCATTGATACGGGGCAGTTTGGTGTGTCTCTGTTTCTGCTGTGCATCTTCAACATCCCTCCTCTGCAGAGAAATTGCGTGTTTTGGCTGCTGCAGAGAAATAGGTCAAGTTACAGTGGATTCCGCGAAACTGGACCGGATATCAGGTGATTATCTCTTTTCCCTTCAAAATAAAACACATGAAGTTGCCTACAGGCAGTTGTGGGAGAAACACAGAGCTTTGACTTGAGTAAAAGTATATTTACTGCAGTAATTAAATGTTGTGTTACAATACAAAGTCCTGCTATTTATAAAATACATAAATACACATAATAAAATATTAAATCTGGAGACAAAGGCGCTACTTATATATTTCACAATTATTAAAGTATTATTATTAATTATTAAATTAAGTAAAGTGCAATATTTCCCTATATTAGTCATATGTGTAGTATTTAAATATACTTCAATGTTATTATTGCGTATTACTGCTACATGTTTACATTTTATTATTATTTTTACTTCCATTTCTGTATTTTTCCGTAGCAATAGGAAGAAACGGTTCCAGCTCCCGCTCTTATTTTGAAAGTCTTGACGGAAACGCCTTCTGCTTCCTGTCCCCGACTTGACTCGGTGCGGTCGCAGAGAGGAGAAGAGGACTCGCGGCGCTCCGGTTCGCGTTGCTCCAAATGCCACCGGACACCGACGGCGGCCTCGGACCGGACCGGACCGGACGGACAGCGGCGGCGGGACCGCGACGCGCGCGACTCACCGGGAACATGGCGACGGGAACAACAACCTGCTCGGTACCGGAGCGACGATAAATCAACGCGGTAACGGAGGAGCATCACTTAACACAGGTCAGCGAACACGAGCGGCACACCGACGACGAGCCGAGCGCCGAGAAGATGGAGACGGAGAGAGAGATCGATGCACTTATCGATGAATCGATCGATCGATCGATCTCAGTGTATCGTCACGATGCCGCGCGGTGGTCTCTGGCCTGCCTTTGCGTTGAGCTCTTATTGTGAATTTATAAAAAAAAAAAGTATTTATAAAATATATATATTTATTTTGTAGTTATACTCCTTTCTTTCTTCACCTTTTTCTTAATTTTTATAATTTGTTTAATTCAATATACAACAGAAAAAAAACAACCATATGTAATAAATGAAAGAAAAAAAGTGCCACAATAAGGAGAATTAAGGTGGTTTATTCTAGTTTAAGATGTGTGTATGGCACGTAGGACGAGTGACAACTAACTTGCCTGCTGCAGACACACACACACACACACTTGCAATGATGGTACACAATACAACTATCACGCCTCAAACTAAAGGAAGACAACAGACGGCCAGAGTTTGTATGTTTGATTCCTCGTGAAAGTCACAAGCTGAAGGTCAACGTGATGAAACCAGCGTAAAAAGAAAAGCTCAACGTGGAAGAAAAGGTGTATTTAAGACATCAACAAGCAGAAAATCATCTCTACCTGTAGATACTAGATACGCTAGGATGTATGTGAAGAGTGAGTTACAGAAAACTACACATGTACTTTCTTAAAGTGTTCAGTAAGTGATTAAATGTGAGTTTGTGTTGCAGCTAAAACGAGACGCTGGGAAATAGACGGTCGTCAAGGAGACGGGTCTCACGTCCGGTTTCAAAGTAGGACGCTAAGCGTGATGACTATATTTTTTCAGGGGGGTAAAAGTACTGGCCAAAGTATCACTTAAAGTAAAAAGTCTGCACACTTTCCCGATAACTCCCATTACATTTGATTTATAAGAACATTTACATTTAAAATATACATTTAAAATGTGTACTTGGGGAGATTAATGAGAAAAAAGGTTAACTAACTTATTAAAAATACTTATTCCGCATGACAAATTCTATTTTGCTCTTCACTCCCTTTTTTATGTATACTAGAGACTTCAGACATGTGATAAGTAGCAGTGTATGAATAGAAGTGAAAGATTTTTAAGTGTGATTGTTTTTACATGAACATATATTTTCGTCCACAGAGGCGATGTGGGGGAACCTGAAGGCAGCAGCCCGTTTCTAAGCAACAACAGCAACTCGGCGTGTGGCACCGTGCGCACACACACACACACACCATGGGCTACAAGGTAACGCCACCACAGAGCGGTAGTATTCAGTTTTTACTGCAGTACCAACGCCACACTGTTAAATATCTTTAAACATTCAGCATCGACACATCTGGAGATGCAGGATGAAGCACCGCATATAGGAAGAAACTAAAGCTGCCAGACGACTGGAGTAAAGTACGATATTTACCTGTGAGATGTATCAGAAGAAAGTACAATATTTACCTGAGATGTGGTATAGTAGACGTGGAAAGTATAAAATGACCATTTGTTGTCCTTGAGTAAACGTTCTTAGTGATTCCACCGGTTGTCCAGTGAAACTAAAGTGATGTTCCCAGATGTTGTGAGTGAAGCTCTGCAGGTGGAGTAACAGTCCCGAGTCGCTCACACCGACCGGCGGATGAATTATGGATGATGTAGTTTTCACCGTCCTGTTGATAGTGTTTTGTAAATTATATTTAGAATATTTTTTAACACACAAACATTTTAATGTTCATGAATGTTTGTTCTAAAAGGCTGTTGCTTTCATCAATATATATATATATATATATATATATATATATACACATATATACAGTATATACACATATATAAATACACATATCTATGCATACACACATTTATGTATATATATATATATATATATATACACACATATAAATATGTATAGATATGTACATATATAAATACACATATAGACACACACACATATATATATATATATATATATATATACATATACACACAGACATTTATATATATATATACACATATATATATATTTACATATATACACGCACATAAATATATACACATACATATTTGTATATATATACACATATATATACACACATATATACACATGTATTTATGCATATATACACATACATATTTTTATATATGTACACATATTTATATATACCAGAGGTGTGGACTCGAGTCATGAATTTGATGACTTGCGACTCGACTTGACAAAATGTGAAGAGACTTGCAACTCGACTTGGACTTCAACATCAATGACTCGTGACTTGACTTGGACTCGAGCCTTTTGACTTGATACGACTCGCTCCACGCACCCCGAGCTGCACGGACAGGTGCCGGTCACCAGCAGCGCGTTGCCGCCTCCGACGCTCGCTTTAAAATAGACTCATACCGGGTTTGAAGTGCATTTCTCCCCAAAAGTTGCAGCAGTGTTAGTCTCCAAAGCTGTCGCCCCTCCACGACCCCTTTGTCTGCGTGTATGTTCGGGATGGGCATAATCAAATCGATGAATTGATCATTAAGAATTTCGTCGATGACATTGATATCCGAGTGACCCTGAACGCAGCACAGCGACGTTGTTAGCAGCTGAACGAAGCGGCCCGGCGCTTCATGTCCGCACACGGACCGTCGGTCCACGCGGAGGGGAACCCTGACAGACCCGGTCTGGGTGAGGGGGTCCGGGCGTGAGGGCGTGACAACAACCGGACTGAGACGTGGAGCGGTGCCGGCCTCCGGGGCTCCAGTGGAGCGAGTGTTCAGCCATGGTGGAATCACATGGTGGTCCCCATCGTGCACAAATGACCGACAGACTTTTGGCCAATTTGGTCTTTTGCAAATGCAATGCAGCATAGGGCCCGGACATAAAAAGCACGACCCTGTTTATTGTTATGTTCATGTATCTGTTACGTTTCTCCCATGTACACACACACACACACACACACACACACACAGACAATATGAGGTGCGATACATGAGATGATTGATGCAGGACAGAAACTGCTGTGGAACTAGTTAAAATGAAAAATACAATGTTAGCATTTTTGTACAAATAATTACAGTTGCACTTGTTTTTTCAAATGTGTTCATTCTGTAAAAGAGTGGTTTAAAATGAAGAATATTCTTTCAAAATATGAGTTAAATGTTCAAAAAAAATGGTTAATAGTGCAATGTTAGCAGCATTTTTTCCCCCTGCAATTTCAATTGCCTTATACAAGTTCTACTTGTACTTATAATAAATAAATACAGATTTTAAAAGCATACATGATCTGTGTAAATATATTATTACTCTGTGATAAAAAGGACTCAAAGGACTTGAAACGCAAACTGCAGGACTTGGACTTGACTTCAGACTTGTCAGTCATGACTTTGGACTCGACTCGGGACTTGAGGGCAAAGACTTGAGACTTACTTGGGACTTGCAAAAAAATGACTTGGTCACACCTCTGATATATACACATTTATATGTATACACACACACATATATACACACATACATATATATACATATATATGTATATACATATAGTTTTCTGCCATTAAAGAAGAGAACGTGCCATACAGCTGGATGCTGCTCTCTGATTGGCCCAAAACATGAATGTCATGCTGCAGCTGACAGCAGCCGACCAATCAACTGCCTCCGTGGTTTCATTCAGAGCTTTGCTGCTGACACGCATAACGTCTAGCTCCCTCACGCCCCCAGGCCCGACTAAGACACACACACACACACACACACACACACACACACACACACACACACACACACACACACACACACACACACACAGCAACACTCTCATACTTTTTAATCTTGAGTATGGCTCCATAAATCCATGCAGAATTCACACACACACACACACCTCTGGCTGCCTGTGTGTGTGTGTGTGTGTGTGTGAAGGCTGGGGATTTAGGGTGACATCTTTAAGCAGATATCGGGTGACAACACACCATCTGTCTGAGGCTCTGGACGCTGCAGCCATCCCAGTCACATCCGGAGCCGCGTTCACCTCTAATGCTCCGCTATTGATTCAAAGCTGCTCTAATGGAGACGTGTTCCTCTAATGGCCCTGAGACCTCTCTCTCTCCGCCGGTAGAGAGAGGTCTCAGCTCCTCTCGGCGTGAGTCTCAGCTCGCTGTGTTTATCTCTCCGGCCTCGACATACGGCGCCGTGTCCAGATAGCTGGAAAAACATGGGATCGGCTTCAAGAAGAGACGCACAAATGCAAACACGCAGATTCACAGATATAATGGATTTACAAACGCACGAGGAGGGATTTACAAATAATGACTCACAAATGGGATTCTGAGTGGCTACAGAGGGGTTTACGTTGAGAAAAACGTGTTTGTGAATCGAGCCACGGGGGCGGAGTCTCAAAAGGTCACGGACAAATGTGTAGCGATACACAAACAAACGTGTAGCGATATACAAACAAACGTGTAGCGATATACAAACAAACGTGTAGCGATATACAAACAAACGTGTAGCGATATACAAACAAACGTGTAGCGATACACAAACAAATGAGAAGCGATACACAAACAAATGTGTAGCGATCTACAAACAAACGTGTAGCGATATACAAACAAACGTGTAGCGATACACAAACAAATGAGAAGCGATACACAAACAAATGAGTAGCAATCTACAAACAAACGTGTAGCGATATACAAACAAATGAGTAGCAATCTACAAACAAACGTGTAGCGATCTACAAACAAACGTGTAGCGATCTACAAACAAACGTGTAGCGATCTACAAACAAACGTGTAGCGATAAACAAACAAATGAGTAGCGATCCACAAACAAATGTCAACAATTATTTAGTTAATCATCGTTAAAAAAGATGAAATGCATGTAGTCCTGTACCTCATGTACCAGCATCACAACAGGAAGTGAGCGGTCGAGGAGTAGAACCCGCCTTTGATTGGTCGCCTGGGTAACGTGGGACGCTGCTCGAGGAAAACTATTGTTCTGTGACCTCGAACGTCTGATTCTTACGCCGCAATAAAACAAACATCTCTGAGGTTGGGGGTCGTCAGACTTTATATAGAACAAACGATCGATGGCGTAAATGATCGTTAACCAATCGGATCGAGTTATTGACGCCTCCAGCTGAGAGCAGGTCGATGTCGATGAGGGAATGTAAACGCGACGCGCCGTGCCTCTGGCTGCGATCCCACCAGCTGCTCTGTGTCGAGCAGCAACAGAGCGGCGGCATGTTGATTTGACGAGGTCTGAGAGAAGGATGAAGACGAGTTGATTCAGGAAGCCCCAGCAGACGTCTGTCACAGCGTGAACGAGGTCGAGTCGAGAGCGCTCCTCTGGATTCTGTTTCTTTGGCGCGAGGCTAATTAAGGAGGTCGTGGTTAGTGTGTCAGTTTTTTTGCAGAGAAAGATATTTTTTGATCAGCTGTTAATATTCGAGTTATTATTATTCCTATAATTAAATCTTCGACCTACTTTCGGAGCTACAGTCACTATAGTTTGAGGTGGAGGTCGGGAAACAGGTGATGGTTCTCTCTAGTTCTGCAGTTATACGATGGAGATATTTGAACTGTGATGTCATAGTGACGTATGGAGGTTAATTCACGATAGATAACGGGGATGATTTTACCCACAATGCTTTTCAATCATTATCAAAATAAGATCTGTTGCTATTGTGTACATGTTGAGGAAATCCCCGATGTCCCACCAAGCTGTGTCGCTGTAACGTCGGGCTCGATTACTTACTTGAACTCGAAAAATAAACAATTTCGCCACGATTTAAACCGTAAATAATTTAACGAAGCAGATTTGTAAGAACTGTGAATTCCCGCTTTGTCAAATGTTTTCCGGCTGGAGTTTGATCGGATCCGCGCTGGCCGATGCTAACGTTGTAGCCGCTGCATCAACACTCGAAACAAGGCAGCAGCGTTGGTATTCTATATATTATGTGCTTTATAACAGTTTTAACTTCATGATCGGAACAAAATGTTCACATCGACGCAAGAAATAGAAAAACACTTGATTTTAATGACCAACTGATTTCTTTTTTTCTCCATTTTTCTTCACGTTATTATTCATATTATTATTATTCATATTATTCATATTATTATTCATAATATTATTCGTATTATTATTCATATTACTATTTATATTATTATTGATAAGATTATTATTCGTATTATTATTTATATTATTATTCATATGATTATTCATATGATGATTTATATGATTATTCGTATTATTATTTACATTATTATCCATATGATTATTTGTATTATTATTAATAGTATTTATATTATTATTCATATTTATATTATTATTCATATTTATATTATTATTTATATTATTCATATGATTATTCATATTATTACTTTATAAAATGGTCATTTACTCTGATCTCTCAGACGTATTTACTTGCAGTAAAAGCTGTAAAAGCCTTTTAATAATGGATTTCCATCATTTCCTCTGGTTTTCTCTCTCTCTCTCTCTCTTTCTCTTCAGGCCTCTCTCGTCCCTCCTCTTTTTCCATTCTCTAATGAATCAAGTCATCTTCCTCCTCCTCCTCATCCTCCTCCCTGCTCCCCCCCCCGATTTCACCCATCACCCAAGGCAAGGCTGGCATTCTCCCATGTGCTTGTTATTCTGGGTCGTTTCACTCGCTCTCAGTACTTAAAAGAAAGAACTCTGAGTGTCTCACCGCGTTGGAAGGAAGTCTCTTGAGTTCGTTTCAAAGTGTTTCGCTCACATCTAGAGGAAATATAGAGACGCAGTAAACTGGATTATGGTTATTTATCGTTATTCACAGTGACTTTTTGCAATTTTTTCTTAAAATGTTAGAATTTCCTGACGATTCAAGAATAATTTCATTGACTTAACTTAAATACTTTAAATGAGTGCAAGAAGAACTAAAGAGTTATCTAACTGACGACAGCGAAACGGCGGCTTATATTTTGAGCGTCTTTCTTTAAAAAACATATTAATAATTTCAAACTCGGTGTAAATGAAAATGTGAATATAGCAAATTTCCATGACTTTGTCAAAACTTTTCCGATTAAACTTTTTCCCATGACTTTTCCAGGAAATTACCATTTTAAAATGCCATGACTTCTCCAGATTTTCCATGACCGTACGAACCCTGAACATTCTATCAATAACAACAAACGACACACTCGAAGCAGCTTTTCTTTCTCACCCCGTGAGTCTGACTGTCGTAGTAAACGTCGTGATGTTGCGTCTCGTTTCAGAGGCTCGGGAAGACTTACGGCCCGGTGACCTGTGAATGTCCTCTGCAGATCCCCGGGGCGGCGATGGACCGGGTCAGCCTGCTGTGGCGGCTGAGGCGGCGCGCCCGCCGCGGCGTCCTCTGCATGGCCTTCTTCTGCATCTCAATGGCGCTGCTCTACGCCATCTGTGCCGAGAACAGCGTGCCGGTCACCGACGCCATCTTCGGGGTGCGGGCGCGGACCCGGGCTCAGCCTCGCGCGCACTCCGTCGTCAAGGTCTGTCGGCGCCTTTTTTCACTTCCTCCGCTTCCTCTGCAGAGTAGGAGATGAGCGTTACTTGGGAGCGACGGTTTAAAGGTGGTGACAGTTCATGCAGTGGGGCTTTTATTTTGAAACTGTAGTGGAGTTAGCCAGCAGCTAAACGAGTATAACTTACCTCTCCTTAACCAGGGTTCTTACACATTTTGACCGATGGATTTCCATGACTTTTCCATGACTTTTCCATGACTTTAAACCAAATGTCCATGACCAAACTGAAATCTCGGTAAAAACATGAACAATTTCTAACATTTTACGTATTGAGAGCGTACGGCGGCTTATATTTTGAGCGTTTTTCTTTAAAAAACACATTGATTATTTCAAACTCGGCGTAAATGAACACGTGACTATAACGAATTTCCATGACTTTTCCAAAACTTTTAGGATTTTAGTTTTTTCCATGACTTTTCCAGGCCTGGACATGAACATTTTAAAATTCCATGACTTTTCCAGGTTTTCCCATGACCGTACGAACCCTGCTTAACAGTCGCGCCCTCGTCGTCCCCCAGGTGCTGCGAGGCGGCGCCAAGCCCATGTACATCGACCCCCAGAAGCTTCCGGGGGTCGTCCCCGGCGACCCTCGCCGCCCGATCCCCGTCCTCTCCGCTCCGAATCGCACGCACGAAGCCGCGGACCCGGCGCCGAAGCGGAAGCCGAAGGAGCGCGAGCCGCCGGGCTTCTTCGCCCGGCTGCTGCCGCGCCCCTTCACGCGCGCCCTGGAGACCCTGTTCGGAGGCCGGGTCAGGGAGGCGGAGTTCTTCGGGCCTCACGGGCTCCTGGGGGAAGTGTGGGACGACGAGATGTCCAGCAGCATGCTGGGCAGTCGGCTGAGGAAGGTGGTGCAGAACTACCAGGTGAGACGGGATTATAGAGATGACCTCATCGTCACGACTCAGCATCGGCTTGACCTTTGACCCCGGTACATGTTCTGTCTCTGATCGGCCTCTGTGTCTTTGTGTGTGTGTGTGTGTCTCTGTGTCTGTGTGTGTGTCTCTGTGTTCATGTGTCCATGTGTCTCTGTGTGTGTCTGTCTCTGTGTGTGTCTCTGTGTGTCTGTGTCTCTGTGTGTGTGTGTGTCTCTATGTCTCTGTGTCTGTGTCTGTGTCTCTGTGTCTCTGTGTCTGTGTCTGTGTCTGTGTCTCTGTGTCTCTGTGTCTCCGTCTTCCGCTCAAGGCGATGAATAAGTACGGCGTGGAGGTCTCCGGTCCCGGCGGCGTGTCCAACAGGCCCAAGCTGAGCGGCCCCAGGCTTCTCTGCCAGCTGAAGGACAACATCGAGGTGGCGACGTTGACCTCTGACCTCCAGCCCTTCTCGGCGCTGCCCTGGGCCGACCAGCTGCCGGCGAAGCCGCTGACCTCTGACCTCGGGCCGTACAGGAGCTGCGCCGTGGTGTCGTCTGCAGGGTCGCTACGCTACTCCGGACTGGGAAAGGAGATAGGTGTGATATATATATTTATTTATATATATTTATATACGTATATAAATTTGTATACATATATTTATTTATATATATATATATATATATATACACACACATATATATACATATATATATATATATATATATATATATATATATATATTTATATATATATATATATATATATATTTATATATATATATATATATATATATATATATATATATATTATTATTTTTTATAAACACTAACGTTCAGTTTGACAATTTCCCATGAAAACTCTCACTTTTATTTATCAATTAATTGCAAAATGAATATAAAATATAGTCATGATGTTGACAAGGTTAGAAATAATGATTTCTATTGTAAATATGAATGTTGTTCTTCAAACTTGTGGCTCAAAGGAAGGACAGTTTTAGAGCTTCTATCAGCAGCATAACTGTTTTCAGCTGCGCTCACATAAAAAGGGTTTTCAAGGGTTTTCTACCCCTCTGCTATTCTTCTAAGCTGATAACACAATGTACCACTAGAACATGGAGATGGGCCTCTACACACCTCTGTAGAGACTTCACTAATCACCAGAGAATAGACATTTACACATTAACTATGTAGAGAGAGGATTTATGATTCATTTAATGTGATCTTCATAGATAAAAAACAGTGCTTTGAAAAATATTAGATATTTACTTTCATCATCGTGATGTTTTTACTTTTTAACCACATTTTTAACTAAGTTTGAATGTATTGACCGTTCCTCTCGTGTTCAACGTCATCAACATGGAAAACATCCGACTCATCAGTAACGAGTCAATACTCCTAGACAAACGGGCGCTTTACCGTTATTCACCTCCAGACTCTCACGACGCCGTGCTGCGCTTCAACACCGCGCCGACCACCGGCTACGAGAAGGACGTCGGCTCCAAAACCACCATCCGCCTCATCAACTCCCAGGTGAACGCGCCCAGGTGTCTGAGTCTCACAGCACCACGCTCTCTGTAGGGCTGTACGGCGACTCCTCCCCGGGGTCTGAGGAGAGAAGACCCTCCTTCAGCTGACGGCTGCAGAACAAACTCAACACTTTACTTTGTTTTCCCCTTGTAGTATTAGTATTTAGTATCTTTTAGTATTTTTGTATTAGTATTTAGTATTTCTTTTGTGTATTAGTATTTAGTATTTTTTTTGTATTTTAGTATTAGTATTTTTTTGTATTTTAGTATTAGTATTTAGTATTTTAGGATTCATATTTAGTATTTTTTAGTATTAGTATTTATTATTTTAGGATTCATATTTAGTATTTTAGTATTTAGTATTTTTTTTGTATTTTAGTATTTTTATAGTATTTTAGTATTAGTATTTAGTATTTTAGGATTAGTATTTAGTATTTTTTTGTATTTTAGTATTAGTATTAAGTTATTTAGTATTTTGTTTTGTGTTTTTTATTTTATTTGTATTAATGCTCTAATGTACATCCACTGCTGTGATCCTGAAATGTCCCCACTGTGGGACATGAATATCTTATCTTATATCTAAAGCTCAGTGTAATCTTCAGAGACGTTTACTCCCCAAAACAAGGAAACAATGTAATTAAATGATCCATCTTCTATCTTATTCTGAGGAGATTTGTGGAGTTTGTGTTCCAGCGGCTTCTTAATAAACCCTTAAATTCATCTTAATAATCCACCTTTCTGCAGCGATGCGATGTCAGTCAGTGTGTGCTCCAGGTGTGTGTTTCTATATTAATATCTACCCGTCTGAAAGGTGATGGCGTCTGACGACCACCGGTTCCTGTCCAGCTCTCTGTACAGCTCGGGCGCCCTGGTGGCCTGGGACCCCGCCCCCTTCTCCGCTGACCTCACTCAGGTGACCTTCGCACGCGAGCTAGGAGGTGGTACCCGTGGTCGCTGTGACTGAACGGCGTTGTCCCCCCTCAGTGGTACAACAGGACCGACTACCCCATCTTCACCCAGTACCAGCGGTACCGGCGGCTCCACCCCATGCAGCCCTTCTACATCCTGCACCCGCGCTTCGAGTGGCAGGTGTGGCAGCGGATACAGGACAACATGGCCGAGCCCATCCAGAAGAACCCGCCCTCCTCCGGCCTGCTCGGTACGCCCCGCACACCGCCACGAGACACGGAGAGGACGCTGGAGACACAGGAGACACAGTAGAGGACGGTGGAGACACAGTAGAGGACAGTGGAGACACAGTAGAGGACGGTGGAGACACAGTAGACACAGTAGACGACGGTGGAGACACAGTAGAGGACAGTGGAGACACATTAGACACAGTAGAGGACGGTGGAGACACAGTAGAGGACGGTGGAGACACAGTAGAGGACGGTGGAGACACATTAGACACAGTAGAGTACGGTGGAGACACAGTAGACACAGTAGAGGACGGTGGAGACACAGGAGAGGATGGTAAAGACACAGTAGAGGACGGTGGAGACACAGGAGAGGATGGTAAAGACACAGTAGAGGACGGTGGAGACACAGGAGAGGACGGTGGAGACACGGTAGAGGACGGTAAAGACACAGTAGAGGACGGTAAAGACACAGTAGAGGACGGTGGAGACACAGTAGAGGACGGTAAAGACACAGTAGAGGACGGTGGAGACACGGTAGAAGACGGTAAAGACAGTAGAGGACGGTGGAGACACGGTAGAAGACGGTGGAGACACAGTAGAGGACGGTGGAGACACAGTAGAGGACGGTGGAGACACAGTAGAATAGAGTAGAAAATAGAATAAAAATACACACAGTAGCACCGATAAACTAAACACAATAAAATATAAATATAAGAAAGAAAGAAAGTGACTGTGCATAAAGTATACAAAGTGAAATATAAAAATACACAATAAAATAAAATATATATGTATATATATACACAATAAAATAAAATATATATGTATATATACACAATAAAATAAAATATATATGTATATATACACAAGTAGAGGACGGTGTAGACACAGTAGAGGACGGTAGCATTAGCATACAGTCGCTCCATAGGTGTGTAGTTCTGTGTGGGGGCAACATGCTGGGGAGGAGCCAACATGCTGGGGAGGAGTCAACATGTTGGGGAGGAGCCAACATGCTGGGGAGGAGTCAACATGTTGGGGAGGAGCCAACATATTGGGGAGGAGCCAACATGCTGGGGAGGAGCCAACATGTTGGGGAGGAGCCAACATGCTGGGGAGGAGTCAACATATTGGGGAGGAGCCAACATATTGGGGAGGAGCCAACATGTTGGGGAGGAGCCAACATGTTGGGGAGGAGCCAACATGCTGGGGAGGAGTCAACATGTTGGGGAGGAGCCAACATATTGGGGAGGAGCCAACATGCTGGGGAGGAGTCAACATATTGGGGAGGAGCCAACATGCTGGGGAGGAGCCAACATGCTGGGGAGGAGTCAACATGTTGGGGAGGAGCCAACATGCTGGGGAGGAGCCAACATGCTGGGGAGGAGTCAACATGTTGGGGAGGAGCCAACATATTGGGGAGGAGCCAACATGCTGGGGAGGAGTCAACATATTGGGGAGGAGCCAACATATTGGGGAGGAGCCAACATGCTGGGGAGGAGTCAACATGTTGGGGAGGAGCCAACATGCTGGGGAGGAGCCAACATGTTGGGGAGGAGCCAACATGCTGGGGAGGAGTCAACATGTTGGGGAGGAGCCAACATATTGGGGAGGAGCCAACATGCTGGGGAGGAGCCAACATATTGGGGAGGAGCCAACATGCTGGGGAGGAGCCAACATGTTGGGGAGGAGTCAACATATTGGGGAGGAGCCAACATATTGGGGAGGAGCCAACATATTGGGGAGGAGCCAACATATTGGGGAGGAGCCAACATATTGGGGAGGAGCCAACATGCTGGGGAAGTCAGGATGACCTGATAATGCCGGAAGAAAATAATAAGCACGCCTCCCCGCGGCTGACAGCTCAACGTTCAGGCTACAGAAGCTGCAGGAGATCGGCGCCATCTCGCGTCTTAAAACCTGGAAAAGTCATGGAATTTTAAAATGCTCATTTCCAGGCCTGGAAAAGTCACGGTAAAAACTTAAATCATCAAAGTTTAGGAAAAGTCATGGAGATGTGTTATAGAAAAAATAGAATAGAAATATACTTTATTAATCCCCAAGGGGAAATTTGTTAATGTTAGTACCAATAAACTAAACAGAATAAATATAAATATAAGGAAGAAAGTGACTGCATAAAGTATACAAAGTGAAATATAAAATACAAAATAAAATAATATATATATATATATATACACACAACATATATGTAAATGCAATGTAAAATTCAAATATATATATATATATATATATGACAGTGTCACATATAATCACATGTTCATTTACGCCGAGTTTGAAATAATTAATGTTTTTTAAAGAAAGAAGCTCAAAATACACAAAATGTTCTAAATGTTTCATGTTTATACCGAGATTTTAGTTTTGTAATGGAAATTTGATTTAAAGTCCTGGAAATCCATCGGTCAACACGTGTAAGAACCCTGTTCAAGAGAAACCCTTCAGAGGGCGTTTAAGAGGAGGTAGCTGACAGTTGAGCGCTCCAACCTTTACTCACTAAACATGTTTGTATAAATGTTATGAACCTCGTCTCTCCTGCGTCCCGCCTAGGAACCGTCCTGATGATGTCGCTGTGCGACGTGGTGCACGTCTACGAGTTCCTGCCGTCCCGCCGGAAGACGGAGCTCTGCCATTACTACCAGCGCTTCTACGACGCGGCGTGCACGCTGGGCGCCTACCACCCGCTGCTGTACGAGAAGAACCTGGTGAAGCGGATGAACCAGGGGCCCGACCGCGACATCTACACCCACGGGAGGGTCACGCTGCCCGGGTTTGGAAAGCTGAACTGCACCCAGGCCGCTGGAGGCTTTCCCAACCACTGACTGGGATTACGCGGAAGCAGAGGAGCACATAAACACACACACACACACACACACACACACACACACACACACACACGATGCCAAGCAGGACCCTGCATGAAGACACGTCGACCCGAGCTCAGACGCATGAACACTTTACTCCCACTGCCGAAGGAGAAGCAACGCCGTGCCACTCCCTGTATAGTCCCATCCCCCGATAGATGTGCCTGCTGGCCACACGTACGTATACTCATGAGGACGTTCCACTGATAATCCCGTAAAAAGGCTCACGCGGCTGGCGTCTACAAAATCCACTTTTTTTCTTTCATTTATGTAATCGATGTAGGTTTTACAAACTGCTTCTGCTCACTGAGTTGAGTGTGTCGGTGCATCTCTAAGTCGTGTCCGACTCCCTCCGAGGCACGATGCTCCATGTCTATTGGCTCCGACTGAAAACTAAAATATACACTACCGTTCAAAAGTTTGGGGTCACCCAACGAGACAATTTCGTGTTTTCCATGAAAACTCACTAAATGAATAGAAAATATAGTAAATAAATACATTGACAAGGTTAGAAATAATGATTTTTATTTTAAATATGAATTGTGTTCTTCAGACTTCAAGCTCAAAAGGAAGGCCAGCATAACTGTTTTCAGCTGTGCTAACATAACAAAAGGGTTTTCTAAAATTCTACCCTTCCGTTAGTCTTCTAAGGCGATAACACAATGTGCCATTAGAACACTGGAGATGGGCCTCTATACAACCGTGTAGATATTACATTTCTTTCCACCTAGAATAGTCATTTACCATTTTTAATAATGTATGGAGTGCATTTCTTAATAATTTAAGCTTATCTTCATTCAAAAAACATGCTTTTCTTTGGAAAATAAGGACATTTCTAAGTGACCCCAAACTTTTGAACAGTAGTGTATTTTTTTAAGTTTCAGTAATCTCCTGGAACAGCTGCTCGCTGTAGTTAATCAAACAAACAGGAGACGCATTGCAGTGCTGGAGCCTCCGGAGGATATTTGCTTATAATATATCTACTTGATGCTCAGACATTCATAAAAACGTGCAATCACGCGGCAATTACGCTTGTGAATGAGACGGAAAATACAGCCGCTTTGCTTTTAGACTTTTTATGTGACTTGGATTTTTAGTCTGGGGAATATTTTGGAGCCCTTCAAGCAGCAGGGCGTCTCGACTTGAGCCGTTTCCTCCAAATGTGATTGAGTTTGCTCTCAGACTGATGATCCACCGCGACACGGGGGTTCACTTTAAAAAATACACCGTCGTCTCCCCAAACAGAACCCTCAAACGCCAGCTTGTTTATTTCTAACTACTTCTCACTACTGCTAGCTGTAGCCGCAAAAACTATTTTTCCTTAATTGGTTAATCAATCAATCTTCTTCTATCTTTTATAATCCATCTTTCTACAGGTCCAGGCTGCTTTTAATAAGTCAAATTATCATGGAAGTAGTGTAATAACAAGTCGTTCTGGGCCGTGTTGTCCCCTCTGGGTTTCCTTCAGACGTTAGCCAGTAAAACAGTTTATTATACGTAAAAAAATACTGAGATCTTTGCAGAAACTTCCAGGAAACTCCAATGTGGGCGATGTCTGAGTTGTTTCTGAGAGCAAACACGAATCCCACATGGAAAGAAAACATCCGCAAAATACAAAGTATATGTAGAAAATGTCCAGTGGAAACCTGGAGATCCACAGATATGAAACTGATCTCTTCTCCGACGCCGGAGAACCCAGGAGAACCAGAGGGTTCCACGGGAAAATTAAAGAATGCATTAAAAAACCTGCTGATGACACACACACCTGCACACCCACCGACTAAACGTATCTATTGAAGATCAATGCCTACGGACTCTGATCCCAACAATGATCCAACAATTCAGTTTAAAAAAAGTTGAACTACAAGTTAAAACGGACATAAGAAAACTTCGTACCCTCGTTATCAAACCTGTAACAACTTATTCCTAATAGTCTTTTTATAATTATTATATAGTGTGTGTATATATATATATATATATATATATATATATATATATATATATAAAAATGCAGTAACGTTAAGGAGAACGGTCTTTAACGTGATTCTGCGACTGAGCCCTGTGAAGCAGAACGAAAGTTTATATAAATATCCACATTCACAAACATGCTAACGTAGCTGCTAGCTTGGAATTTATGCTGCTTTTCTAAAAGTTAGATAAGTAGATTCATACCGCTTTCGCGTCTCCTAGCTGGGGAGAATTGGCTTAGCTTAGCATAACGACTGGAAGCAGGTGGGAAGAGTTAGCCTGGCTCTCTCCAAAAGGTAAAAGAAGCTAATATTTTAAACAAAACTGTAACAGACTATACATATTAAAACTAGTCTTATAGCCTTGCTGATCCAGTCATATAAACGTACAGATATAAGCTAGGAGGTGGACTTCAGTCGGCTTGAACGTGTATTTTCTTTATCGCAGTAAAGATCGGCCTCCAGAGTATTACGACCAACGCATGTGTCGCAACAGGAGAAACACTCGACACCTCTGAGAAACTATCCACTAGTACGTAGTCTGCTTTTAACCCATCGTTAATCTTCGCTCAACGTGACGTAGCGCATATCGTTATCCGCGTCATCGTGTGTGAGCCGGCTCATTAGCAGAGAACCACAACGAGACCGTTAGAGTGGGACGCTCCTGAGAGATCGGATGTTACGAGTCTAAAATATCCGATTTATATATAATACAAGTTTTACAGAAGAGAAGGAGTAATTCACACACTCACATTTAAAGAGGGATTATCAACTAGCCAACAGTCCCCAGGTTGATCATCTTGATCATGCTTGATCATCTTGATTTATCAGCTAATTTCTGCTTCACAGTAAACAGGAACAACACTTCGTACATCGTACCGCTAATAGTGTTACACACCTGAGGTGAAACGCTCTGGTTGAACACACCTTTGTTGGAATCAGCAGGAGAGCTAGTTAACGTTAGCCGGGAGGTGGAAAGACGGAGCTAACATGAACGGAGGCTGCATCGAGTTGCATTAAGATGCGTTCAGGAGCAAATTTCAACTTTATCTACTTTGTAATGTTGGACAAGTTGAAACAAAAATGGTGCAAAGGCCTAAAAATAGATGTTTGATCAAATGACGACACGCATGTGGCCAGGTAGCGGTAGCCCAGATCTTGAGTACCGACCATATCGGCCCAAATATTAAACAAATTTTAAGACAAAGCCTTCTCCAGCCAGCTGTCTGTGGCCTTAAAGAGCCACACGCATGACTGGAGGCTCTCGGTGATGTTCACATCTTTAGATATTTGGGTAAATATGTCAGATTTCTGAGTTTCACTGCAATCTGAAGGTGAAGGAAGCAAAAATGTCTCCGCTGTTGTTCTGTTCGTTAGTTTCTAACCAGGATATTGTTTATTCAGGAAAAAACAGTTGAATAATTGAAGAAAACTAGGAGAACATTTGTCTCCTCAGGCAGTTGCTCTCTTCTTGTCATTCTGCTCGCTTATATGTGAAACCTTCTGTACTTTACCTTTTTATGTTTGCTTTTTGATAAAGTTTTAGTTAAGTTGTTAACTGTGTTAACTGTATTTTCTCCCCCCATAATCCCCCCCCCTACTGACAAATATTCAAAGAACAAATGTGTTTATATCTTTCCTAAAAACTTACACTTCATATTAAGAAATTCTCTTTTTTTTTTAAAGGCATGCATTTCCAGCAATACCATCGGATTTCCTTAAATTCTTTATTTCACGACAATTAGTGTAAATGCCATCGGTACGGTGGATAGAAATATTTCCACATGGTTGGATGGGGTTGCCATGTAAATGTCACGTTCATGGTCCCCAGGGGATTTACTGTACTACGTATGACCAAAACACCTGCAGGATTGAAGAGATTCCCATCAGCCTCTACTGTAATCTGCGTTTACCACTAGTTAGCATGCTAGCATGCTAAATTACGACAATCATCCTACCTGCTAAATATCTGCATGTTAGCATCACTGTTGTGAAGTTAGCATTAATATAATATTACATTTCACATTCATGCAGACTTGACATCAAAGCTCATGCTTTTTCTCTGGGTTCATGGCGGTATATCGTTTAACCTGCATGCATTAGATTCCAGAACCAATGCTGTAAACGTCAAACTTCTGTTGGATTATTATTATCAATGTTGTATTTTGAGGATTCCTCATTATGTTACAAACGCTGTCAGTAAACTGTGAACTGGTTTGGTTATTGACTTTATGTTTCAGGTGTCACATCAGCCGTTTTGTCTGTGCGTGAGCAGCAAGTTGTGACAATCACACTTCGGGATGTCGGGATGAAAAGAATATGTGTGTTCAAAGCCGAAAAACTGAGGCCACCGGTCAATAAAGATCTGACAGCAACACGGCTTTGGAAATCCTGCTTAACCTCTTCTGCTCCGGCCGTGTCCGTAAACCCCTCCCCCTCCCGCAGAACACGTCAATAAACACGGCCATGTCAACAGGGCCATGGCATAGTTGGTAGTCGGCATATTCCACAATCCAGACCTCGATGATCCATCAGGCAGATGGAGGCAGAGAGGAGGAGTGGGCGGAGTCTCAGCAGGGCCACGGCGTAGTTGGTAGTAGGTAATAGACATTTTAATTTCAGTACAATTTAGGCAATTTTGCTCCAAAATGTGCGACAGTGGAAGAGGTTAAAGATAATATGGTAGATAGACTGGACAATACAGAAGATTAAAAACTACACAAGATTTAAGATTTGGGAAGTTTTAACACATGAAAACTAAGAAATAAAGAAACAATATATATATATAATGTACTGCCCATACATTTTATTTTTGGAACAATAGTAAAAGATTTGCTACATTTGTATATATTTTTTAGAACATACAAACATTGGCAATAATATTAAACATCTGTCGAAAAAAAAAGAAAAAGATTACTCCCCGTCGGGGAATCGAACCCCGGTCTTCCGCGTGACAGGCGGAGATACTGTCCACTATACTAACGAGGAAGGACACGTGTCTTTTTGACTTGTCCTATTTTTTTTAAAGACAAATGTCCTACACATATGTATATGTTAAACGAGGTTATTGCAGTGGAAAGCTCGAAATATGGAAATGAATGAGGTTGTTACACATCCGTGGGGTTTTACTATAATTTGGACAAGCTTGACAGAATTCTCTGCATGCACTTTCCCCAAACTCAACCAGCGGACACCAGAGTGGTATGTTAAGTCCTGGTGATCCGCATCGGTTTCCTCTAGGAACGTAATTAACCGTCGGTGATTAAGTCCCCTTGCTCGTATGAACTAGTGTGCCATCTATTGGGGAAACAAGGGTATTGTATTGTATTACATTACATTACATTACATTACATGTCATTTAGCAGACACTTTTATCCAAAGCGACTTACAATAAGCGCATTTTAACCTAGAGTACAAACTAAAAACAAGAATACAGAAAGTAGCATTCCCTACAAAAGTACAATAATAAGAGCTATTCAAGTGCCACTGAAGTGCTAATCTGTGTTTTAATCCAGATATAGTCGAAAAAGGTGCGTTTTCAGTTTCCGGCGGAAGCTGTAGAGACTTTCTGCTGTCCTGATGCAAATCTTTTATTACAGGGGAAAGTGTGAAAAGGGGAAATTAATGAGGTCTTTACACATCCGTGGGTTTTTACTATAATTTGGACAAGTTTGGCAGGCCGGATTATGAAGCCTAACAGGCCGTAGGTTTGCCCGTGTCTGTACTAGCCCCTGGTCGGGTCTCCCAGGGCAAAAGGGTTTCGGGGGACAGTATAGACTTAAAAAAGGACATCTTCAAATACCCTCTTCATAAGAGAGTGAAAAAGAAACATAAGCACTCCCCGTCGGGGAATCAAACCCTTTTTTTGAAGACAAATATCCTACACATGGGTATGACATAAATTGATGTGTATATATACACCGTTTGTAAAAAAAACAATCCCCTCATTTCATGCTACGTGTGCTGCATTTGTGTATGTTTTAAAACATCCAATTGCTGGCAAGTAAAAAATGTGTAGGAAAAAAAAAGGTTACTCCCCGTCGGGGAATCGAACCCCGGTCTTCCGCGTGACAGGCGGAGATACTGTCCACTATACTAACGAGGAGGGACATGCTCAGACTTTGACTTCTCCTTTTTTGAAGAGAAATATCCTACAAATGGGTATGACATATTAAATTACTATATATACACCGTTTTTTGTTTTTTAATCCTTGTTTTTCCTGGTCTCCACAGTGTATAGTAACATGTGGGATGTATGTACATATAAAATATGGGACACCTATCTTACAAAAGGCCACCTTCATATAAAAAAGGCCACATTACCTACATATATGTTAGTATAATGGAGTACCTCGGCCTGGTATGCTACGTGTGCTGCATTTGTGTATGTTTTAAAACATCCAATTGCTGGCAAGTTAAAAATGTGTAGGGAAAAAAAAAGGTTACTCCCCGTCGGGGAATCGAACCCCGGTCTTCCGCGTGACAGGCGGAGATACTGTCCACTATACTAACGAGGAGGGACATGTATGGGGACATGTGAGTTGTCTTCTTAAAGACATGTGTTCCACATACTCGCATCACATGTTGTATCCATTATCTGTAACGACTTATCCTGTAACAGAGTAGGGGGAGGGGGAGGGGGCTGTGGGATACAAAGGCCACAGGCCGTAAATACCCATGTCAGATTTCCTGGCTACCAAAGTTAATAAAGATAAGAAAGAAAAGAAAGATTTAATAAAAGATGTGTGTATGAGTATGAGACACACCTATTTTTGCATTAATAGTAAAACATTTACTGAATTTGTGTTGATGTTTGAGAACATCCACATCTTTGCAAAGATTTAAAAAATGTTTATAGAAAAAAATAAAAGTTACTCCCCGTCGGGGAATCGAACCCCGGTCTTCCGCGTGACAGGCGGAGATACTGTCCACTATACTAACGAGGAGGGACATGTCTGTGCTCGTGTGTGATGTCTTTTTATAGAGATGTGGTCCACACATACACACAGGACACATTGTATCTATTATCTGTAATAACTAATCCTTAAGAGGAGGGAGGGGGAGGGGGAGGGAGAGGGAGAGGGAGAGGGAGAGGGGGGAGGAAGAGAGAGAGAGAGAAAAAAAATATATCTCTCAATATCTGCATTTTTTGCATTATTTGTTCACGTTTTGGAGGGTTGGTAAACAGTTAACTTCTCCTAGAGCTTAAACCTGATTCACTCCAAACTAGGCCAGTAAGGTCTTGAGACCTTTGTCTTGAAAAATCTTTTAAAGATTTTAAAAATATTAAAGTATCTGCGTTCTCCAGACAGGCAAAGAAACACCATAGGCCATTAAAATGCAAGTTGATGTAGCTCGGCCATACATTATCCAATGCGCTCCATTATTCTCATGTGTCATGACATATTGACCCTGAAGACATCCATATGCTAATTCTAGTCATAGCGCCACCGAGTGGCTAAAGCAAATCAGCCTAAAAAGGTTCACGTTCACATGCAATTTACATGACAAGGTCTAGACTTCAGGTAGATACACATAATGCACGTATATATTCACATTGTCACAGCGCCTCCTAATGCTGAATTGGTGTATATGATTAAGGGCATCCAATTGTTGTCAAAGATGTCAAAGAAATGTGTATAGAAAAGAAAAAAGTTTACTCCCCGTCGGGGAATCGAACCCCGGTCTTCCGCGTGACAGGCGGAGATACTGTCCACTATACTAACGAGGAAGGACATGCCTGTGTATCAGAAGGTATCGCTTTTCTACCAAGGTGTCTCATATACTACTATGCACTGTGAAGTCAAGTTCACAAATGATAAATAAAGTGTAAATTTAGCAATGTAACATGTCACACTCATGTATGGGACGTATCTCTTAAAAAGAAATTAACGTGTACATAAGTGTAGGACATTTGTATAAAAAAAAAAAATGGACAGGTAAAAGAGACACACATGTCCTTCCTCGTTAGTATAGTGGACAGTATCTCCGCCTGTCACGCGGAAGACCGGGGTTCGATTCCCCGACGGGGAGTAATCTTTTCTATTTAATTATCTAACAAGAAGGGCAATTGAAGGGGTCCTAGGAGTCCCACATGTTACATACGTCCCACTAATACATGCACAACATCCCGCATGTTACTATACACTAGAGACAAGTTTAAGGAAAACATTTTAAAATGAAATAAAAAAAGATGAAAAAAAAAACTGTCTAAATACATACTTTTAACGCAGGGGTGTCAGACGTACGGCTCGCGGGCCGAATCAGGCCCGCGAACGGGTTTAATCCGGCCCGCGAGATGATTTTGATTTTGCAAAGCAGGGAAAAAAAAGCTTAAATTTTTCAATGAAAAAAACCTGCTGTTCTAAATGTGTCCACTGGATGTCACAATAGCAATTATGTTAAGAAAGCAAACTGTTAATACCAGGCCTGAGCAAGAAGGCTACAGCTAGTCAGGAGCTAGCTTGTGGGAGACGCAATTCGCAGGTGGTGATACAGCTCACTTTCCTTGTCTGAAAGATGTGTGCGCGACCCAACATACCGTAGACATGAACCGGTTCAAAGATAAAATAACGGGACTATTGCGGGAGTTTGAGCAACGCTTTCAGATTTTTGGTGAACTGGAGAAAGACTACAAAGTGTTTTGCTCGCCATTCACCACGAATGCCTCTGATCTGCCCGTCAACATCCAACTTGAAATAATAGACTTGCAGATTTGAAGGGCAAATTTGCAGCAACTGGCTTGGACACATTTTATCAGTATCTCTTGCCACGTTACCCCAACTTGACAGCCCTTGCTGCAAAAGTGTTGTGCATGTTTGGAACCACATATCTTTGTGAGCAAGTGTTCTCTGTAATGAGCATCAATAGAACAAAGCTGCGCTCAAGGCTCACGCACAAGCACTTGAATGACATCCTGAAATTAGCTGCCACTCAGGATGTGACGCCTGATATTGATGCACTTGTGAAAGCTAAAAGATGCCAGGTTTCAGGAGTGAACTAAACAATGGGTAACCCCACTTAAAATGCTGCATGAGACACTGCACCCTGATATAGTTCTGTGAAAATGAAAGTGTGTCATTTACAGTGTGTGAATTAACTGTATTAATGTCAGTCACTTCAGTTCATAAGTTTGATTTGTTGAAAATGTTCATGCATTGCACAGCTTTTATTTTTCTATCAATAAATAGCTTAGCCTACAAGGTAGGGAGTAACTCAACCCTCTTGAATAGTTTCTACCTCAGTTTGTATGGTTTGTTGAGTTACCACAGGATCAATATGTGGAAATGACAAATTAGGTACTTGATACCTAAAAGAGTTGTTTTATTTATTTTATATTGTGTTCAATCCCAGATAGGCTGTGACTTTAATGCCTTTGTAGATACACTGAGACTAAGTCTAAGTTCCAAATTGCACAATTTTTTTCCTCTGAATTTTCAATTAAATTGAAGTGTTTTGTCAAGAGGATTATTTGTGGTGTGTAGATTTTCAGAATGTGCTTATACTATTTTGACCAAAGTAAAACAAAGAAAACAATCTGAAGTTGTCATTATTTTTAAGTTATTATGCCATCATTTCACCGGTCCGGCCCACTTGAGAATAGATTTTCCTCCATGTGGCCCTGAGCTAAAATGAGTTTGACACCCCTGATTTAACGTGTACATATGTGTAGGACATTTGTCTTTAAAAAAAAAAAAGGACAAGTCAAAAAGAGGCACATGTCCCTCCTCGTTAGTATAGTGGACAGTATCTCCGCCTGTCACGCGGAAGACCGGGGTTCGATTCCCCGACGGGGAGTAACCTTTTCTATTTAATTATCTAACAAGGAGGGCAATTGAAGGGGTCCTAGGAGTCCCACATGTTGCAATATCCCACTAATACATGCACAACATCCCACATGTTATACATTCAAGTTTATGGGAACAAATTTAAAATGAAATAAAAAAAGATGAAAAAAACTGTCTCAATATATAAATTTTACGTGTACATATGTGTAGGATATTTGTCTTGAGAAAAAAATGACACGGAAAAAAGACATACGTGTCTCTCCTCGTTATTATAGTAGACGGAAGACCGGGGTTCAATTCCCCGACGGAGTAAACTTTTTCTTTTTAATCATCTAACAAGGAGGGCAATTGAAGGGGTCCTTTTTTAAGATAGGTGTCCCACATGTTACATACGTCGCACTAATACACGCTCAACATCCCACATGTTACTAAATATATACTATTTAGCGTGTACATATGTGTAGGACATTTGTCTTTAAAAAGAAAAAGCAGGACAAGTCAAAAAGACACACATGTCCCTCCTCGTTAGTATAGTGGACAGTATCTCCGCCTGTCACGCGGAAGACCGGGGTTCGATTCCCCGACGGGGAGTAACTTTTATAAAGATGTGGATGTTCTCAAACATCAACACAAATTCAGTAAATGTTTTACTATTAATGCAAAAATAGGTGTGTCTCATACTCATACACACATCTTTTATTAAATCTTTCTTATCTTTACTACCTTTGGTAGCCAGGAAATCTGACATGGGTATTTACGGCCTGTGGCCTTTGTATCCCACAGCCCCCTCCCCCTCCCCCTACTCTGTTACAGGATAAGTCGTTACAGATAATGGATACAACATGTGATGCGAGTATGTGGAACACATGTCTTTAAGAAGACAACTCACATGCCCCCACACATGTCCCTCCTCGTTAGTATAGTGGACAGTATCTCCGCCTGTCACGCGGAAGACCGGGGTTCGATTCCCCGACGGGGAGTAACCTTTTTTTTTCCCTACACATTTTTAACTTGCCAGCAATTGGATGTTTTAAAACATACACAAATGCAGCACACGTAGCATACCAGGCCGAGGTACTCCATTATACTAACATATATGTAGGTAATGTGGCCTTTTTTATATGAAGGTGGCCTTTTGTAAGATAGGTGTCCCATATTTTACATGTACATACATCCCACGTGTTACTATACACTGTGGAGACGAGGAAAATGAGGGATTTTTTTTGTATCTATAATCAATTTAACATGTCATACCCATGTGTAGGGTATTTGTCTTCAAAAAAGGTTTGATTCCCCGACGGGGAGTGCTCGTTTCTTTTTAACTCTCTTATGAAGATGTCCTTTTTAAGTCTGGACTGTCCCCCCGAGACCCCTTTGCCCTGGGACACCCGACCAGGGGCTAGTACAGACACGGGCAAACGTACGGCCCGTTAGGCTTCTTAATCCGGCCCGCCAAACTTGTCCAAATTATAGTAAAAACCTCATTCATTTCCCCTTTTCACACTTTACCCTGTAATACCCTCGTTTCCCCAATAGACGGCACACTAGTTCATACGAGCAAGGGGACTTAATCACCGACGGTTCATTACGTTCCTAGAGGAAACCGATGCGGATCACCAGGACTTACCTTACCACTCTGGTGTCCGCTCGTTGAGTTTGGGGAAAGTGTGTCACCGAGTGTGGAGCTCAAAGAGGAGAGTCACTCGTTTTTGGAGCTAATGGGGAAATCCGACGAATTCCCTGAGCCGGGCGACACGGACTGGCTTTGTGACTTAGTGTTCGCATCGTCACACATGAATGAGCTGCACGTTAAACTGCAGGGGAAACATCAGTTTGCGCACGACACATATCGTGGAATATATATATATATATATATATATATATATATATATATATATATATATATATATATATATATATAGTAAGAGCCATTTTATGTGTTTTACTTTGGACCACTAGGGGGCGTTGGGCCTTTGTCAATTCAGACAGAGGTCAATATGCTTGGACCATTTTAAATGAACTTTCACAAGAATGAGAATGAACCTATTTGACATGTTCTCAAACTGTTTTGGAGGAGCTTTCAGTGTGACAGGTTGTTATTTTATTTAAAATGTATTAAACCTGCCTCATTAAGATACACAAATCTCAATTACAAGAGTCCTGGCCAAGACAGCAGCAGTAGCACATTACACAACATTTCAGGCAATACAAGATAGAAACAGTGAGAGACAATATTACAAAAAAATGTTTTTTCTTTTAGATGGCAGCATAAATAAAAGTCATCATAACAGTTCACACAGGTGTACATACCTCAGTCACAGAAAACACCTACAACCAGATGAACCTACCTCCAATTCTTCTAATCTATTTTAAATATATATATATATATATATATATATATATATATATATATATAATTGGTAAATGTCCAGGCATTGTAACCTGACACCCAGTCCAGATATATATATTACACTTATTCTTCTCACTCACGATCCTGCACCTTCATTCTAACTTAACATATATAAAGACATATTTAAAAACGTGAAATGAAAATATAAGAGACTGACACATAAATGAAGAAAACAAACTCAAGCTTCACCATGTCGCCATTTGTAATAACGCTAATTAATTAATCGACGTTAACGTAAAATACTCTGAGCCGCCGCCGCGAAAGCGGAGCAAGATGGCGGTTCGTCTTCTCCGCCTGAAGCGACGGAGAGCGAACAGACATGGTAACGAGCTAGCGTGAGAGTTCATAACGACGCCGATGTCACCGACGGGACTTTTTACCGTTAGCTCACCAATTCCGTTGCCTGTCGAGTGTTGCTGAACTTTTACCTGCCAGGTGGACTCCTCCGTGATTTCGTTAACTTTCGTTTCAGCGACCATCTTCTTCATAACCGTCAATGCCAAAGTTGAGGCCACGCGCAGTCGAAGTTACGATACCTGTGACGTTGATTTCATGTCCCGCCCCACTCGACCTCTGATTGGCTAGTATTCACTTCGGCGAGCCAATCAGTGGTTGAAAAAAAAGAAAAAACTGTTTCCGCCCGGTCTCGAACCGGGGACCTTTCGCGTGTTAGGCGAACGTGATAACCACTACACTACGGAAACGAGTCCAGGGAGTTGGTTACGTGCGCGTTCATAATGTTAAAGTTACTCTGAAGTCGTGGAGAATGCAGATTTGTTGCCGTTTATTAATGCAGTGAATCACGGCTGTGAGAATAAAAGGAAATGGCGATGAAGAGCGAAAATGTGGATTCGTTATAATCGTATGATGAAAGGAGTATGTACGTCATGTACGTGACGGAAGAAAACCTCCGACGTGGGGGGGGAGGCGACGGGCCGGACCCCGGGATCTAATCCGGTCCTCTACCCATGCAGAGAATTGAAAAGAACAAAGTGTTCTCATTGGGGCACATGGCCATTTAATGGCTAATAGTTTTCACACTTCACTGAAGTATCAAATCAATAACTACAAATCCAAAGACTAAATTAATTACATATGCTTTTCATGTTTCTCTCCAGAAAGTTGCTTTCATTTAAAGTCTGCATTAATTATTTAAAGACCATTTGCTCTTTGAATTAGTTAATGCTGCAGGGATGTTAATTTCATTTGATTGTAGCACAAAGTAACAAACATTTGATACTTACAGGTTTCTGGTCATCAAGATAATCTTCACAAATGAACTTTGAAGCTAACTTTAGGCTAAGAAGGAACTCCATCATGGTCACATGACTTCACATCTCCACCATTAAGCTAAAAGGACGTTTAGTAGAATCATAAGTCACCAGAGGTATGAACTAAAAACAAAAATATTAACCAATCATCTAATAGTCTTGGTTATAGTACCTCCCTTGAACCTCTCCCATCCACTTTCCAATAACTTAAGATAAATATAAACTTTTTAAATGTGTCAATGTATGCTCTGCGATCTGGAGGGTTACGCAAATAATTCAAGTTTTCCAGAGCACCAGAAGTAAAAACCAAAAAGCAACCGGTTGCTCTTTTTCCTTTCCATCAGAATTAACAGTAACATTAATCAATAGAAATACACCAAAAATATTACAAACGAGAATGTTTATTACTAATAAATTGCCAGAGACACTAGCCGAGGAGACTCCAGTGGTCTGAAAGTCTTTTAAAAGACAAAAAAAACAAAAAGGAAAATTTAAGCAGACATTTAACTTCAAAGCGGTTACTTCTAAAAAACCAGTGACACTTGACAAAAAAAAAAAAACTAAACCAGCAGAGAAACTTAAACACGTTGCTAATGTAAAAAGGTATGCTGAGTTAACAGGAAGTCACGCCACAGCTGCATGAGGTCGAATAATTGGTTCCTCCCCTATTTCATCTGTATGCTTTCCATACCTTTTAATACCTTTGTGAATTCAGGACGTCCTGGAAGAAATAAGCGTGCAGGCAGTCTTTGTAGAATGAAGGAATAAAGAGTTAAAATTATCTTGGTACACTGGATTCCACATAAAGGGGGAAAAGAAAGATGACCGACTGCGGGCAGCCGAGTGGCGCTCCGCGTCTCATCGAATTGTGTGGCGGCAAAAGACGAGAGAATAACAATGTTTGACAACTGAATCCTGAACCCTCTTCAACCACTTTCCTCATCTTCCACCCCTGGAAGCATCAGAACCCCGGGGAAAAAAAAAGTTTTAAAAAAAATTACTGAAAACTGTTTATTTTGTCAAAAAAAGCTCCTTTACAGCGCCAAGATTTTCAACCTGTAAAGCCAGCAAACATGTAAAATACAAGCCTTACAATACATTAGAATCAAAACAGGTACCAAAAAGTACAGTAAAAATTACACTTCCATTGATGGAAATGTGGAAGGGGGGGACGAGAGAAAAAAACAAAACAAAAAACACCAAAGGGAAAAGTAAAACCTAAAAATGAAAGGATAAAAAACAAACCAAAAAAAGAAGAAGTTACATTTCAGATGTTTTCTGTACAAATGGTCTTGTGTCATAAAAGAGGTCGAGTCAGTGTTTCCATCCAGCCGTCGGTCTCACTGGATCACTGGAGTCCTACAGGAGGAACAGACAGTCAGTTCACCCGATTAGAGCAGCCGGTCATCAAAACAGACACTTTTTTATTATTGGTTATACACAATTAAAATGCTAAAGTGTTTTATGGTCATGCTTGATTAATGAAGTATTATGTTCTTAGAGTTGGGAAGTTAAACAGTTCAAAGTATCCATTTCATATTCATGTGAAAACATCTCCTTCAAACTACTGGATTTTAGTCTAGTTCATGTCACTGGATCACATGTGAACACATCATAAGATGCCAGTACTCATTTTCACCAATCAGAGCCTGAACGCATCGCAATGTACTGAACCGCCATTCCTAGCTCTCCTATTGGTTTAAACACCTACTGGTTGCTCATGGAGACTGGGAAACCAGCGACAACGTCCTGATCGCGTTACACTGAATATTGGAAAGATAAGATCGTAAAACTTTATTTACACCGTGACGGTTAACGGGGGGACTACGCCACAGGGACCATAAATCATTCTGCCATTGAACGGCATGTAATAATCCCGACTGTTTGTATATAATAATTCCCTAATCTCTGGTGCCTTCTAGTAAAGATGAACACTTGGTGCCGTGGGGTTTCAGTGAGTAGAGGTACCGTGACATACCTTGCGCTGCCATGTGATCATCAGTATGGCTTGTAGCCGGCCTGGTGCGGCCCCCGTCTTGGAGTTTTCCCGTAGCTGCCGTTGCCCTGGTCTGTATAGGGGGTACAAACGGGTCAGACACACGGACAAATCGTAACCTCCCCCACCCAAAAATAAAACGCCGGTCGAATGGAAAAGCATGTGATCGTTAACAAACCGACAGACGCCGGTATCACGGCCAACGCTTAGACGTCGGCAAAAGCAACCGGAACCGATCTTAAAATTGTAATTTCCATCAACGTTTTCAAGTGTCATCTAAAAACCTTTCCCCGAATAAACCCGTTAACTTTAACCAAACCAGGTGAAAACCGTTAAATTCTGAGCGTTTGGTCAATCGGAGACCGCCGGCCACGTGACACTAAAAACCAGCGTTTCAGGAAAAAACTAGTGAAACATTTCCACGCATCACCGTTGAAATCTGACGGCTAACGTTACAATAAATTATTATGGAGTTCCAGTTCTACTCGGCAAAAAGGAAGGAGATGTTTTCACAGTGACGTAAAATAGATTTATGACCCAATTTTAAAGACCGATTCGGTACTTCAGCGACCAGGAAGGAACGAAGGCCTCTTAAAGTCACACGACAGTCGGCGTACTCACTGTAATCGTAACCGGGACCGTATCCGTAGTAACCAGAAGAGTAGTCGTAGTTGCCATAGCCGCCGTATCCGCTGTAGCCGTAGCCCTGGTTACCGTAGCCCGGGTTCCAGTAGTTGCCGTAGCTCTGGTTCCAGCCTTGACCCTGACCTGAGACACACGGCTCACTTTTAGAATACTTTAAAAGTATTTAACGTGCGATAATAAATATAGATTATGTATTTATAGTGATATAGGTTATCCAAAGTGACGTTTGGCACCTTTTAAATGACTTATTTAATTATTCCAACAATGGTCAGTCTGTGCCGACGCATTTTTAATTAGAAAATATAAATCACATTTCCTTTGTTGATTATTAAAGTTGTCATTCATGGAGATGGTCCATTATTCATAGTCCAACTCCAGCCAGTAGAGTTTAACCTCCAGGGTTCACACGCTGACGACCACATATGTTGTGACATCTTGGCGTATACAAGAGGATAAACCTTAAATTACAAACGAATGACACGATAATTTGATTAAAAGAATATTTAAAAGTGTATTCTTTTAATCAAACTGAATATAACAATTGCCCACGATTTCCCCAAAACATTAAAAAAAAAAATTCTTCCGTACCTCCGCGCCCTCGGCCTCCTCCCCGGCCTCCATAACCGCCTCCTCCTCCTCCGCCGCCTCCTCCTCCACCACCGCCGCGCCCGGTGCCGTACTGCTGCTGCTGGTACACCTCCTTTGGCTGGGCGATCTTCAGCTCACACTGAGGACGAGGCAACAACAGAACACACGTGAGCGTCGAGTCCACAGACAGAGCGCGGGAGGAAGAGAAACCTCAGCGAAACACTCGACTCTCGTGAGTAAATGTTTGCCGATCAAACCGCTTCATGCCAACCGATCAGCAAGAGTTGATTTTCCAACATCTGGCTACTTAAAGCCCATCTTAAAACATAATTTGATGCGTTAAATGTTTGAAGTGCCGACATGAAGAGCACACGTCTCTGGAGGCCGTGTGAAATTAATCTCACTAAAAGGATATTTGATGAACTAGGGAGATGGTATTGTGTTTTTATTCTGCAACCATCAGCAGCAGGCCTCAGTTACCATGGAAACAGACAATGGGGAAGCTTCATGTTCTTCTGTGGCAATGCAGCCGAGGAGACTTCAGGGGTCACGTGAAGGCAGCGTGACCTGAAGGTCAGTGTGTGTGTGTGTTCGTACCCTGCCGCCCTGGATGGTGTGGTATTTCTTCTCCAGACACTTCTTGACGCTGGCCTCGTCTTTGTACGTGATGAAGATGAAGCCCCTCCTTTTCTTCGATTTGGGGTCGATGGGAAGCTCAATGGTTTCGATCTAGAAGAAGAAGATGTTAGCTACAGAATATAAAAAAGGCAGATTTACCAAACTAGAGTATTTATTACGGCTAATTATTCAATCAGAAGACCAATATACATGTTGAACATTTCCTCAATTATGGTGCATGTTTTATCACTTGCATATTTTTAAACAATAAAGCAATTAACGGTATTGGATTCAGATGCTTTCGAATGATAAACAGAAATTATGCGTTTACATTGGCGACTCATTTATTAAACAATTATAAATGTGTGTACCAATTTAAGTCAACAAATTCTGCGCAATCTCGTAAAACTGACCTCTCCGAAAGCTCCGAAATATTCTCTAATGGCGTCCTCGGTCGCCTCGGGGTTCAAGCCCCCGACAAAGATCTTCTTGGCGGGCTCCTTCTTCATGGCCATCGCCTTCTTGGGGTCGATCGGACGTCCGTCCAGTCTGTGTTCCTTCTGCTCCAGCACCTGCAGACGAGTTATCGGTATTATAGAACGCTACACGCATCGGTTCTTTACAAGAAGGAAATAGTCCGTGCACGCCGTTTAAATTCTCTGAGGCAGGAGTCAACCCCCCGAACCCGAAAAGCACGTTGTCTTTATTCAGTTGCCAAAAATACAGGGACACCACAGCCAGAGGCTTCTTGTCTGTTGGGTCTTGAACACATGTGCAACAACACAAATCTAAAGATACATGATATGTCAGAAACATTCTTTTTGTCCTGTTGAAAAATATTGCGCTGAATAAAGTGTTTTGTTTTCACAAGATTCAGAAGAAAAAACATAAATTCGGGACTCATTAATCAACTTCAGGCTGGAGAAAAGTGTTTCATAATAAACGGCCCCGTCCGATTCGTCACGCCGGGTTTCCTCTCATCATATCTGCGTTTCCTTAATCTGAGGCGTAGGGGAGACGCACCTTTTCCACGCTGGCGGCCTCCTTGAAGAGGACGAAGCCGAAGCCTCGGGACCGGCCGGTGTTGGAGTCCATCTTGATGGTGCAGTCCGACACCTCCCCGAACTTACTGAAGTAATCCTTCAGGTCCTTTTTACTCGTGTCCCAGCTGAGGCCGCCCACAAACATTTTCCTATAAAATTTTTTTTTTTTTTTAAAAACAACAAAGTGTGAGTTGCTTTTCTCCCCCCAAAAACCTCAGACACAGGAAGCACAACAACATGTCTCATTCTGAACCGTCTCAAATATCTTTCCAACCGCACATCGATAACCCGTTAATCTCTCAATTACTTTATTATTAATCCAATAGTACAATGTCTTTAGCGCTGGAACTTAATGCATTATACAATCCTCATATCCTGCATCATATTGGGGATACAGCCATGCACTACAAACTGTATATTGATCATCATCCTCCTAGTTTTACAAGTACCCATCATGTAACCGTTTATTTACTCTTGTTCAAACCCTTTAATAAATGAAGTTGTTTTGTAATTTAGAATTACGGTTTTCTGAACCCCGGACATGAAATAGAAATGCTTGGTTTGCCCGTGTCCACAGGTCCAAGGGGGTATTTTGCTCATGACATTTTTATTTACAAATGTGAAATGATTATTCTCTCATCAGCATTTACTAAACCTGCAGAATGAAAAGATAAGAACACGTAACCTGTATTTGTGCATCTTTATTCTCCGACAGCTACTTTTAAAAATGCTTAGCCGAGGGGAGAAGCTCCATCACCCGTACGCCTGATGACCAGATCTCAGTCCATAAGCAGGGTTCTTACACATTTTGACCAGTGGATTTCCAGAACTTTCAACCACATTCCAACGACCAAACTGAAATCTCGGTATAAACATGAACATTTTTGAAAATTGTGCGTATGGAGAGCGTACGCCGGCTTATATTTTGAGCGTCTTTCTTTAAAAAAAAAAAAAAAAAAAAAACATATTACATATCACTGTAAATGAACATTCGATAACACATTTCCATGACTTTCCCAAACTTTTATGATTTACGTTTTTTTCCATGACTTTTCCAGGCCTGTAAATAACCATTCCACGACCGTACCAACCCTCCTCCATAAGGCGTCAGAGACTCACCCTGCGTCTTCCTCTCCTTTGCTGGCGTCGATCTTGCCCCCGTCGGCTCCGTCGGCGCCCTCGGCCGTCTCTGCGCCGTCGGCCGCTTCGCCGCCGTCGGCTCCCTCTGCACCGTTGTCCTGGATGTCTTCTTGGATGTCTTCTGGGATGTCCTCCGGGATGTCCAGGGCCTCACCCTGGCCTTCCTCCAGGATGCCCTGGCAGCTCTCCTCCTCTTCCTCTCCCGCCATCAGCTCCTGATCGGCTCCGTTCTGGTCCTCTTCCCCCTCGTTGCCGTTCTGGTCCGACGTCTCCATGAGGAGATTATCAGCGTCTGCCATTCTGACGGTGGGCTCTTCAAGAGACTGAATGGAGGAAGGGGACAGATTCAGGATGCGGGACACAACAAAGAGCCTGAACACAGCATTCGTTTGGGGGGGGGGGGGTTGGGGCTTATGGTCTGCATAGCACTTGCATTGTGGTACAATTAATATACTTGTTTTTAATACATCTTTAATAACAAAGTGAGGGGGCATTTTTTTGGAAGGGGGAGGATCTGAAAACACATTATGATGAATGAAAGATGCCCATACAATCATATGAATTAAAATCATTGTATTATATGCAATTTCCATCTTATATCTTGACCCCTAATCTGCAATAAAGTGAACATATATTACACAATCGGCTCTTGTTTACATCTTTTCCCCCCCAAACAACGTGCAGCTCGACGCCGCGCAACAATAGCTGCACATTGTTCATCTGCGAGCTAACGGTTCAGTCCACTGTGTTCTCACCCACAGATTCATCAAAAACTACCGCGGAGTGAACAACGCGCACACAGAGGGTCAGCGAACGCAACACGGGGGTCACACGCGAGGTCTTTGTTCGCCCAAAGGACGCCGCGGTCGCCCCGCAGAGCGGCTCCGCGTCCCGGGCTCGAGCGGACCGCGCTTTGCTCGGAGCGGAGAGCAGGCCCGGGTAGCGGCTAGCCGTTAGCACACTGGATATTTATTATATGAACAGGTTGGAAAAAAATATACGCAAGTATAATCGCAGTAAAAAAGTTTAAGAAGGCCGGTTTATTTTCTGCAGCGACCGACGAGCGAATCGTTCAATCGGGACAAAAACCGCGTGAACGTCTCCGGCGGCTAACGGCTAACAGCTAACGGCTAACGGCTAACACCGAGCTAACGAGGTTTAACGTTACCGCAAACAGGGGGACGCGCTCCGTGCAAAAAGCAGCAAGACGACAAACACATTGAAAAGAATCCCGCGGCGCGACGCGAGGCGTTTACTCAAAGGCTCCCCCTCGCTTTTGATTTCAATAAAATTTGAAATTAAAAACAAAAGAAAAAGCGTGCTTACTTTGTGGGGGGAAAAAAATACCGGAGACGCCGACTCGCTGCTCAAAATGGACACTCTCCAAATTCGCCGCTAACTCGTGGCAATATATATACGACCGGATGTGAGCCCGCGCTAGGTAACCTGGCAACAACAGCGCCTGTGATTGGTCGACTGGCTCCGGTGGGCGAATAACGCCGTTACGCTATTGGCCAATCGGCTGACGCACTGATGACAAGGAAGGAACTACGGCAGCCAAACGTCCTTTCTTCCTTCCTCTCGCCGCCACCCCGAGCCGTTCTTTGATATTTCATTACAAATTAATCGATGCGCAAGCGTATGCGGTGCTTTTAATATAGAAGACAACGGTTAATTACCGTTATGTCTTTAATTTTATGGGTAAAGAAGACAAAATGTTCGCCTCAAGTGGTTTCATTAATGCAACATTTGAGGTGTTCGTGCAGTTCATTTGGTAACAAAGCTAAAACATAAATCAGTTACGTTGAATAGGAGAAAAAACGTAAATATTGGTCTCTTTCGGTAGTTACGGTACACCCTGTTTGCAGGATGTCCAACACAAATGTACATTTTACCAGATAAAATGCTAAATCTTACACCCAGGGATTAATCAAGTTGTGTTTCTCCCCGCCGTGTAGTTAAGGTGCAGCACTCTTGACTGGGTCCCACAAACGTGGATCTATTGCACCACTTGACTCTTGTTTACACTTCTCATGTGTCTAGTTGCACAACATGTTGGTACCACATCTTGTATGCACCCTTATTACATAAGGATGTGTTTTGAAGTGAGGCTGTAAGATACAATATGAGCATGTCAGATGTCACTTCACTTAAACATCCAAATTTCTTCCAAAATAAAATTAAAAAAATTGAACTTTTACGTGTAGAACCGCTTTAAAAATTGCACTATTGTAGCTGTAGTGTTTGTTCCATCTTTAATCTGGAAGTCTATGTAAATTCAGCCTGGAATACTTTTAATATTTACATGGAGCATCCGAAAAAAAAAAAAACAGAACGTTCTACTTCCTCTGAGCAGCAGATACAAACGGTTGTCAAAGTTCAAGGTGCCTTGCAATGAACTAGTACATCCAGTGAACAGACGTTTGACAGCTGCAGCATGGACTAAAAATAAAAAAGTGTGCCATTTGGAATACAGCTCAAGTGTCCAGAGCATTTGTTTTCTGGCAGAAAAGGACAGACGCTTCACCCCCAGGTGGTAAACCAGTATGCAACATCACAACAGTGATCATGGGGAACTGCCCCAGTCCTAGTGTGCAGAAAGTGCTGCAACACTTTATAAAGTCTGAATGGACACACCAGTTACTGGCATCTGTCAGTTAGTGAATCATAAGGTATACATGACCATAGTTTACATTTTCCTTTTGTTTATGCAATTATAGGCCCAGAAATATGTCTTGAGCTTTATATCAAATGTAAACATAAATAAAATCTGAAATAAAAGGAGACACTTTTTGGAACCAGCAGAGCTGACACGGACGCATTTATTTCTTTTCAACGACACTTAAATGTTACTTTAATTTTTAGTTAAAAACAATACACATAGAACGGATAATCGTTTAAAATACGCGACTGTTTTTCAAAGTTTAAAAATCGTGCTTAAATAGCATTATGTTAAATCATTAACACTTAAATCGTATACAAACGGTGAACTTGATCCTTTAAGCAGAGTAAACCGTCCTTAATCTTTCCCCCTCAAACGGGGGTCGACGTTGCGTGGACGCACCAGATTCCGGTGGCGAGCTACCGGGCTTTGCTGACCCAGTGGTACTTGTCGACGCGAGGTCCGGCGAAGGTGAAGCTGGCGCGAAAGGACTTGAAACTTTTCTGGGTGGCGAACTGGGAGGCGGGACCTCCGACTGCGGGAGGAGGGTGAGGGTGAGGCGGGAAGGCGTCAGCCGCGAAGGCCTTCCTCTTGTCCCTCAGCCAGGTCTGAGGGGCGCCCGGAGAAAACTCGCTGAACTGAGGGGAGCAGAAAGAAACGTCAAGAAACGCTCAACGGCAGTTCAGCCACAAAACGTCTCCAGAGGCTCGTCTGCAGCGCGAGGGCCGGAGCCGTCGCTCCAGAGGCTCGTACCGCCAGATCTCAAACAACATTTCATCACTAGAAACATGGAGAGATGGGATTTTACCAGTCAAAATTTGTAGAAAAAAAGTCTTCCCTTAAAATGCATGCTTTGAATATTCAAAGTTTACAAAACTTAATTTTTTTAATTGCAACACTGACCAACTTCATGGTGAATCATTTTCATCATCATTTCTAAAACATGGAGCAGTCCATAAAGCATTTTAACACTATTAATAATCATTTCGACAACATGAACAGTCCATAAAGGGCCTCACCAGTATTAATAGTCATAATAACTTATACAACATGTGTACAGTCCATAAAACATCTTACCAGCATTAATAATCATTCCTACAACATGATACAGTCCAGAAAGCATTTTTTCACCATTAATAATGATTTCCACGACATGGTACGGTCCAGAAAGCGTCTTACCCGGTAGACGCTGTTGGGGTTGCTGACCATCGGGATGGTTTTGGGCTCCGTGTTGCCGGGGGCGACCGAGACGGGGCAAAGGGCCGACAGGTTGCCGCTGCTCATGCTGTTGTCCACGCCCAGCTCCTCCTCGTCCGAGGAGCTTCCCGATTGGACGTCGAGGCTCGCCCGCTCCACGGCGTCGTGGACGCGGCGGGAAAATTGTCCGTCCGATCTGCGGCAACCGGTCACCACGGAGACGCAGAACGGCGCGCTTCGTTCGCCGTACCTGCAGAGAAGAACCAACAGTTATACAAAAAACAGGTATTCACAGGACAATTTAGTGTTGTGTGGAACTACTGATGTCAAAAACACCTCCGTTAGCTTGTCTTGCTAATTTAGCTACGTTAGCCAAACCCGGTGCGGCCAAGAAGGAGACACGCGGTGCGAAAAAAAGAAATAAAACACACGGACAGCGTAGCTTCAGTTGTTTTTAGGGTATTCGTCACTTGTCAACACTTTATCACACTGACTTTTACTCCTGTTGACCACCATGGGATCTTATTTCGAGAAAAAAAAAAAACTAAACGTGTCCGGTAAGGCGGCAACACTGCTAAATGCCAAGATAAATAATTATTTTATCTCGTTGTAATTGTTCAATTATACAAATGTTTGCCAAGACAACTAAAACATTATTTTAAGTGTCACTTGTTTTAAGTTTATGAATGAAGGCAAATATAAAAACTGTCGCAAGTATCGTTTCTCTTTGAAGATGCGATATTTCGTGACCCGGATGCATCTCATTTAAGCTTAACAGTTGGAGAGTTTCCTGAGGCGGGAAATAAAATATTTTTCGGACAAATTGACAACTTTCTTGCAAATGTTTTTTTACTCTCGCAACATGACTAACAGGTTAGCTTAGCATAAAGACTGGAAGCAAAAACATCCACTTTCACCAATTTAAAACCTGTCGTTCATCTCACTATTTAAAGTTGTATTAAAAAACAAGTGAAAGTAAAATCTTCTCTACGTGAACCAGAGGTCTGACCTGCAGGACACCTCTCCAGGGTCGACCCACAGCGTGAGCTCCAGCGGGAGGCCCAGCTCCTCGTAGCGGACCGGGCTGCGGTCGCAGGCCTGCCGCAGCACCGGGTCCTGCAGCTGCAGCCGGTTCACACGCAGACACCTGGAGCGGGAAACACACTAGAGGTCGCAAGTCCAGAAATCATCAATGAGGCAAACTCCAGTTGACGAATGAGCCATAAAAACAGGACACGGGTCAGAATGTGTCCGCCCCTCCACTCCTAGTCTCAAATTCAGGAGGGCCCAAATCAACACACCTGAGGGTTGAGATCTGTCAAATTGAAGAGCGTTAAAAGTCTATCGTGGACATTTTCAGCTTTTTATGAAGATTAAAGTCATTAACGGAAACCATCAGAAAAAGAAAAGATAAGGCTCAAGATAAAAAAAAGGCACGATAAATAAAAAATAGTCTCATCTTCCCACTAAAAATTAACCCAACATACATTTTGGGCCCAAACAAGTGAATTTAATTCATTTGACTTTATTTTATATAGCCCTATACTACACATTGTACAATCTGTACACATACGACATCCCTGACCTTCGACCTCACATCAGGAAAAACTCCCAAGAAACGGAAAGAACAAAAACAAAGGGAAGAAGCCTCCAGGAGAGCAGGAGGCCGCTGACCTGTAGGCCTGACCCTTGGCGGGTGCGTTGGGGTGCCAGTGGTTCTTGTAGTTCTCGAACAGAACCGCGGTGAGGGCGGCGGCGAAGCGCTCCCGGCCGCCGTTGTCCAGGCAGCCGTAGCGCTTCACCAGCCGCGCCATGAAGAACACGGCGGCAGCGATCTCCTCCTTCATAGCTCCGTGACCTCCCAAATGTTATCAACGGACGACGACCTGACGCGGTTAAAAGAAAAAGGAACAAAAACCTCAGGGGAGAATAAAACGTGCGTCCCTCTGGGGAAAAATAAACAAAGAGAACATAAAACTAACTGGAAGCCGAACAAACTCAAGCAAACATATTTGCTGTTGGAGCTCAAGGAGAACTCAGCTCTGATTACTGATCACACGGATAAAATAAAACGTAGACATCGACTTGTGTCTGAATGTTTGCGCCGCAGCCGCTTGTTGTTCCCGCTTCACACACACCAGACACTGAAACTCTCCGCTCTGCTTCTCATGTGGCTTTAATAGAGGGACAGACTCACACACCTGCAGCTCGTTCACCTGATTACATCACGTGTGTGTGTGATTGATTACAATATATATATATATATATATATATATTTATATATATATATATTTATATATATATATATATTTATATATATATATATATATATATATATATATATATATATTTATATATATAATTTCATATATATGAATATATATAAATAAAAAAGTAAAAGAATATAAATATATATAGAAATATATATATATATATATATATATATATATATATAAATATTAATATATTATATATACAAAAATATATATATATATATACAAAATATAAATAAAAACTTTACAGAATATAAATAAACATATATATAATTACACATATTAATTTATTAGATACAAAAGAAGTTTAATTCAATTAAATAAATGAATATTGTAATATTATTTTAATTTATATATATATATATATATATTCATATAAGTATATACATATTCATATATATATATATATATATATATATATATATATATATATATATTCAAAGCCAGTCAAAAGTTTGAGGTCATGTTGATTTTCTTTCTTTCCTTTAATTACTATTTTACAGACAAAAATAGTAGAATTCAGAAATGAAATGTATTATTTACATTTGTAATAGTTTTGGCCCCAAAAGAAGAATTACCTGAATACAACGTGTGTTTAGTCAAAGTTTGTGTTACATGCCAGAGGAGAACACTTTTGCTACTATTTCCTCCCCAAATACACTTCATTTTTAAAAATGTGCATCAATGACACTTCTTGAAACACATCATTTGGGCTCTAAACATTTTGGGGACTCTGCAGTCGACTCGGTGTTGGAATTGAAAAGTTTTACACTATACAAACACAATGATGCTTTAACAGGCCTTAATCTCCTTAATTAAGAATAAAAAACACCATAATCTTTTGTTTGTTCATATTGTGTCGATCTGATATTTATTGATCCAATTCCAAACCCGATACTGGTCGTCTCTCGGTGTACGAATAGCTGTTAAAATTCCATCTTTTTGAGAGTGTGTTTGTGCACTTAACAGAGACAGGAGCTTTTTCCTTTTTTTAATTCGCACTTTTTGATGCTAATCTTCTGATTAATTTGCCTATTCCTTCTGTTCTTTAACGACAGCTGCTCAGAGGATCGTTTCTCTTTAAAGAGTCAATCTGGCCAGAACAACAAGGCAGTGTTGTGGAGACCTTTGCCCACCAGACGGTAATCGGTGCATCCTTGAGACGAGACGACTTGAAAAATCCCTCACTATGTTCAGCGTCGAGGATAATAGTGAGGATCGTCAGCAAAATTAATTTTTTTAAACAATTTGTAATACTTGAGACATTTTTGTATATATATATATATATATTTGACTTGTTTGTTGAGTTGCCTCTTTTCCATCAACCTCGTTCTGAAATAAAACAAATATGAAGCTTTTTCGGCCTTTAATATTTGCATTGTAAAACAACCGCTACACACACACACACACACACGCACACAGTAATATCGACGTGCAAAATAATTTCAGATCCGATTAGGATTTTATTGGACGTACGTTGACCGTGAGGAGTTGAGGATCAAATTAAAAATAAAGGTTGTCCCCGTTAGTCAATACACAAAAACATGCAAATGAAATACCAGCTATCTTTAAATATTAAAAAGTTGATCAGCTCCCCAAAAGAGACAAGCAAGGAGACACGAACCGATACAGAACAATCACAGCATATATTTTATTTGAGTGAACATCGAATTGATACAAAGCCACAAAAAAAACAACCTTAAAAACACTCTGAAAAAGTCCCACCGTAAAATCAGAGCACAAAGGTGAAATAAACTGCAACGACACACCCAAGTGCAAAAATGTACGTTTTAATAAATCGCTCTTCTCGTCAGGAAAAAAAAAAAAACGTAAAACATTTTAAATTAGAACGACAAAACTTTTGTTTCTACTGAAGCATCTTGATAGTGTGTGAACAACCTAATTAAATAATAAACAATTACACTAAATGTGCAGAGAACGTCTGGAGGAATGATGCCGATACCAAATCAATAAGCCGACATTTTGATTTCGACCAGTGAAACTGACCAAAAGCAAAACAGACTAGATGAAATTAAAAAGTACAATCAGACATTTTAATGCTACAACTGCTATTCAGAAACAGAAAAGCATCGACATCGAGGAGTTCAGAAACCTGCTCGCGTGGCTCACACCGAAACATCTCGCTCTCTTCGAGGTGTCGATATCCCGTCTCTCGATCAATCGAAAGCTCGTTTTCATAAAGGATAAAGTGCTTTACAATCGCGGTCAGTTCATCAGAAGAACCAGAAACGTGCTCCTCCGTTAGCGCGCTCATTGGGGGTAACATTTCTTTTATTACGCTCTCTAAAATAACCGGGACTCACGGTCAATGTTTTAACCGTTTCTGGAGCTTTCAAAGTCCCGTCAGTGTGAAACAGGCTAGAAATGTTCAACCAGAGATTCTCAATCAGAAATAAAAGTGAACGGTAAAAAAACGTTATAAGTGAAGAGTTGCTGAAGAAAAAAAAACGTGACAACCTTAAGATTTCCATCCAGGTTAATCTTGTATTTCCATTAGTATTGGTGTACCACAGAGCTCTAGTCTCGGTCCTCTTAGATTCCGTCCTAAAATACAATAACCCTATTTTATACGATGCTGGCTCTTCTCTCAATCTGGTAATTACACATCTGTGTTTGAGATGCATCTCAGATCTCTGTTAGCAATCCTTAAAATGGATTGGTGGATTTAGAAATTATATTCGAGTGAAAACAAGGGAATTTTGTTCAGGAGTTTTTTTTTCCCGTTCTTCACGTTTTTAGAATCGTACTGTTACTTGAATTGTTTGTGTGTGTATATACACAACGGAGACACACCGTTTTAGTGATAGACATTTATTGAAGAAGCACCGTTTACATATAAAGGAAACAGATGAAGAATGGAAGTGAATGGGGGAGCGTTTAAACGCATGAATCTTTTCACAAAGTAAATACATCATATAAAAAACAGCTCCAGCTTCTGTTGCTGCATTTTAAATGGTGAGCTTTTTTGTGAAGATGTGATCATACGATGGTAAATTAAACTTGGATTATTCTGCACGAGTTGTGAGAGTTTACAAGCCGATGTTTGGAAATAGTTGCATTAAAAAAGGGAAGCGCTCATTTACTCAAATTCAACATGCCTTTTTTCAGTTTGGTTTAAAAACAGTGAAGATTTGTCAAACCTGGCTGAGCTGATCTCAGCAAGATGAAGCTGCCAACATTTGTTTTACAAATGTGTCCATGTTCGTCTGGAATAAACGTAAATATAAGTCTATTCACGTATAAATGTCGATAGACGCTCAGATTGAGTCAACGTCGCATTTTCTCACGGAAGCGTCTTGGAACTGCTTTTTAAAATGTTAACTTCAGTAATGAGAACAATTAATTGGAGTTACAATAAATAAATAAATAAATAAATAATGAACACACATGGGGGCTAATTCACAAAGGAAAAAAGTGTATAAATCGTCCCATAAAGTTCTGCAACTAAGTGCAATTCTTTTGCAGATAGAGGGTAAATATCTCAATATTAGTTTATTAAATAATCTTTTCTTTTGTGCGTCCCCTCCGGGAGGATCGTGTGACGTGAGTGACTGTGTGTCACCTGTGTCTGTCTACGGCCTACTGCTTATAATTATGAATTGGGCGGGTTTTTTTAACCAGAAAATAAAAACAAAACGTGCAAATATCACCGGAGCACAGAGACGTTAAACGGTGCCTTCGAGAGTTACTATCTTCGTCTCGTTTGTGCAGATTTAGTGTCTGTCCGTGACAACGCGACGCTGTAACAGGATTGTGTTGAAAACACTTTTCACTTCAGAAACAGAGGAATCTCATCTCAAGTTATTTGAGGCAGCAACATACACATGTCGGTGACCCGAGACGGCGTTTACAAATCCGTGTGATTTTGGATTCTGCAGGTGAATAAAATAAATAAATAAATATAAATCAGCGTGTGACATTTCACGGGCGTTTTTAAATGGGGGGGGGGGAACCTGTCGAGTGTCTCTCCATCAGAGGACAATGAACAAAAACAACCCAGGAGGCGATATAAATAACAAATGTGACGTGAATGAAGCCGAGCTCGCCGAAACGACGCCGAGCGTGTGGCCGAAGCCTGAGAGGGAAACACGTCGGAGGAATAATCCGTCTCGAGAAGCTTTTCAAGAAAAACCTTCAATCTAACCGATTAAATAACGCATAAACGGGGTCGGCGATGCAGAGAGAGGTCACTCTAAATAATACGCAGCAAATATAACCTAATTTTTTATCTGAATATTACCCGTCCCCCTCCTCTTCAAGTAATTTGTTTTAAACTGCGTGAAACCACGCAGGTCCCAGATGACGTTCGCTCACGAAAGAAAATGAATGTCCCCGTTTTCTGTTCTTTTCTCCGAGGGTCGAAAAACATTCATAAGCGTCGTGTCCGTCCGTCCGTCCGTCCGTCCACCAACTCCTCCGTCGGTCGGTGAACTCTCCGCTTCCTTTCCGTGTTCTGCTACAACGGGAACGCCTCGCCGCCCGGCGGCGTGCCGGAGGAGAGCGGGACGAGAACGCGACCGGTGACGATAAATAAAATAAAACGAGGAAAGACGCTGCGAAGAAGAAGAAAAGAAAGAAACATACGATTTGGAAGAGCATGGGGGGGGGGGTGACTAATCGCAGCGGAGCGTCATCGTGACGCGGAGGCGTGAACACGCTCCCGGTGGCGCCCGCCGCCACACGGCGAAGTCCCACTTCCTGCTCCGGTTAGAACGGGAGCTTCTTCAGCTGCTCGAAGGTGATGAAGAACTGGAGCGGGCGTTGAGGAAGAGCAACGGAACGCAGGTGTTCAGGAGAGGAGACACCGACGGCTTCAGACTCTTACAGCAACAACCTGAACGAGCTTCCTGATTGGACGAGGTTAACGGCGTTCTCCCTCGTGACGGGACGGACCCTCGAAGGGCTCATCTGGGACGAGGATTACAACTTCAGCCTGGCAGTATTTTATGTCGTAATCATAATGTTTTACAACAACTGGCAGTATTTAAATTAATATTTATCATTTTTGACAACATCTGGAAGTAATTTAAGTAGTATTTATATTTTTTGACAGAAATGTGGCATTATTTAAAGTATTATTTATAATTTTTGATAAAATCCGGAAGTATTTAATGTTGCATTTATAATTTTGGACAATATCTGGAAGTATTTAAAGTAGTATTTATACTTTTTTACCACATCTGGCATTATTTAAAGTATTATTTATAATTTTTGATAAAATCCGGAAGTATTTAATGTTGCATTTATAATTTTGGACAATATCTGGAAGTATTTAAAGTAGTATTTATACTTTTTTACAACATCTGGCAATATTTAAAGTATTATTTATAATTTTTGATAAAATCGGGAAGTATTTTATGTCGTATTTATAATTGATAAATTTCAGGCAAAAGGAGAGTTTTTCTTTTTAGATTTTGCGGTCCTGTAAACGTTCCTTAATTCAATAAACATTATTGTAAACAGAACTATATCTATAATGTCTCATAGCCACAGCTTCATATCTCTTAATGTAGTTTATGGCACTATTAGATTGCTGCCCGACGGCCCCGTTAATACAGATTAATACAGCATATAAACACTCAGAACCAATCCTGGAAGAGGACCGGTACCACCGACCGGTCGGCGCTGGTCGGCTCTGAAGGATACGATGATGTTCCAGGGGCCCAGCCGCAGCCAGTTGGGCCAGAAGCCCTTGTAGAGGGCGAAGAAGCCCTCGTTCTTCCACGTCTGCATCAGTCCGTCCATCGTGCCTTTGTACATGGGGGCGCCCGACGACACGCGCTGGTTCATCATGCGGGTCCGGACCACGTCCACGGGGTTGGAGGCCAGCGCCCCGGCCAGGCCGCACGTGAAGCTGGCGCTACACGGACCAGACGAGGCGAACGGGTCAGAGCCGAGGGCGTCTTTCAGAAGACAAACGACGTATAGACGAGACGCAACATAGAAGACACGGAAGAGCATGAAGAGAGTTTAAACCTACATGAAGTGGGTCAGAATGGTGTCGCCCATCTGGCCCGATTGAAGGAGGTGCTTCTTCGTGATGTCATAGACGGGAAGCTCCACCCCGACGACGATGGCCGCTCGCTGCGCTGTGGGGATGACGCCCTGAGGAGGAGGAGGAGGAGAATAAGTCTGACATGGACAAAAAACAACTCCTCTGGTTGTATAGAAGTCTATGCTTCATGTGTTAAAGCTGCATTCTCCCTCCTGACCACCAGGCGGTGACTCCTCTGGTTGTATAGAAGTCTATGCTTCATGTGTTAAAGCTGCATTCTCCCTCCTGATCACCAGGGGGCGACTGCTCTGGTTGTATAGAAGTCTAGGCTTCATGTGTTTAAGCTGAATTCTCTCTCCTGACCACCAGGGGGCGACTCCTCTGGTTGTATAGAAGTCTATATATATTGACTACTTCTCTCTTGATGTATTCCCTCAGTAAACTCTCTAGTTTCAAGTTTTCTTCAATACAGCGAATGAATCCATCCACTCTCATTGGCTAAAACTAAACTACTTTTAGTCAACAGGAAACGTGACAAATAAACAACAACAACAACAACAACAACATGGACCCAGCGAGGCGTCCCCGTGACTCACCCTCCACAGCCCTCTGGTGCCCTCCGTCTGGTAGATGTTCATGAAGTTGGACATCATGCTGCCCTGCAGCAAGCTGCCCTGCGCCTGCATTCGGATCTGGAACAAAAACAACAACAACGGTCAAACATTGAGCTCGAGAACTCATTTTAAATTCTAAAAACACAAAGAAAACCATCGAGGATGCGATCGGAACACATTCTGGATCAATGGCTTCAAACAATTAAGCATTGAACAAGAGATTCGTGTCACGGTTTTTGTGCAGTTTGAAGCGGTTTAGTGAGAAGCAGAAGAATAAAGGACAATAAGGAGGAATACTTCAACGTTTATGACTGTATTGACCAGGGTTCTTACACATTTTGACCAATGGATTTCCAGGACTTTAAACCAAATTTCCATGAACAAAATGAAATCTCACTATAAACATGAAACATTTAGAAAATATTGTGCATTGAGAACGTACGCCGGCTTATATTTTGAGCGTCTTTCTTTAAAAAAATATATTAATTATTTCAAACTCGCCGTAAATAAACACGTGATTATAACACATTTCCATGACTTTTCCCAAACTTTTATGATTTATGGTTTTTTCCATGACTTTTCCAGGCCTGGAAATGACCTTTTTAAAATTCCATGACTTTTCCAGGTTTTCCATGACCGTACGAACCCTGATTGACATTTCTAAACAATACATCAGCGATGAATATATTCGCGTTGGCCCCGGTTCGTCATCTGTGATCAGACGGGAGCGTTTCATCACCGGGTCCACATCCATTTATAGATGTATCTAGATATATCACCTTGAGGACGTCGGTGGGGTTGGCCAGAGAAGAGGAGAGCACTCCGGACACGACGCCGCAGAACACGTTGATGACCATCGTCTCGTCTGCAAGACACAAGACGTATGAACACACACACCAGGGTTCTTACACATCCTGACCAGTGGATTTCCATGACTTTTCACCAAATTTCCATGACCAAACTGAAAATCTCGGTATAAACATGAACATTTTAGAACATTTTGCGTATCGTGAACGCGTGCCAGCTTATATTTCGAACATGTTAATTATTCCAAACTCAGCGTAAATAACAACTTTCCATGACTTTTTCAAAACTTTTAATTATTTAAGTTTATTCCATGACTTTTCCAGGCCTGGAAATGACCAATTTGAAATTCCATGACTTTTCCAGGTTTTCCATGACCGTATGAACCCTGACACACACACACACACACACACACACACACACACACACACACACACACACACACACACACACACACACACACACACACACACACACACACACACACACACACACACACACACACACACACACACACACACACACACACACACACACACACACACACACACACACACACACACACACACACACACACACACACACACACACACACACACACACACACACACACACACACACACACACACACACACACACACACACACACACACACACTGGGGATATCCAGACACGTCTGAAGGTCAGAGGCCGTGTTCTCGTGGTGGACACACACACATTAAATGTGTTCCTCGTGATGAAGAACGAGTCGTCGTCCTTCATGATATCCAAGAAGACGACTGAAGAGCGCCGGAGCTCGAAGGCGCCACCTTGTGGTCGTGTTTACTGAACCAAACGGTTGTGTTGGAAACAGCTAAAAGTCGCTGCTTCAAATTTATACTGAGGATCCCCGATTAGTTTTTGATGTATATTCAAAGCGCCTCCCGTGGCGCGTTTCTTATGGTCGTAAAAGCTTTCACGGTTTAAGCTTTAAGAGGAGAGAGACTTGTCTTTTAAAAGGAGAAGTCAACAGAAAGGGTCGGGGTCAGAGCCGGCCGACGCTCACCTTCTGGATGAGTCACGAACAGCCTCTTCAGGGAGTTGTAGGTTCCTATCTTAATCGTCCCGTAAGAAGCTTGTCTCAACAGGGCCGGAGAAATCCTGAGAGGAAGAGGAGGAGGAGGAGGATGAAAGGATGTTTAAAGACTTTAAACCTCGGAGGTAGACCGTGTTCAGAGCAACAGCTCCTTACCCGGAGTAGAGCGCCCGGATGCCCTCCTCCTTGCCGATCTTGAAGAGGGCGTGGAACATGCCTCTGTAGCGCACCTCCGTGTACTGGCACTGACCCTGGACCTGTAGGCGGGTCTTTGTCAGGTCAACGGGAAACGTCCCTACGGATAAACAAATACACAAGGATAAGAGTCAAAACAGAACTATTGTAATAGAAAAGGAAAATAAATATAGCAGAGTTAAAGAAGAGATGCAGGATATTTTGCACCAAATATTGTCATTGTCACCAGTATTATATTATATTTGTGTGTTTAGTTTATTGGTGCTGCTATTGTAACAACAAATTTCCCCTTGGGGATTAATAATTATATATATATATATATATATATATATATATATATATATATATATATATATATATATATATATATTAGTAAAATATAAAATTCATACCGTGAAGTTTCCATCATTATCAGAGTCAGAACACGACACATTTTATAATAAAATAACAACGAAAACAGAAAGATATTTGGGTGATTTGACATTCAGGAACTTCTTCGCTTTTTGTGCAACACAAGACGAATAAAAAAAAACATATAATAAATATACATAGAAAACAATAACAGGTAGAACTTTAAAATGTTTTGGCTCATGACAAAAAGAGTTGCAACTTGGCGAATGGCTAATATATCTTATTCAACACAATTTAACTGCATACTTTTACACGAGTATCGTCTGTATTCCCTTTTTTCCCTGTCAAATTTCCCCACCGAGGCAATAAAGTATACGTCAATCTTTCCATCTGAACTGATCCAAGATCTGTACGAATGAAGCCTAACTTCCAGTTTATTTACCGGGCTGCAACCTGACCTGATTTATAACTTGGGTGAAACAAGAACATCTGCAATTTCAGGACAGACAAAAAATTGCCCCAAAAAGCTTTGATGCACATTGCAGATGAAACATGTTCCTGCATCTGCATAAACCAAGACGATTGGCATTGAACAGGTGCTGCTAATAAACACAATATATATATATATATATATATATATATATATATATATATATATATATATATATATATATATATATATATATGCACGTGACATGTCGAGATGTGCTGGTGCATCACGTCGCCTACCGAATTCTGCGACAATCGAGGCCATCCCCCCGTAGATGAAGGGCTTCCAGTTCAGGTCGATCATCTCTGCGGAGGCGGCCGCGTCCACCTGCTGCAGCCCGGCCACCAGACACAGCAGCAGGCCGCACAGGCACAGGTCGACGCAGTGCTGCAGGCGCAGGCACAACAACATGGCGGTGAGCGGAGAGGAGCAAGGAGAGGAGCGAGGAGAGGAGCGAGGAGAGGAGCGAGGAGAGGAGCGAGGAGAGGAGCGAGGAGAGGAGCGAGGAGAGGAGAGCGGCGCGACGGACCGGAGAGGCGCTTCAGCATCAGCAGCCCCAGCGAACTGCGCCGGAAAGAGACACGAACTGCGCTGAACACCGCGGGGGGGGGGGGGGGGGGGGGGAGAGAGAGAGAGAGATAGAGGGAGAGCTAGAGAGAGAGAAAAAGAGCGAGAGAAAGAGAGCAAGCGAGAGAGAGAGAGAGAGCGAAAGAAGAAGAAAAAAGAGAGAGAGAGAGCGCGAGGGGGAGAGAAAAAGAGCAAGCGAGAGAGAGAAAAAGAGAGCGAGAGAAAAAAAAGAGCGAGAGAAAGAGAGCGAGAGAAGAAAAAAAGAGCGAGAGAGAAAGAGCGCGCGAGAGAGAGAGAGAGAGCCGTCATAGCTGTGGCGGGGTAGCCATTGGCTGCGAGTTCAGTCAATCAAAAGGATTCCGAGCGATGTGATTGGCTGATGCCCCGGGGTGGGCGGGCCGCGAATTGACTGTTCGCTGAAGACAAGTGTCTCGATTTTTTTTTTTTATTATAAAAGTTGTTTATTATCGCTAACGTTCGTCATGATATCAAAAGAGATGGCGTGTGAATAATTCTCGCTATTTCGCTGATTTTTAAAAAAAGCGGAAAATCGGGTGATTTCTGTCATTCAGAAATGGCCGTTACTGTGTCAACCGGTGCTGGAAATGTCACGTAACCTCGTTACCTGTTGAGTCGATGCAGTCTGAGAGCTGCTACCGGAGCTGGTTCTCCATGAGTTCACGCGCAGCCGGACTTTAATGAAGTAGCAGAGAACTCCTCGTCCGCCCTCAGCTTCTCATCTCAGTTAACGTTAATGTCAAATAAACCAGAAAGCGCTTCTTCTTCTTCTTTTTTTCTTCTTCGCCGTTGTGCTTCTTCTTTGGGGGTTTAATGGCAGCAGGCTCGCTCTTTACCGCCATCTTCTGGAGCGAAGAAGTTATTTTCCTTTCTACAGTGAAAACGTCGTATCACTCTTTAATTTGGGGCTTTGTTGAATTATATAGTAATTACAATAGCAGTAATATTATACATATTACATTTTATTCGTACAATACTTTTAATACAATAAATAAAATATAGAAAAAAATAGACATAGAATGAATATTGGAGACATAATGCCATAATTAATGGGAAATAAGATGGGACATTAAACACACTTTGCAATATAAAAATAAGAGGAAATATAATTCATAGCCAAATATGTAAAATTAAATAAACTGATTAACAATAATATTATCATCAGTTTTGTATCATACTCAGGTGTTTTATATTTATGAGGGTAGGTGTACAACTGTTGAGAACAGTCATTATTTTCTCATAAAATAAGTATTTATTATCTATTCCTGCATTAGTGATAATTATGTTGTTGCATGATAAATAGATAGAGAGATAGTGTAAAGATGAAACAAAGGCTTTTTAAATACATATTTTTCTGTTTTATTATATGTGAATATCGTAGTGGATTTGTCTATATTATTAAAAAAATATTTAATATTATCTGGACACACCTGCTGTAAAGGGTGAGAAATTGGTCATAGAGTAAAAGTCATTATTCATTTTCACCTCCATAGCCAACTGTCAACATATAGCCCAGAGGTAATTACCTCAGATAATGTATCTCTCAACCGATAACACCTTGTTGTTGACCTTTAACCTGTTATGACTCAAACACCTCTAATTATACAAATAAGTGAAACTGTCCTTAGCAAAATAAAACAACTGCAGTTCTTTTTCCTTGTTTTGCTCAAATGGCCCAACAATTGAGAGTATTTTCTATCAAAGAAATATTGTTCATTGCCGTGAGCACCCAAAACTAAATTTAATTCACCTCAATTGTATTGTTGTCGACACACAAATCAAAGATATCACAAAAAATGCATTAATAAAAACAAAAGCAACAGGAAATAAGCAACACACTTTTTTCTTAATAATTTGGATTTATGAAACAGTATAGCCCTTATAGCATATCATTTATAACATTCTTAATATGTTTCATTTTGTGTATAAACCCCTGAAAATCAAAGTCAAAGTCAAAGTCAATTTTATTTGTCAATTTTTCATATGTGCAAACATACAGAAGATTGAAATTACGTTTCTCTTCTTTCCAATAACAATCGTTGTGTTTTTGTTTGCTTGGAATGAGCTGTTTATTTCTAAGACGCGGCTCCTTTGTCATGCTGCCATGTTTCTACAGTCGCCCTGAACAGACAAACCAAAGGTCATTTGCATTTTCAGAAGTTTCATTCGTTGTGATCTGCAGTCTCACCACTAGATGGCGCCAAATCCCACACATTATCCCGTATATAGTAGTTTTTGTTTGCCGAAACTTCAAAAGGTATGCAGCTGAGGAAGTCTGAATGAACTCATGAACGAGAAGCACCGAAGGTCTGTTGAAGAGGATCCGTCCGGATCGCCAGGTCACGTCGTGGTTCACTTTGACACTTTAGCTTCTCTCTTTATCTTTTAAACCTGTCTTCATTTCTGAATCAGTTTGACCTCCTGGACATATCCTTCAAACACATATCGTAGACCCTTCTGCCTGCTTCCATCTTTTTTTATTTTCCAAAAGTTAGATCATATATCTTCAGGGAGCGCAGTTGGTGGCAGTGTGGGCACCATGGCGACTTATCTCCTACAGCTTGACGGATTAGGTGCATTTTAGATTCACACTGATTATCATTTCTTGACGATAGCAGATATTTTCCTGAAAATGAATTCATCCATTGGGTAGGTTTTTGATATTTTTTTACGAAAAGATGGAACTGTGAAGACCTCTAGAAGATACAAGCCTGTTTCCTGAACCTTCATAGAGCAGTAGTGGTAGTTAACTCCTTAAAAAGCCTTTTTACCAGCATCTCACACAGCAGATACCCACTTTAAGAACATTTTTCGGACCCTTTGCTTCCTGTTCTGAAATATAGTCAGTAGCCGGAGCCCAAAGCAATGCAGTGGGTGGACACGTCAATGTTCAAGAGTGGAGTGGGACCACTCCTCTTCCTCTGTTTCTTCTTCTCCTCTTCTGACTGCCAATGCACCGCTCCAGGGCATACCGGGCCACAGCCACAGCAGCAGCTCAGGCCTCAGGGTTCTCTGGTGGTTCAGAGAGCGCCGCGCAGCAGTCGGAGGGCGCGCTGGTAAAGCTGCTGGACGACTGACGACAGATTCCTGAGGGAAATGTAGAAGACGAGTGAGGAGGGTGAGAAAGAAGAAAAAGAATGGGACTTAATGGAAAAAGGAGCGAAAAGGAAACCTCAGCGTGATGTCACATCTTCAGAGTTTTGTGTAGAGACAATAAACACATCAAACAATCTTCAGTCTTAGTCCGAAAGCAAAGATGGCAAACCTTATTTCTTCTTTTTCTAATTTGACGAATCAGATTCACTCCTTTGGTTCTTACCTTTCAAAATAAAAGCCCAAGACGCACGTGCTCTTATAGTAGTATATAGTAGGAGAGGTAGATCCTGAGGTTCTACCCAGGAGGCTTTAATCCTTGACATCGTTTTTTTTAAATAAAGGGTTTTGAAAAGTGTTTCTTTGGATGAAAATTGTTAGTCTTACAAAAGAAAATAGAAAGACCCTTTGTAAGACTAAGGGTTCCATTACTTCTTTTAAATCATTTCTGATCTAGTCGTTTTACGCAGAACTTTGGTTCCCCTAATTTAGTTTGTCTGTTTAAAATATATATATATATATATATATATATTAATATATATTTTTAAATGTTGTATTTGTTTCTTACTATTCCATTTGTTTTGCCTTGACTCTCTGTAGAGCACTTTGTAAACATTGTTTTTAAAGTTATTATTAAGTACCCTTTCCATCCAAAGAGCCCTCTTGGTGACTTCTATAACCCTTGACGTATAAAAAAGGTTCTCAGTAAAACCCGCATGTAGATCCCAGAGGAAACCATTGAAATGGAACTGATTAGTTGGGTTCTGGAAGAAACCTCTGGAATGAGGGTTCTGTGTTGGAGCCACTGGGCAACTTCAAAAGGCAAACACTTGAAATACCCGAGAGGACCCGATACCAGCATGGAGACGTTCAACGGACTCACCGAGCGGCGTTGGAGAAGCAGTGGTTGCGGTCGGGATGGATGCAGAAGAGCGCGGCCACGCAGTAAACACAGCACAGCAGCACGGACAGCAGCCGCCGCCTTAAGGACATCTTCGGTCTGAGGGAGACACAAACGCAACCGCCCTCACGTCGTCTGCAACGCAATATGAACAACACACTCGGCACCGAGCCGGAAGAAACAACACGCTGTCTCTGGCTCTTATTTTGAAAGTCCGAGTTTTTTTTGGTACTGTATGAGTGGATGTTGTCGCCGTGATGTCACCAATTGGTTTGTGGACTACAGAAACGCAGAATGAGACATTTCTAAAAGTGCTAGATGCTATATCGTTAGCTTTCATGAAGTGAAAATCAACTATAGCATGGAATAAATAAAATTGGAAAACAAAACCCCAACATCAGACCGGTCTACGCCGTGGTAGAGAGGCCTGTCAATCACCTTGTGGCACACGCTGCTTTACGGCCTGTTTGAAATGGACCATGACTTAAAAACTCAACCTCCAAACATTGTAAACATGAGTTTATGTCTCAGTCTCTAGTTTCAAGTCTTCTTCTATACAGCATGATGTCACCATCACCACCATCATCATCATCATCATCATCATCATCATCATCATCATCATCATCATCATCATCATCATCATCATCATCATCATCATCATCATCATCATCATCATCATCATCATCATTATCATCATCCTCCTCCTCACCTGAACGATCCTCTGAAGAAGAGTTATTTCCTGACAGGTAGCTCTTCCTCCCTCTGGACAGCAGATCCCAGGTGGAGGTACGATGACGATCGGTGGCAGCAGTTTGGAGGGTGGTGTTGGCGGAGGAGTGGACGGGACCCCTGGGTGCTGCTGGGCACCGGGCACAATTACTGCTGACCCACCCTTTGTTTTGAAAGGTCCCGAAAGGTCCTGAAAGGTCCTGAAAGGTCTAGCATGCGGCGGTGAATAGCATTCCTGCATTGTGTCTGTTGGAGTTGTTTGGGTTTGTTGGGGGGGGGGGGGGGGGGGCAGGCATAACATCAGCGTCTGATGTAACAAAGATCCACAAAGAATGGATCGCTGATTTGTGGTGAATTTACAAAATATTTTTACAACAGAAGCTTTGCAAATCAATTTTGTTGATATAATAATCGTGTTTTCATTCCTTTTTCCTGTTTTTTCTCTCATTCACTTTCAAATATATACCCAGCTCCCCCCGTATGATTTGGATCTAGATGATCTATTTTCTGCGGGGCGTCCAAATTATTATCAGTTAGTCTGTTCGAAGAAAGGGTCAATGATTTAATTTTTCCTGACTAATTTACCTGACCTCTCCATAATATTTTTCTTATGCTGTCCAGCTGCCTAAATGCTGATAGCCATATTATTATTATAAGAATGACAAACAGTGTGCATGTGTCTGTAAGCATGAAGATCAATGTGCATGCTTTTATAAGAATTAAGATGTGCATGTAGGTGACGTCATGAACATGCGGGTGCTTAGAGGGCCGCACTTGGCTTTGGGAGGAAGAGTCGTTTTGGGGTTTTTAACTGGTGTTGTTGGAGAAGACTCCCGCTGTGATTGCAATCGCACGCCAGCTTGTATTTTACATGTGATCAGAGATTAAAAGTCTCCCCAAAAGAGGAGAAAACGAGAAAAGGTAGTTGGCTGGATTATCCCATTAAGCTCTGCATCCAATTTCACTATGATTACAATCCCATGAAATCCATGTGTTTGTAGTCCATGTAAAAGACCACTCACAAGGCAGTTGAGAACATATATCTATTACCCAGGGGGCCGCTGTTCGTTATCCATGTGAAGAAGAAGTCAAACTAGAGATTGAGACCATAAACCTATCTTTACAATGTTTACTGGGGTAATGAATCAGTGAGATGTCTGACCTGTGGGTCAGAATGATGCAGTTCACCAGGTGCGGCACATTCAGTGTGTTAACGTGCTCGTTGGCCGATGACATCATTCCTCATGCAGGTGTTTGATCACAAAGTATTAGCTTCTGATCTGAAGACGGGCTTTAGATTAAAAAACATGAAAAGCGACATAATTTTCAATCAGAAAAGGGGCTGCAACGCTGTGATTTAGTGTTGCTTCTGGCGCCCCCTGTGGACAAAGGCGGTAGTGTTCACCAGGGTCCCGGTTTAGAATAAACTCTAATTTTACTGCAGCAGGTCTGACAGTCTGCCCCTCTCAGCCCTGGTTCTGGTTCTCCCTTGCCCCTCTTCCCTCCAGCGGGTCCAGCAACACGTCCTGGGAGGAGGAGGAGGAGGAGGAGGAGGAGGAGGAGGAGGAGGAGGAGGAGGAGGAGGAGGAGGAGGAGCTCCAACTGCATGTCCGAGGCTGCAGGTCCGAGGCTTCATGTGAAGCCGGATAACATAAGATATTCATTTATTAGTCCCACAGTGGGGACATTTCAGGATCACAGCAGTGGATGTACATTAGAGCATTAATAAAAATAAAAGATACAAATAAAAAACACAAAACACAATACTAAATACTAATACTACTACTAAAATACAAAATACTAATACTAAATGTACGAAATACTAAATACTAAATACCAATACTAAATTACAAAAAAATACTAAATACTAAATACTGATACTAAAATACAAAAAAATACTAAATACTAATACTAAAATACTAAAAAATACTAAATACTAATACTAAAATACTAAAAAGTACTAAATTCTAAATACTAAATACTAATACTAAAATTAAAAAAATACTAAATTCTAAATATTAAATTCTAATACTAAAATACTAAAAAAATACTAAATACTAATACTAAAATACAAAAAAATACTAAATACTAAATACTAAAATGTATTGAGATTTATTGAGATTGGATGAGTCTGTCCATGGTGGACTGGTCTCTGGTGGAGGCCCCGCTAGAGTCTGAGCTGAAGGAGGTTCTGGTGAACCTGCATGATGTCATCCCGTTTCACCGGAACCCGACCCGGTGGCTCCGATGAGGAGCGTTAAGAAGAACTCTGCAGAACCAGACCATCTCCTCTCTGGTGGTCTGCTTACTGATCAAGGTCTATAGGATCAGGACCACTCTGAGACGGGTTCGTTACCAGTAAACCTTCCTCACTGGAGCTTTAATGAAGTTTATTGGTCTTATGTTGGTTTATTGGCTAATTTTAGGTGAACATATCTCCAGTCGCTCTTATTTTTCCTCCAGGCTGGAGCCGCTCTTCCCTGCCAGGTGACGCGCTGAGTGTTTGCGGCTAATGAGGAAGCGTCATTAACCACATCTATTTGTGTGTGAATCTCAGTGGAAAATGGTCCCATCAGGCCAGATGTCTCTCCTGAGGCCAGCTGGGTTAGAGTTTAACTAAACCCATTCAGCTCTGTACACACACACACACACACACACACACACACACACACACACACACACACACACACACACACACACATAGTACCCTCCAGGTACGCTTCCATCCACATAGATGAAACTAAACCTGAATGTTATCAATGCAGAAAGCAAAATGTCAACTATATCCACAGCTTTGGCTGAGTAATAAACATTTTTCATATTCACCGAAAAAAGTTGCATCACACGTCTTATTTCAGACTGGAAAAGATGTATTTAACTATTTTTTCTATTTTGGTCAATTCCTTCATAAATTCCCCAAAAGTTAGTATTAGATAATGCCTCATTTGCATATTTAAACGTATTAATATAATATTTAATCGTATTCAGATCACTTATTGTCTCAATGTCAGAAATCTCAACGCTCATCTTTTTACAAATAAATACAAATGATGTTTTAGCCAATTTATGCAAATTAGCATCATCTTAATACAATAATGAAAATGTATCCATGAAATACATTAAAAAAATTGGCAATGCAAAAATGGATTCTCTTAATTAAAGGAATAAATTGTGGAAATGTCATGTTAATATCAAATTCCTTCGTAGATCATTGTGCTTATTATCTTTCTTATCTCCTTAAATATGTTCAGTTATGTAAGGTCTTAGTACTTCATGTATTAGTTAAAGAAATATAATCTCCATAAAAAATGATAAGTAGAGATTTTCCTGCTGGGAGCTGGAACAAGGGTCAACCCAGCAGCAGCGGAAGGGTTTGCATGTGCGTGTGTGTCTATAGACGCTGTATGTACGTATGTGTGTGTGTGTGTGTGTGTGTGTGTGTGTGTGTGTGTGTGTGCGTGCATGTGTGTGTGTGCGTGTGCGTGTGTGAGGGAGGACAGGCCAGACCTGCTGATAGTGCTGTGAGTGTTTCAGTCTTTCTACATCTGTCGACTTTCTACCGACACAGGCGCGGCCGATCGGATCGGATGGATGTTGGAGCAACAGATTATCATCCTTAAACTTTGATATGAGTCGCCGTGGAAACGCTACACGACACCGGATCGCCGAAGCGGGACTCGCGGCAGCGCGGCGCTCCTCGGCCAATGAGGGGCCGTCACATGTCGGACCTCTTGGAGTTCTTCGCTACTTTAGTTTTTGAGCCAACGACGGCCGCAAAGGCGATGTGATCTTTGTGGATTCCCCCTTAAAATCTCGTCGTATTTAAGGCGGACGAGACCGGCGGCGAGCCCCGGCGCCAGCATGACCCCCGACGGGCCGAGCTCCGTGAGGCCGCGGGTGATGGGCGCCATCCTGAGCATCGCCTCCTGCTTCATCATCTCCACCAACCTGCTGGTGGCGGCCGCTCTGCTCAAGCTGCTCCTGAAGAAGAGGAGCCAGAGCTGGTGCTTCGTGCTCAACTTGGCGCTGGCCGACGCCCTGGTGGGCGTGGCCATCACGGGATTGGCCGCGGAGGACTTCAACAGCAACAACGTCGCTCAGAACCAGCGGAGCCTCGCCGCCGCCGCGGTCACCGTCGACGCCGCCGATCCGCCGACCAACGCCACGCCGAACGCCCAGGGCAAGACGCGGTGTTTGATGCGGATGGCCTTCGTGACGTCGCCCTGCACGGCGTCCATCATGTCCATGTTCCTGATCTCGCTCGACCGCTACGCCGCCATCAAGATGCCGCTGCGGTACTCCCAGCTGTCCGGGAAGGTGACCGCGGTCGCGGCGCTGCTGGCGCTGTGGATCAGCGCCCTCACCATGGGGTTCCTGCCAGGTGAGACTCAGCGTTGGTAGAGACGATCGAACCCCACGGCCTTTCAGCCAGGAGGCTGTTGACCAGAAGTCAACGTTAATGTGTACGTCGCGTAAGTTGCATAATCAAGTTAAGCCACGCCCTTAGTTATTTTAACAGTAACCCCCGACACAAAACCAAACAAAATACTTGACGATCTTTTTCTAAACCTAAATACGTTTTTTGCGATCTTCTCTAAAACGTAATCAATAAGCTTTGTGAGCCTGAATCTAACAACTTATTCCACGATCTTTTCCAAAACCCTCATTACGCATTTTCACGATCTTTTCCTAAACTTGACTTTGTTGTTTCCTGCGAAAAAGAAAGTTTATTTTGCAAAGATATAAAGATATGAAAATATGAATTGGACACGTGAAAACGTACAAGGGACTTAATTAATTCGATGAACGTTGAGTTAGCATCGGTTCACGCAAAAACACAGACAACTGCTTGAGTATTTAAAGGTGTGTTACGGGAAGCTGGTGCTGAGCGTTGCAACGGCAGAAAAAAGGTAAAGTTTGAGGAATACATCCACGAGTTTGAAGGTTTCTACGCATGTTAGTGGACTTTCTTGAGCGTCCTGGAGTGTCACGCCTCAAACACTCCATGTCCTCTGTCCTCCAGTCATGGTCCGGCAGCTGCAGGCCGACGGGTACACCGGCTTCTGCGCCTTCTTCTCCGTCATCCACCAGGTGGGCATGATCGTGCTGTTCAGCGCCTGCTTCTTCCCCGTGCTCTCCGTGTTCCTCTACATCTACCTGGACATCCTGAAGATCGCCTGCGGCCACCAGAAGCAGATCTGCCAGGTCAGGCAAGCCGGTTCCAGGACGGCGAGCCATCAACACTACGAGCACCACCACCACCAGCACCAGCACCAGCAGCTGAGGAGCCACTACTGGAGCCACGTCAAGGCCCTGAGGACGGTGGGGGTGCTGGTGGGCTGCTTCTTGGTCCTGTGGTGCCCCTTCTTCGTGGTGTGCATCGTGCACCTTCTGTGCGAAAGCTGCAAACTCACCAGCGTGTTGGAGAATCACCTGTGGCTGTTGGGGCTGTCCAACTCGCTCATCAACCCCCTGGTGTACGCCTTCTGGCAAAAGGAGGTGCGGCTGCAGTTGGCGGCCATGTTTTCCTGCTTTACGGGCAGGTCGCTGGCCGCCGGACTGCCGGTGGTCACGGGGAGGTTCGACCCGCAGCCACCGGCGCTGACTCTAGCCGGGGCTTCTGGTGGAGGAACCCCCAACCCGTCGTTGTTGAGGCCGATCATCGGCAACGACAAGGCACTCGTTGCGCCCCTATCGGCTACCAGCAGCTTGTGAAGGGAACCGGAGGAACAGTGGCGACACAACGATGGTATTATGTAAATTCTGAAATACAGGTCTGTACCTTCCGTGTATGATTTGCAATGGTACACTCATTATGAATCGTCATTGTCTGACCTGATTTAAACACATATTTTAGAGGCCTAAACCAAATCAGACTACTACAAGTCAACTGTAATTATTGGATATTTTATTACCGTGACTTCAGATCTAATCATGCGGCATACTTCCGCTTCTGAAGATGAAGCCAGTGTCTTAAACCTGCATTCTCTCTACTGACCACCAGGGGGCGCCTCCTCTCGTTATATAGAATCACCTTGTCGCCCCGTCATAAAGCGTCCCCTGCTTTATGGTCTGTTTTTCTCTAAAAGGACCATCATGTACTAAATGAAGGCTTGAAACTGGAGATTGAGACCATAAACTCATGTTTACAATGTTTACTGAGTCATTTTCTCTAGACTAATATACAAACAGAGGAGTCGCCCCCTGGTGAACATGCGAGATAAGGCAGTTTTAAGACAACAGATATTTGCAGAGGGCACTGTGCAGCTGAGGTAAACCTCAACAATAGAAAGTGGATTGTGACGTCATTAAACAGGGATGAACAAATAAAACAACTAAGTTGCTCCAGAATCAGTACCTCTTTAATGTGTGGTGTGGTGTGTGTACTCTACTTGTGTAAAGATTATCAGGGGAAATTCAGGTCTTTAATTTAAGCCTGAAAATGTTAAACTGGGAATCTTTCATGATGTTTGGAGGTTGCGGCCCAATCCGGCAACACTGTTCAGCATTTAAAAAGTAAAATGTAAAGATTAAAAATGAAATACATCTAATTATCAGTTCAAGCTAAAGTAGCAAGTTACCAAATAAGACAATATTTCAAATGAAAAAGCCATATTTTTACCTCAAAGATACAAAAATGTCCACAATAACCACAGAAAAAGAAACTAAAGCTTTCCAGTTCTGCGTTTTCTCTATAAATGGCTGTATTTCTCCCGCTGAATGTTCGTTATCTCCTCGTTGTGGTAAAGTGAGGAAGCAAAGGTCACGAGACCGCCTGGAACCACAACGTGAGGCACACGCCGTACGCCCTGGCTTTTGTTTTATCCTGCTTTATTACATCCATGTAATTTAGAAGCTTTGAACTGATGGTTCTGAGATAACAGACGACAGTTTTTCATAGCTGGATGAATATTTGGTCATGGAAACTTCCTCGGCTGCTTGAATCTTGATAAATGTCCGCCTGTTTCAACAAAGCAGTTACACATGTTTACTTTAGACTGACAGACTGCAGTGTCTGCATGGAGGTAGAGTGTGTGTATATATATATATATATATATATATATATATATATGGAAATATATATATATATATACACAGTATATATATGGAAATATATGGAAATATATATATATATATATACATATATATGGAAATATATATATATATATGGAAATATCTATATATATATTTATGTATGTATATATATTGAAATATATATATATATATATATATATATATATATATATATGCTGTCTAGTTGCATTCACCTAAAAAGAGCCTTGAAGTAACGCATGAACACTCTCACGTCTTCTCAGCATATATATATATAAGAAGAGACAAAATGACAACAAATTATTATAAATAAATACAAAATTACAAAAGTTTACACAAAACGACAAAGAGACAGAGAGACAATATTTAAAACAAAGAGAATACAAGGGGCAACATTTATACGAAGAGACAAACAATGAACAACAAAAGTTCTTATAGAATATTGTTAAAAAAGAATCAAGACACATCAAAATATTTATTGACAATAATGACAATCGATGACGGAGAAGCGCTGAAATATACAGGCTGGATCATGACGGGATTTAAAAAAAAAAAGACTTCAAGTAGACAAGGAATGCTCTCTGAACATGTTTGACTGTAAACAAAACCTGAGAATAATCAAACTCATCAACTCCAAACTCAGTTTTGTATGGCAGCGCTTCAAAGCTTCTACGAGGAACTTTCCTTTAATGTTGATTCTGTCGCCCCCTGTGGTCAGAGGCGGTAGTGTCCCCGAGCGCCGGACTCCTGGATAGAGGATCAGGACTAAACTGAGACTGCTTTCACAACCAGATACAAGTTCCTCACTGGAACTTTAAATCACAGCCCGAGGTATATATATATTTGTGTGTGTGTGTGTGTGTGTGTGTGCTAGCTGCGCTGCTTCTTAGCCCTCAGCGGGCTGAAGAACGGGTGCCACAGCGCCTCCTCCAGCGTGATCCGCCTAGAGACGTCGTACTCCAGCATCAAGCCGAGCAGGTCGAACAGCTGCCTCTCTTCCTCGCTCGTCCTCTGCATGAGCTGCGGCGAGAGAAACGACACAGGGTTAAAACCCGCGGCCGCGGCTGATTGGTCGATCGCGGTTGGCGTACCTTGAGAGGTTTACAGTGTTTCCCGACGTGGTCGTCGGGGGGGCTCTGCTCCGCCCGACGCAGCCGCTCGTTGTGCACGTAGTGCTGCTTTCTACACACAACACACGGGTTTAGCAACGAACCCGGGTCCCAAGTGGTCTAGGAGGACTCGGAGGGGGGGGGGGGGGTCCCCAGAGGATGTTACCTGGTTTGTTTCAGCAGGTGGACGGGAATGGGTCCCAGGATTTTCTCCATCAGGGCCAGATGTTCTTTACTGTCGTGGGTCTGAAACAAACCGGATAGAACGACTCACTCCTGTTTCTGTGGGTGTGTGTGTGTGTGTGTGTGTGTGTGTACCTGGAAGAGTGTGTGTCCCAGGTAAAACTCCATGAGAACGCATCCCAAGCTCCACACGTCACACGACTGGCTCCAGCCCAGATCTGTGCACGGGTCATGAGACATAAATGGTCCAATTTAGTAATAATGTGTCCGTGCATGTGTGTGTGTGTGTGTGTGTGTGTGTGTGTGTGTGTGTGTGTGTCTGTACCCAGTATGACCTCTGGAGCTCGGTAGTGGCGTGTTGACACCAGGGATTCGTGGTGATCGTGGTCGAATGTGGCCGTGCCAAAATCCACCACCTTCACATCCAGACTCCTCAGCTTCCTCTCCTCACACTTCTACCACACACACACACACACACACACACACACACACACACACACACACACTGCCTCACTACGTGGCGAACCTTGCGGCGACACATCTATCTGCGGTTCCCAAAGCGCTTACCGTCTCGTGGTTGTACTGCAGGTCAGAGTCGGAGCAGACGAACAGGATGTTCTCCGGCTTCAGGTCTGTGTGGGTCAGCTTGTTACGATGCAGGACTGTGGAACACACACACACACACACACACACACACACACACACATGTACACACACTTGTACACTTATCCACAAAATACCACTTTTGTTGTTGATAAAGCTAGTCGTCGTAATTTACGTCTATTCACTTTGGGTTGGTAACATATGACCAGGTAGCGTTGAGGTCAGGGGTCAGATGTCACGGACGGGGGGGGGGGGGTGGACTCACAGCAAACGGCTGTGAAGATCTGGAAGGCCATGTGTCGGATCTGCTCCACGCCGAACGGCAGGAAGCCGTTCAGCCGCTGGAAGTCGAAGGTGCTGAGGCCGAGCAGCTCGAACACGATGCACACGTGACCCCCCAGGTCGAACCGGTCCAGCATCCTCACACAGGCACTGGGAGGGGGGGGGGGATCAAAGTCTCAGAACAAACTTGTTTTGAGCAAACGGCTTAAAGGCATGAAACTAAAGACGTGAAAACTCAACCAACTCGATTTTTCCGTTTGCAGTTTTTCTGTTATCGTTTTTCCGCTAAAGGTTTTTCCGCTATAGGATTTTCCATTAACATGTTTTTCTGTTGAAGGTTTTTCTGCTATAGGCTTTTCAGCTAAAGGTTTTTCTCTTAAAGGTTTCTCCGCTAAAGTTTTTTCTCACAATCTGCTGTCGTCGTCCAGCCGGTTGATCTCCTCCAGCACGGCGATCTCGGACCTCGCCGCTTCACGGAAAGACTCGATGTCCCTCACGATCTTCACGGCGACGCGTTCGTCCCTAAAGAACACTCAAAAATTAATAGTCATAAATAATATAATAATATTAATAATTGTTATGCCGTTCAAACCGAAAGGACTAAGAAACTATCTCTGGTTTTCGGCTGATGGATGAAACCGATCTGAGTCTCATGATGGATGGAGGCCAGAGAGGCTCTACGATTGGTCGCTTTGGATCTGACTCATCCCGAGCTCACGTGTCTCTGTCGATGCACTCCACCACCTTCCCAAAGGCTCCTTCCCCCAGAGTGAACACCACCTCGTCTGGAGGAGGACACAGAGACGTGATGTTATGAAAACAGCCGGCCGTCCAACATCATTCTGTAATCTGATGGCCGATGTGTGGATGTTATTCAGGTTTTAGTTTTTTTTCTTAACGCCGTCATTAAGGAATGTTTTCAGCGGTTTCCCTGTTTAAGACGTCGGATTCTGTTCTTTTGTAAAAGATGGAAAGCTTGAAGAAATATGTGCAGTTACGAGCGAAACAATAGCAGAACATCTGTTTTTCTAGGCCAGAAAACAATAGTAGATTCATATCAGGATGAATATGAAAACAATTCAACATTGTTTATTAATGTGTCAACCGAAAGTATTTCTGTATCTGCCGCTCTCACATTTAATTAGAATTAATTAAATACTTTCAAACTCTCATTAAACTCAGAACATTAAATATTGTGACGTTAAAACTGGCCAAATATTGGTTTCTATTCATGGTCTATAGGACTCCTCAAAGATTATTATGAAATATAACGGTCAAATATAATTTTATGTTTTAATTCTGCCATGAAATATAACGGTAAAATAAGACAGAGATTCTTTTAATTTTATTTTTTACATTGAATCAATACAATCAATCTTGTACTTTTAACTACAAGGTGAAATGTATGTACAAGTTTAGTAACTATTTGTTATTACTATGTTTATATTTTTTATAAAAAAACATAAATATATACTATGTTTATATATATACTGTGTTTATATGTATATATATATATATATATATATATATATATATATACTATATTTATATATACTGTGTTCATATATATATATATATGCTTAAAATATTATATTTAATTCAGAAGAAGACAATATTCCTCCTAAAATGTTTAAATATCTAAAATTCCGAATATATATATTCGGAATTTTAGATATTAGATATTATATATATATATATATATATATATATATATATATATATATATATATATATATATACATTGGTTATTATACATTTAAACAGCATAAGAGGATATATATATATATATATATATATATATATATATATATATATATGTATACACACTAAATATTAATCTGTTTGAATATAAAATATTCTGTATATATATATATAAACACACTGAAATTAAACACGTAAACAGCTCAGGAGGAAATATGTATATATATATATATACGTGTATATATATATATACGTATATATATAGATATATATATATATATCTATATATATACATATTTCCTCCGTATATATATATATTTAATATATATTTACACTGAATATTAAAAAACCCTTAGGAGGAATATTGTCTTTTTCTGAATTAAACATAGTATTTTAAGAATGTAAATGTCAGTGTAAAATGTATTTTGATGAAATCTCACAGATCAATTAATCAATCAGATTTTAAACATTAAAATCGTCGAGTTAAGGGACAGAGAAGACACAGAGGACACAGACGGCTATCCAGTACATCTTCCTTTCATCAGGAGGCCGGCGTGATAGGCCAGGTGGCCCACTTGCTGGTCCTTGCAGCTCTCTCCCGGGGGACTCTTCTTCACTCCTTCATCATCGTCATCAGAGGCATCGACAGCGCTGTCGACAAGAAAAGCAGATTGGAGCCGCGGCGCGTTGTCGCCGGGCAGATTGTCTCGTTGACAGACGACACAAATAGATGAAGATGAGGCGATGAAGGCAGCAATGTGACACACATGGACAAGAGAAGACTCACAACATCACCTCATTCCAACAGCTTGAAATAATGAATGGATGAATGAAAGAATGGATGAATGGATGAAAGAATGAAAGAATGAAAGAATGGATGAAAGAATGAAAGAATGGATGAAAGAATAAATGGATGAATGGGATTATGACACAAATCCACCAAGAAAACAAGAATAGTTTAAAAAAGATTACATACTTGATTAGGTTTAATAAAGATGATGAAATACTTAATTAGTTTGAATAAAGATGAAATACTGAGTTAGATTTAATAAAGATGAAATAATTAGTTAAATTTAATAAAGATAATAAATTACTGAGTTAGTTTTAATAAAGATCATAAAATAAAGAGTTAGTTTTAATAAAGATCATACCATACAGAGATAGGTTTAATAAAGATGAAATACTGAGTTAGGTTTAATACAGATGAAATACTGAGTTAGGTTTAATAAAGATAAGTTAGGTTTAATAAAGATGACATACTGAGTTAGGTTTAATGAAGATGAAATACTGAGTTAGGTTTAATACAGATGAAATACTGAGTTAGGTTGAATAAAGATGAAATACTGAGTTAGGTTTAATACAGATGAAATACTGAGTTAGGTTGAATAAAGATAAGTTAGGTTTAATAAAGATGACATACTGAGTTAGGTTGAATAAAGATGACATACTGAGTTAGGTTTAATACAGATAAGTTAGGTTGAATAAAGATGACATACTGAGTTAGGTTGAATAAAGATAAGTTAGGTTGAATAAAGATGACATACTGAGTTAGGTTTAATACAGATGGCATACTGAGTTAGGTTTAATACAGATGAAATACTGAGTTAGGTTTAATAAAGATGAAATACTGAGTTAGGTTGAATAAAGATGACATACTGAGTTAGGTTGAATAAAGATGACATACTGAGTTAGGTTTAATACAGATAAGTTAGGTTGAATAAAGATGAACTACTGAGTTAGGTTGAATAAAGATGAACTACTGAGTTAGGTTGAATAAAGATGACATACTGAGTTAGGTTTAATACAGATAAGTTAGGTTGAATAAAGATGTTGACGTACTTCTTCTGAGGAGTTGCAGAGCTGGAGGCTTCCGGCCTCTCCGTCGGCGTGGTTGTCTGCTTTGGGGCCATCGCCGTCTAGCAGCCGGAGGGCAGAGGGGAACGTTTCCTGTTCTTATCCCAACAAAGGATTCACTAAAGAGTTTTAGACACTGAAACTCTCAGATTGTTGTTGTGAGTTTTTGCCACATTGAAGAATAGCTTCAGTGCTGGAGGTCTGGTGACGACTGAGCACAGAAGAAGAAGAAGAAGAAGAAGAAGAAGAAGAAGAAGAAGAAGAAGAAGAAGAAGAAGAAGAAGAAGAAGAAGAAGAAGAAGAAGAAGAAGAAGAAGAAGAAGAAGAAGAAGAAGAAGAAGAAGAAGAAGAAGAAGAAGAAGAAGAAGAAGAAGAAGAAGAAGAAGAAGAAGAAGAAGAAGCTGTTCAGTAAAGTGACGTCATCTGCATATTATATGAACTTTAGCGCTAGCATGCAAACCGTACAGATCGTTTTAATAGCAGCTTAGTGGATGGATTCCGGAGTAGCTACTGAACATCTAAACATCCCGTGAGGTCCTGGTCAAAGCAAAGCGCCTCTAAGGAGTTAAAGAGCATCAAACTCACAGGATCCGCCGCTGCCCTGAATGAAGAACGATGGTTCCTGGGAGGTAAAACTCTCTCCTGCTCTCCAGACTCCACACAGGTGTTTCCCTCTTCCTCTTCCTCTTCCTCTTCCTCGGTGCTCTGCCTGGTATTCAAACCCTCCCGTCCTCCACAGCCCTTGTTCCCCCGGGACAAAGAGTCCTCTTCTCTGTTTTCCAAAAGCTATACATAGTTTTGCATTCTTGGTATTAAGGTCTCTATCGTTCCCTGGCCTTTTGGAAAAGGGCTTAGTTACCCCCCCCCACACACACACACACACACACACACACAACACACACCCGAGCCAGCCAGGGGGGGCGAGAAGATAACACAAAACTACAATGATTCCTTTTGGTAATATTAGATTTTCATTAGTTATGCCAGAGTAAAATAAACAAGTGTCTCAATACATTTATTCTCTCTCCTGACCACCAGGGGGCGACTCCTCTGGTTGTATAGAAGTCTATGCTTCATGTGTTAAAGCTGCATTCTCTCTCCTGACCACCAGGGGGCGACTCCTCTGGTTGTATAGAAGTCTATGCTTTATGTGTTAAAGCTGCATTCTCTCCACTGACCACCAGGGGGAGACTCCTCTGGTTGTATAGAAGTCTATGCTTCACATGTTAAAGCTGCATCCTCTCTCCTGACCATAAGGGGGCGACTCCTCTGGTTGTATAGAAGTCTATGCTTCATGTGTTAAAGCTGCATTCTCTCCACTGACCACCAGGGGGAGACTCCTCTGGTTGTATAGACGTCTATGCTCCACATGTTAAAGCTGCATCCTCTCTCCTGACCACCAGGGGGCGACTCCTCTGGTTGTATAGAAGTCTATGCTTTATGTGTTAAAGCTGCATTCTCTCCACTGACCACCAGGGGGAGACTCCTCTGGTTGTATAGAAGTCTATGCTTCACATGTTAAAGCTGCATCCTCTCTCCTGACCATAAGGGGGCGACTCCTCTGGTTGTATAGAAGTCTATGCTTCATGTGTTAAAGCTGCATTCTCTCCACTGACCACCAGGGGGAGACTCCTCTGGTTGTATAGACGTCTATGCTTCACATGTTAAAGCTGCATCCTCTCTCCTGACCATAAGGGGGCGACTCCTCTGGTTGTATAGAAGTCTATGCTTTATGTGTTAAAGCTGCATTCTCTCCACTGACCACCAGGGGGAGACTCCTCTGGTTGTATAGAAGTCTATGCTTCACATGTTAAAGCTGCATCCTCTCTCCTGACCATAAGGGGGTGACTCCTCTGGTTGTATAGAAGTCTATGCTTCATGTGTTAAAGCTGCATTCTCTCCACTGACCACCAGGGGGAGACTCCTCTGGTTGTATAGACGTCTATGCTTCACATGTTAAAGCTGCATTCTCTCTCCTGACCCCCAGGGGGCGACTTCTCTGGTTGTAAGGAAGTCTATATAGTGACTCTCCTTCTCTTGATGTATTCCCTCAGTAAACATTGTAAACACGAGTTTATGTCTCAGTTTCTAGTTTCAAGTCTTCTTCTATACAGCATGATGTCATCGTGTAGTAAAAGTTGGGTCCATTTAAAGTCAAACAGACCATACAGCAGGGTGAACTTTAGGGGCGGGGCTACACGTGGATTGGCAGGTCGCTACGCCGTTTCTACGTCACGATGAACTCAAAGGCTTCAAACACGCAGAAACAACCGTCTTACAAAACCCGTCAGTAAAATCCCAAACTTCGGTTTCGGTCTGACAATTAAAAAAACAAAGAATACCGGCAGCCGTACCCGGTAGCCCGTGTCTCGGAGCCCCGAGGCGGTGCCAGGTGTCCAGTGGGCGATGACATCGTGGCAACATGTCCACCGGCTGACGGTCACTCAGCGAGGACCTCTCGCCGCCCCCGTCCTCAAATAGCGGAAATAGCGGACATGCCGTTCATACTCGGGGTTTCTCTCTTCCTTCACGTTCCTCGAGTTCTTATCCATCTTTTCACCACCTCCTCCTCCTCCTCCTCCTCCTCCTCTCCCGCGGTGAGTTACTGCCTCCGTCGCCATGCCACGGTTACCGGTTACCTTTGCAACCGACGTTGACGCCGGTAGACGTTGGACAGATTTGAATATTCTAACGCGTCCTCACTTTGTCCAACTAGGAGAATGTTAAGAATTTTCCTTTGAAAGAAAATATGAATATATGTTTCCTGAAAGGTGAAATGCTTTGGCGGGCCGTGAAAGCCGAGGGGCTTTTCTTTTTATAGCCGACGGTGTGAAGGAGTGTTCGGCTTTGCATGGCGGGAACTGATCCGCGCCTCCCGGCTCGGCTTTCTCCGATTGGCTGTAAATCAGCGGCGAGGACGACTCACTCGTCCCCGTGGTGACTCGCTCGACACGCGAGGACCCGACACTCACGACTCACCGGCAACGGGCGGGAGGGGATACGGTTTCCCTCCGCATGGTGGTGGGGGGGTTGCCCTATTCTACATGCAGGGTCTGGAGTATGTTAATACCACAGACCGTTTATAAGAAGTAAACCCATTGGTTTGTGGACTACAGTTTTGAAGCCCCCAGTTTGGCATTTTGACCGTCGCCATCTTGGTCTTTGCCGTCGCCATCTTGGTTTTCTGTTGCTGTCATCTTGTTTTTTGTCCGTCACCATCTTGGTCTTTGACCATCGTTGGCTGTCGCCACTTTGGCCAAAAGCATTTTGGTCTTTAACTATCACCATCTTAGTCTTTGGTCGTAAGCATCTTAATCTTTGGCCCCTCACCATCTTCAGTTGTCGCCATCTTGGTCTTTGGTCGTCACCATGTTGGTCTTTGACTATCGCCATCTTGTTTTTTGACCGTTGCCATCTTGTTTTTTGGACCATCACCTCTTGGTCTTTGGCCGTTGCCAACTTAATCTTCAGTTGCCGCCATCTTGTTTTTGGTCCGTCACCTCTTGGTCTTTGGCCATCTTCATTCTTGTATTTGGCAATTGCCATCTCATTTTTTAAAAGGGAGTGGGCGGAGCTAAGGACAACCGAATGTGTTCACAAATTAAAAAGGCCCCGCCCTAAAGTACACCCTGCTTAAAGGTGTGTTTCTGACTTTAAATAGTGTTGGACAAACCGACCGAGTGTCTGAAACCCGTTGCTAACTGTTGACGGTTTGACGCCATTCTATTTTATACATTCATTCAGACACTAATTCATTATTTTAAGATAATACGTAATTATTTAGAGATACTAAGTAATTATTAAGAGCTATTAAGTCATTTATTTGAGTTACTATGTCCTTATTTTGAGATAATACGTAATTATTTTGAGATATTAAGTAATTATTTAGAGATATTAAGTCATTATTTTGAGCTATTACAGTAAGTCATTCATTTGAGATACTAAGTCCTTATTTTGAGATGATACGTAATTATTTAGAGATATTAAGTCATTATTTTGAGCTATGAGACTAAGTCATTCATTTGAGATACCAAGTCCTTATTTTGAGATATTTAGTCATTCTTTTGAGATACTATGAAATTATTTTGAGATACTAAGTTGTTATTTTAAAATATTCTGATTCATTATTTTGAGATACTATGTAATTATTTTGAGATACCAAGTCCTAATTTTGAGATATTAAGTCATTATTTTGAGATACCAAGTCCTTATTTTGAGATATTAAGTCATTATTTTGAGATACAAAGTCATTATTTTGAGATACTATGTAATTATTTTGAGGTATTAAGTCATTAATTTGAGTTACTATGTAATTATTTGTAATACTAAATCATTATTTTGAAATGCTGAGTCATCACTATCAGATATCAGTCATCAATTGTAAATATTTAGTCATTATCTTGAGAAACCAATTCATTCATTGTAAAAACTAATGAGCTTCCATATCTTAAAGGTTTTTAATATCAGAAGAAAAAAACTATTTCTGCCGACCTTGCGATAAAAGGACTACGGAAGTCCCCGTGTACCGGGAGAGGCTCCAGCTCCTCCTGGACTTTTCTCTGCTCACCCGTCTTCGCTGCTGATGCTGCGACGTCTCCTGCTCTCTGCTCTCTGCTCTCTGCTCTCTGCTCTCGGCTCGTTGGTCTGTCGGAGTGACTTCCCCTCCTCTCCTCGGCGGCTTTCCTCCAACACTCGTTTCCTAACAAGGAGACGCCAAACTGGCGTCGCGATAAGACGTCTCGTCCCGTGGAAAACCAAGACGTGAACATTCGCTTCTAGGCCGTAAAAAGTCCTCGGCCAGCTGCAGTGAAAAGAGACCCGAGTCGCCGCCCGGCCCCCCTGTTCTGACCCAGCAGTGGCTCCTCTTTCATCCCCAAGGAGAAGACATAGTGTACTGTGTCTGGACCCGGCTGGTGGGATGGACTCCACCCGACTCCACCCAACTCCACCCGACTCCACCCGACTCCACCCGACTCCACCCGACTCCACCCGACTCCACCGGGCCCCGACCTAAAGGGCTCCTCAACCCCGGTTGCCTCATAGATCAAAGGACATGGGGGTTTCATTGGGTTTCATTTAACATGATTATTCTCTGCTTTTTATTAGATGGGATGGAGAGAGAGAGAGAGAGAGAATGAGAAAAAGAGCAAGAAAGAGAGAGAGGAGAGAGAGAATGAGAAAAAGAGCAAGAAAGAGAGAGAGAGAGAGATATAGAGAACGAGAGAGAGAGCGAGAGAGAGATATAGAGAGCGAGAGAGCGAGAGAGAGAGATATAGAGAGCGAGAGAGCGAGCGAGAGAGCGAGAGAGAGATATAGAGAGCGAGAGAGCGAGCGAGAGAGAGATATAGAGAGCGAGAGAGCGAGAGAGAGATATAGAGAGCGAGCGAGAGAGCGAGAGAGAGATATAGAGAGCGAGAGAGCGAGAGAGAGATATAGAGAGCGAGAGAGATATAGAGAGCGAGAGAGAAGCGAAGAGCGCGAAGAGAGAGAGATAGAGCGAAGCGAAGCGGCGAGAGATATAGAGAGCGAGAGAGCGAGCGAGAGAGCGAGCGAGAGAGAGATATAGAGAGCGAGAGAGAGAGCGAGAGAGCGAGAGACAGCATGCAGCACATGGCCGCGGGTTGGCCTCTGGTTCATGGTGGTGTTCGCACATCGTAGAAGAAAAAATAGATATAAGTCACAAAACGCAATCTGTGGTTTCGTGAACACGGGCGCCATATTTTTTTGTGTTGCTTGGCGTAAAAAAATGAAAACCGCGTTGAAAGTGTTTGTTGGACCGATCCAGCTCCCATCAGGCCGCCGCTAGGGCGCCATCACGCCACACGAGACGCTCTAAAGCCGCTCCGAAAACGACGCTCCGAAAACGACGCTCCACAGCGCTCAGCAGCGCTCGAAAGACGACGCTCAGCAGCTGGGCAAAACCGTTGACTTGGGGTTCATTATATTTAAAAAATAGAAAGGAAGGAGTACGGAAGGAAAGCCCGCCTCCTCCTTGATCCCATTGGCTGCCTCGGCGAGCGTGACATTGATGAGCGCTGCGCCTCCGCACCTCACGCTTAAAGTTGAGAATTTTTTAACTTTTAAGCGCGCCTAAAAAAAACGCGCCGCACGGCATTTAAAAGGCGCCGTACCGTAGGAAACAACGGTTTTGCTTGCGACGCGTCAATGAGAGTGGTTTCTGTTGACGTCGGCATGGTAACCAGGAGAAAGACATCCTAGAGTATTTCCATTCGGATGTTTTTGCCCTGAAAAAAATTAAATAAGCACAAAAACAAGAGAAAACATGTTGTGACTATTTCCACCTCCAGGGTTGTTTTACTTATACTGACTCTACTCGGGGGGAGAAGACCCTTTATGATTTAGGTTTTCTTTACTTCACTTTAATGAGTGAATTAGTATTATTTGGTCTTCGTTGGGCCGAGGGAGGCGGCCCGGGGGAAGCTGCTCCGTGTGACGCACATCAACCAGCTTGTTATTTCTGTCCTAATCATAAAAAATAAAAATATCCCCACACTTAACAACTAGCATAGTTCACATTTTGAAACTAGATGCCCCGTCGCAGGCGCTCAGGAAACGGGTTAGGCTGGTTTACTTCGACTATTCCTTCTCTATCGTCGTCACCTAGGTCATCTAGGATTGTATGGAAATATTTACAGAACATGTTGTTGTTTATTCCCCCCCCCCACCACACACACACACATACAGACTGCCCTCCTTCCGTGGAGGTCCTGAGGGATGAAGGCCTCCGACAAGGTGGAGGCCTTCATCCCTCAGGACCTTCACCCTGCTCAGGCTGCTTTAGGGAGAAGATATAACAACGTTTAAGGCCAAGATATTAAACAGTTTAAGATGAAGATATAGAAGATAATACACAGTTTAAAATGAAGATATTAAACAGTTTAAAATGAAGATATTAAACAGTTTAAATTGAAGATATTACACAGTTTGAAATGGAGATATTACACAGTTTAAAATGGAGATATTACACAGTTTAAAATGAAGATATTAAACAGTTTAGTATGAAGATATTAAACAGTTTAAATTGAAGGTATTACACAGTTTGAAATGAAGATAATACACCATTTAAATTGAAGATATTACATAGTTTAAAATGGAGATATTACACAGTTTAAAATGGAGATAATACATAGTTTAAAATGAAGATAATACACAGTTTAAGATGAAGATGTAACAGTTTAAGGAGAAGATATAGAAGATCTTCTAAATTAGGCAACACGTGGGGTAAAGATAACTAAAGTGATGTTACTTAATATGGAAGTTATGTAACAAATAAGTCACAATTTGGGTTCAAATAACTACTTTTTAAAGTTTGTTCTGATACATTAACGTGAACAACATTACCAGAAGAGTCGGTGTGTTGTTTCTTGTTTCTCAGCGTTGTCCTGGCCCCGCCCACTGGATTCAAGCTGCAGTTGCAGCGTGTGACCACATGGGGGCGCCGCCGCCGCCGCCTTGTGGCTCCTCTGGAAACAGACGCAGACGGTCGATTAGTCTCGACGTGACAGATTCCCTCCGCTCCCGGTGAGCAATATTTCCATGTGCGTGATTCATTACAGGCGTGTGGTCAAAGGGAAGAGGAGGTGACACATTTAATTAGGTGGAGAGCACGCACACACATGCACACACACACACACCCACACACACACACACACACACACACGCAGCACTTTGTAATGAAGAGTAGGCCGCACAGGGCCGTTGTATTGATGGACAGATGTGAAAGCTCTCAGCTGGATTAGCCTCCAGTCCATCAGGCGCAGCAACAGGCCGACATGCAGCTCATATTTATTGGGCTTTAGTGACATATATTTTGTTTAAAAAAGACACAAAAGCGTGAGTTTAGTTCATGAAGTAGAGTCCGGGTGTCTGTCGTTGCATTTAGTCTCCTACCGACAGTCAATATTCATTTATTTTAACCACCATGTTCCTCTTTTCTAAATTATACAACATTTTTAAACTATAAAAACATGGAGACAATTTATGATTTTCACAGTTTGTGAGTCATACAAAGAGAAATCTAAAATGCGATTAGTAAAACGTTTCACTTTAATATGTCAATGAAATGAAAACATGAATTTTGAACCTGTGTTTATCAGATGTTGCGAAATTAGAAAAATATGTAATACGCAATAATGCCTAGATGTTGTATTTAAATAAACATCTTCAGAAAACTTTCATTATAAAAAAGATTAGTATTAAAGTAAGAAATGGACTGGTGAAGTTTTATTTGAATATCTATTAGTTAAATGTTTTACCTCTTTCACTATAATTTAACTTTTAAATCTGAAACTCTTAAATCATTTGTTCTCTGATCCATAAATCTCCACTTCAGCTCTTACATGCACCAAACTTTCAAGTTTAATTCATTAATATATTCTGAATGTTTCTCCAGAGGGGTTTGTTTACCTATCATAGGCTCAGTAAACAACATTTATTACTAAGAACATTAAGAAAAGAGCGAAAACAAAACAATCTAAAAAATATCGCACTGTAAAAATCTTTTAATCTAAAATCTCAATAAAATAAAACAAGAATTCTTCACATTTCTGTTTTGCAAACGTCTGAAAATTATCACAAATGCGAGAAGTCGAGGCATCATTTGCATATTTTAAAGGATTAAACTCACGTTTAACCAGGAGGTTTGATACCCGTCAGTTAGCATGTGGACTCTAATATTTGATTGCCTGTATTGATTACTCCAGTAATATACTGTATACCGTGTACTTTAGGCCGATGAGGTTTATTGAACCGGACAGAGAGAGAGAGAGAGAGAGAAAGAGAGAGAGATAGAGAGAGAGAGAGAGAGAGAGAGAGAGAGTTCCTCATACTTTAATTGAGTTCAAAAGTTGACCAGCCGTTCTCGCTTTTATGTCCACTTGAATCATGGCATATGTGTGTGTGTGTGTCTGTGTGTGTGTGTGTGTGTGTGTGTGTCTGTGTGTGTGTGTGTGTCTGTCTGTGTGTGTGCTGCAGCAAACCATACTTCAGCAGCAGCAGAATTTGAGCCAGATTCTCTCTCTCTCTCTCTCTCTCTCTCTGTGTCTGTCTCTCTCTCTCTCTCTCTCTCTCTCTCTCTCTCACCATCAGCTGTGATTACTTTGGTAAAACAGCGCTGCGACGCAGAGAACCAATTTTCCTAATGCACAGCCTTCAGACTCTCTCACACACACACACACACACACACACACACACACACACACACACACACACACACAGAGCATGGTTATTGATGAGGTAAATGGGGAGTGGGGCAACAAGGGGGCACACACACTGCTGGGAAACCGAGATAGAGAGAGTGAGAGAGAGAAGAGAAAAAGAGAGGGAGAGAGAGAGAGAGAGAGAGAGGGGTGAGGATAGTGGGAGCAAGACAGAAGAACGAGCTCGACGGGGACAAAGAGAGAGGGACAGCGGCGGGAGATGGGAAGAGGGACGGAGGAGAGGAAGAAGAGGGACGGGGGATGACGAAGACGAGGACACTTCGGATGGAGCTCAAGAAGCAGAGGGGAGGGAAGGAGACAAGGAAGGAGATGAGGAAGGAGGGAATACCGAGGCGGCCTCTGTCCTGGCGGGCCATGGAGGAGACGTCGGCATGATGTCACTCGTTAGTGTGTTTTACGTTCAGATGTGTTGGAGATAAGAGGAAGATGCTGAACGGGCGACTCGGAGGCCGCCAGCACGATGCTCTCCAAAGACAGGAAGCAAAAGGTCAGACGTCTCACTCCCGCTGCTTCAGAGGAACCGGAAACCGCTCGCTGAAGTCCGTCGCCCCCGCGAGAGCAACGGGAGGACGAGCGGGGGTCTCGGGGGAGGACGAGGGCGACGTGGACGCGTGAGGAGGAGGACGGAGCCGCGAGACGTCGGCTGGAAATACGACGAATCGATCGGCCCGGAGGCCGAAGGGAAACCGCGTTTTAAGAATACTTCAGGAAGAGTTGCGACTTCTTTTGTCTCCGTTTTTAAACGTCTCTTCTGGTCCAGAGAGAAGAGACGAAGGCTGGGACCTCCGTCTGAAGGCTGGCGGTCCCGTCCTTCTGGAAGCTCTCCGAAAGAAAAGACACGTAAACCTCTTTTTAATGACAGGAACCCTTAATCAGGGCTCTAGAACATCTCTGCAGGTGTCAACATCTGCAAAGAACTATCCGTCATCCGCCTGAAGCCTCTAAATAAAGATGAACAATCTCTTTTTAAGGCTGAACGTGTCTGTACTGTTGCTTTAAATATTCTGTCTTTTATAAAGACACTAAATCCAACAAAAATCTATTTTTTTTAAAGTTAATCCTGGACAATATTTGTCAGGAACTCAAACATCAATAATAATCCATTTAAGGGGCTAAATCCACCAAATAAATGACCTTTTTCAGGCTTTTTTCCCCTCTTTACGTTTCCCAGGATGTTAAAAACCAACACTAAGTTTTTCTGCTCCTCCCGGTGGTGATAGAAGGAACTTCACATGATGCATTTCTTGTTCACGTACCGTTGGTAAACTTTCGCAAGTCTGCAAAAAAAACCATAAACTACAAACACATCGCTGACATCGGACGTCGTGTGTCATTTTTTTCCCCGCGCCGATCGCCTGCAGCATGGGACTCAGCTGCTTCAAGTCCTGGAAACATGACAGCACAGGCCACAAAGGTGTGTGACACACACACACACACACACACACACACACACACACACACACACACTCACAGTGTGTTGCCCTTCAGTGACATCTGTTTAACGCTGACTCACCGTCTTCTTCATACATACATACATGCATGTGTGTGTGTGTGTGTGTGTGTAAGTGTGTGTGTGTGTGTTGGATGTGACTTTGAGGAGGACATACAGAGGAGCATGATGGGACATGTGATAGGGGGGGGGTGTTGGGGGGCGGAGTGTATGATGTCTGCACTAATCAATGTCCTCCTTTTTGCATCCCCGACACGTCGTCTTTCGGACGAGTGAAAATTATTATTCCACGTTGAATAAGCTACATACATGTTTGATTTACCTTCAAATGAGACGTGACTCGGTGTGTGTGTGTGTGTGTGTGTGTGTGTGTGTGTGTGTGTAGGGAACAGAGACGTGTTGGCCAGCCCGGGGTCCTACTTCTTCTTGTCCAACAGCGCCGGTCAGGGCGACGAGTGGCTGAAGAGCCTCAACAAGGGAGTCTGGATCCCTTTCACAGGTGGGAGGGACGAACACGGAGCCTCAAGGCGAGGCGTGAGACACGCAATGTCTAAATACTCTCCTAAATGTCCCTGAAGGTCATGTGAAGAGTTTGACTCTCTGACTCAGCTATAGCTAACTAGCTAATGGTGTCATGCCACAGTTGCATGAATTGTTGTGCTTGGTTTTTACTTTAATATGCAGCTTTAACACAGGAAGTATAGACTTCTATACAACCGGAGGAGTCGCGCCCTGGTGGTCAGTGGAGGGAATGCAGCTTTAACACATGAAGCATAGACTCTTATTCAACCAGAAGAGTCGCCCCCTGGTGGTCAGTAGAGAGAATAGAATAGAATAGAAATAGAATAGAAATATACTTTATTAATCCCCAAGGGGAAATTTGTTGACAATAGTAGCAGCACCGGTAAAACTAAACACAATAAAATATAAGTATAAGAAAGAAAGAAAGTAACTGTGCATAAAGTAAAGTGTGCAAAGTGAAATATAAAATACAAAATAAAATAAAATATATATGTATATAAACACAACATATATGTAATACAGCACTGTAAAATTAAATGAAATATATATATATATTAAATGAAATATAAAATATAAATGAATATATATATATATATATATATATAGATAATCTAGAATGCAGCTTTAACACATGAAGTATAGACTTCTATACAACCGGAGGAGTCGCGCCTTGGTGGTCAGTGGAGAGAATGCAGCTTTAACACATGAAGCATAGACTCTTATTCAACCAGAGGAGTCGCCCCCTGGTGGTCACTAGATATAATGAATGTATTGAGACACTTTATAATTGACTTCACTTGGCAGAACAGGAGGTTGAGGCCCGATAAGGAGCTTAATAATAAACACACTTTGGTTTTCAGTTGACAATCATGTCTTTTGGAGGGTCTAGCTTCAGGTCAGAATCCCACCGAAGCCTTCCTCCCTTGCAGGAGTCTTCGGTCAGCGTCTGGAGGAGACGGTGCTGTACGAGCGGCGCTACGGGGTGCGTTCGGTTCCTCTGGTGGTGGAGCAGTGCGTGAACTTCATCCGGGAGCGCGGGCTGCACGAGGTGGGCTTGTTCCGCCAGCCGGGTCGGACCAGCCTGGTCCAGGAGCTGCAGGAGGCCTTCGACGCCGGAGAGAGGCCGTCCTTCGACAGGTAGCGTGCGTCGTCCTCTTTCAGTCCTCCGCTTCGCCTGTTTTTCGTGAAAGAAGTCACCTTGCAGCGTGTCCTTCCTGCAGTCGCACAGACGTCCACACGGTGGCGTCCCTGCTGAAGCTCTACCTCCGACAGCTGCCGGAGCCTCTGGTTCCTCACCGGCGCTACCAGGACTTCCTGCTCTGCGGTCAGAAGCTGTCGAGTGACCGCACACTGGTAACCAAGACGACGGGCACGCGGCTCATTGGTGAACCGTCCGCCGGTCCTGAGCCTCGTCTTCTTCTTCCTCCTCTCTCAGGTTTTGGCTGAGTTGAGGAATCTTCTTCACGAGTTGCCGGTTGCAAACTTCAACCTACTGCACTTCATTTGCCAGTAAGAACATTTACATGTTTTGTTTGAACTTACCTTTAAGCTTTAAGCTTTTCAACCTTGAAAAGAAGAACATTATCGACAACAATGTGAACAATTTGGAGTAACTGTTATACACTTCAATGAGTATTAATTAGATGTTGTGTGTGTGTGTGTGTGTGTGTGTGTGTGTGTGTAGGTTTCTAAATGAGGTCCAGAGTTACTCCGGCAGTAACAAGATGAGCGGGCAGAACTTGGCCACCGTGTTCGGTCCAAACATCCTCCGAGCCAAAGCTGAAGACCCGCAAAGCATCATGAGAGGTAGACGGCACCACGAGGATGATCCATTATTCTCTTTATTCTAATGTAGTCCTGCTTCCTGTAAGCAAGTACTTCTGTTTTCCTAAATATAACCTAGTTGTAGTTATGTTTGTCTAAACATAACCTCGTAGTCATTGGTTTAGTTGTTTAGGAGGGTACATGTGTATAGACGGGGTTAAAAAGGTCTTCAAAATGTCGTACTGGCATAAGAAAGTATATTTAGTTCTTTTCAACGTCTCATTGGAAAAACATTAAGTGTTTATACCGTTTAATTTGAAACCTAAGCATTGTATTTGTTGGGTGTCCAGAACATACCGAGATACGAAGCATAAAGGTGGATTTTAAAGGTTCTAACGATCCTTTTCTTCTTTTATCCCAATGAAACTGGGTTTCCATCCTCCTCCGGTGAACCGGTAGGGTTCTTTGACGAACGTCTTCGTCCCTCTTTGTCTTTAAAGGTGCGGCGCTGGTTCAGGTGCTGATGTTGGAGCTGATCAGAGAGCACGAGTCTCTGTTTGCCAAAGTGCCCCCGACCACCTCCGCCCGTTCGCCGCGCGGTTTGCATCATTCGCCGAGCGCCCTGAGGCAGCCTCATCTCCGCCCGCCGCCCTGCCTCCGCCAGCTGTCGATGCCTCTCATCGTGGAGCGCTCCAGAGAGCCGGGCCATAACCACAGGTACGACGACGGAGCAGCCGGAACGCTCACGGCCTCTCGTGGACTCAAGGGCCGTCCGGGTGATGTGTCTTCAGCAACCGTTCAGGCTTCTTTTAAAATAAAACACGACGGGAAAAACTAAAAACTCGTCAAATGGTCCCCGAGCTTCAAACTACGAATCCCTAGTGTCTTTTCAAAATAAAAGGTATTAAGGTGTAAGTGAAGCTTTACTGAGAAAACTATTGCGCTCCAACCGGCTCATTGGATGTTTTTGCCCGAGTCGCTTTGCCATCGGGTGTTTTTTAACCCGCTCCCGAGTGGATCATCTTGAAAGTCTAACTTTACTCTAATTGCTTTCTTTAGCTGCGCCTTCTCCGCTTCTGCCAAATCCGACTTGACCTCTGGCCAGAAGAGGTTTCTCGGCCACCGCTACACCTCCTCCCACCCGGAGAACTGCTTCTACCCCTCGCCCTCCTCCAGTCAGCCCCTTCAGCACCTCTCTGAAAGACACAACATAGATTACCACCGGCACCATGCTGGGCAAGGACCGTCTTCTGCGAACGGCCACGCCTCTACAAACAGCCTACAAGACCCAATGCTAGACAGCTGCAAGCCCAGATCGAGTCCCATGAGCTGGACCAAGGCCTGGCTCGGCCCGGCAGACGCCGCCAATGGTTTCTGGAGCACTGGAGCCGCAGAGGAAGCCAGCGCAGCGCCAGGAACAGCCAGCGGGGGAAACAGCGAGGCCCAAGAGGACAGCAACCTTTCTGTCTACGACAATCTGCACAGAGTGTCTCTACGTCAAAGATTAGAGGGCGGTGGGCATTTCGAAAGCAACGATCCAGGAGACCACGCCGGACCTTCTGGGGAGGAGGCAGAGTTGGAGGAGGCCGGGCAAAGGGATTCCTCATCTTCATGGTCTTCCTGCGAGGTTCTACCGTTGGACGAGGGCGCGGTCAGGCCTGACGTATCACCAAAGACACCGGTAACTTCAAGTCGTGTCTCAGGAGAGGAACACGGCGATAAGGACGAACACGAAGACGGCGACGACAATCAGGATAGCGAGGAAGACGATTATGGCGGCGGCGGCGGCGGCGGCGTCCACCACCCGAACTCCCCGGCCTCCTGCTCCGCAGTCAGTGACAGTAATCCTCTCAGTACTCCTCTCAGTACGGGCAGCTCAGAGGTGTTCCTCCCCTCTTGTACTCCAGACCTCCAGGTAACTGAGCCTCAGTCACAGCCCGGGGGCGCTCACCCACTCCTGGCCAAGCTGCGGCATCAGATGGTCCGGCAGAAGGCCGAGTACCAGACCAGGATACAGAGGTGAGGAAATACTTACTCAAAGGGCCTCGAGAGTAAAAAATGTCCTTACTATTAGGTATGCGTGTGTCCGGCAGGTTGGAGCGCTGCAATGACGTCCTGGAGAGGCAGGTGGCGGTACTGCGGGCCAGTCTGGAGCAGCAGAGGCGTAGCCGCAGGGTGGCCGAGATCAAGATCGGCAACATGGAGCGAGCCAAAGCCGAGGCCGACCTCCGAAACGACGCGCTGCAGAGAGAGATGGAGATGTTCTTCCGGATGTATGGCGAGGCCAGGAGAAGAGGAGGGGATGCAGGAGTACGGGGAGGAGGGAGTCTCTGAAGATGGATGGATTCTTTGAAGTGTGTGGATGGTGTGGCGGGAGGATGGTGTGGAAATGGACGGTCTCTTGCACAGGATGAGAGAGAATCAGACGGACGGTGGAGGCATCAAACCCGGAAGGAGAAGACATAAGAGAGGGCGAGAAATTCAAGGAGCTGTTCTCCGATCCAGAAGACAGACAAACGTGTCTCAACCGGGTGGCCTCGGCCCGAGGAAATCCGGCTCACGGGTTTTCTTTGCGTCTTCTTGCAAAGAAGTCGCCAAGCCGTTTCTTTTCAGGGAGTTGAGGAATTACTCAACGTAAAGGTCACATTTCCCTGAACAACCAAGATCTAGAGGAGGAAGGAAACTAAGGCCTTAACCAAGATGTCAGAACTGCTGAACTTGACTGATCTCAGGTGAGGCTTATCGATCAGTCCAGTTTGTGCGACTTGAGGGCATGATGCCACAACTCAAGAGTCCATAGAGAGCACTAGTGCGGGTCTTCGCCGCCTCCTGTCTTCCCCACTACAGTTTTCTTGACAATCTCATGGGCTGACGCTCATGTCGACTCATCTCCAAGATATTGATGCTAAAACATTGGATGTTGGTATCGTCCTCCTCTCTGGGAGTCGACACCGACGCCGGAGACCCAGGACGTATTGCTGGACCCACATGGGGGTAAGGGCAGAACCAGGACTCATGTGGGTCAGACCCTTCTGCAGTACAATTTGGAGTTCTAAAGGGACCCTGGTACTACCGATACTTTAACGATATCTTCAAAAGGCCCCAGAGAGATGATGTTTTTCTGTTTTTAATATTGAAATGGACATGGCCAACAATTCAAGTTTGGGAAATGCGTTCATCAAACCTAAAGACTCTGTAAATACTCCTTTTAACGTATTTAAAATACAAACTTGTAATCTCCTGTAAGTGATTGAAGTGTTATCTCGTAAGTGGTGCACTAATATACGCTGAAGCTCGGGGAAAAACCTGTTTCTATGTTGTTTTAGTTTTTTTACATCTGGGTGTGAACGCAGCATCATGTCTGTCCTTTGCGTCTTTGCTTTTATGAAAATATCAAATGGTTATTGGATAAATCTGGTTTACCTAAAAGACCTCTGGACCAGCCGGCTGCGGTTAGTCACTATAATAAAAACACACTGAGTGCAACTAGACTGACTGCAGGGTGGAGGCGTCACAAAAACTCTGCATGAAGATGCTTTTTGCAATTAAACTGAATCTTCTCAGTGCATTCGTCACTTTTGAACACGCATGTGTCCAGTGTTCGTCTTCCAAAGCTCAGGATTTGGCAGGAAGCTCCTCTGACCGATGATGGGGAGGAGAGACGAGATGAAATGGGCCAATCGAAAGGCCACACAGATGTTTTGCGTTATAGAAATCATGAAACCTGGTTTTGTAGTTTGTTGAGGCGGAAATGAATTACTACAGGTGGAATATTTAAAAATGGTAAATAAACACTTCTGTGAGTGGAGACGTTATTTAAACCATCGACTTTGTTTTTCCGTGACATTTATTCTGAAATTTCACGTTAATTTCAACAGTTAAACAACAAAAAAACTTCACAACCACACAGGTTCAGATGTGATACTTCAGTCGGGGAGATTTAAAGGGTTGGTGTCACACACACGGCAAACATAAACTGTAACGGAGCAGTCGGTCATATTTCATATTTACAGCTGCCGAGGGTCAGAGAGCGTTCAGGATTGTTCGACACGACAATCTGACCTCAGAGTTCACTTCAAACCGAGTGAAACGACAATAAAACGGGTGAAACCATACGAAGCAGAAACCTGGGATAAAAAAAAGAAAGAAGAGCCACCTATTAGCAGTTAGCGCTGCAGAAAAGTCTTTTTTTCTTCTTCTTCTGCAGGAATTCGTCTCTTCAGGCGATTTGCTCGCAGCAGCAGCCGAACGCGTCTGGAATCCTTTACGAATAACCGGGGGAAACAACTCGGTGACCGAGCTTTCACACTGACGACTAAAAACTAGGCTTTAAACCCTTTTCTTTTTTTGGGCTTCTTTTAAATTCCTTCTACTTTGATTGAAACCAGAAAATCAGGAAAAAAAAAAAAAAAAAAAAATCTGAAACACACCAATGTTTCTCTTATCATTTTACACACTTTCTGCTTCTGGTCCCCAACAATAAACAAAATATGTTGCTACAGTAAAATCTAACAGATAAATGATTACAACCGTAACGCAAAACAAATACGTGGAACGTTTCAGTGAGCAGGATTCCCTGAGACAATAATCATACATATATATTTTTTTACAATGGCTTTTTGATTTAATTTGTTCCGTTGTTTGATTACGTCTTCCCGCCCTGCTTATTAAAAATGCCCCTTTGAGAAGACGTATTAGAACAAGGGGGAGTTTCTCACATGGACTTGCATCTTGGGGGAATGTGTAACACGAGCATGTATAGTGGGAATAAAGTGCATTTCTAAATAATGAAATAAAGGATCATGAACATTATCTTCACTAACAGATCAGGATCAGCCACTGAGGGTAAAGGGAAAGTACGAGATGTCTTTTTTACAGTCACGCTACACAGTAAACGCCTCAAAGATGGAGATTGGAAGTTGTTAAAATGTTCGCATGTGCAAAACACGCCCAACGACGACTTCCTGCTAAATGAGTCCGTTCACAACTTGTTCCGTCAGATTTCGTTTTGGTAACGCCGCCGCGTTGCAACTCAAGTCAAGAAAGAAGAAAAAAAAAAAATTGCGCATTTCTCTCAACTGGTTTAGAAGTAGAAGTAGATGTTTGCGAGTGGGGTCGATACGAGTCGTCTCGGCCGATCGATCGGAGAACGTCTTCCGGAATTTGTTCCGATCGGTCGGGTTTCAATCGTCAAGCGTCGGAATTTATTCGTCAACAAATATATTGTCTCCATAATCCATTTAGAGGATCTTTATGACGAATGTAAACACGATAACCCCCCTCATCCGCTGTTACCAGGCAGGTTTCCTAACGCGACATTACGCGATTACCTCGTCGAGTACGACGTTGAGTACGACGTCCGCATTTACGACGTACAAAACTACGAAAAAACGAGACCCAAGTTGTAATAAAACACTCGACTACGACATTTCTCGGGACCGCCGGCGCCCGAGAGACGAGCAGCGTCCGCGGTCGCGTGGTGGTCGTCTCGGCCGCCTCAGAAGCCGGAGGGCGTGAGCACGTTCATGTCTCGGGGTTTGAGTTTGTGCGGGCGCGCCGCCTGGCGCCGGCCCTCCATGGCGGGGATCTCCATCTTGGGAGGGTTCACCTTCTGGGCGGCGGCGGCGTTGTCGGCCAGCCTCGCGCCCTGCGACTTCATCACCTCCATGGGCGTCGGCTTCTGGGCGCCGCGGTACGCCTGCAGCGCAAAGCCTGCTGGGAAAAGAAAAAGGTAATTCGTTATTTAACTCTCTGAAACCTAAAAAGCAGGTTCTTTAAAAACCAGCGGCGAAACTAAACGGGTCATCGGAGCCAGAAGCCGTAAGAAACGTCATTACTGTTCAGAGTTCCATCTTTACGACGGTCTTCGAACGCATCATGTGTGACAAACGCAACAGTCATAAAAATCAACCAAATACTCAGATTAAAATTGGGACATTTCATCCGAAACAGATATATCCGTTTGATATAGAGATTCCAGAGTTTTCTAATTTGGACACATAGATTATATATACATAGATTATATATACACATACATATATATTATATATGCATACATAGATTATTATAAGAAATATGTTTAAAAGTAAGATCAAGACTATAGAAAGAAGAAGTTAACTTGAATGTGAATGCAAGATAAAAAGGGGGTTAAATAAGAACCATCGTGGATGATTGGAGCTTTTTAAGGTTACGACGGCTGACTTATGGCGTGTTGATTCTGGCGCCCCCTGTGGACAGAAGCGGTAGTGTCCCAGAGCGCCGACTCCCTTCAGAAAATCCTAAAAATAAAAATCTGCGGAGTCCTTTGTGTGAACACAGCGATGATTTCCATTCCAATTAGTTGTTTTCATAAATATTTCTAAAATGTAAAACATAAAAAACATAAACAACATTTTAAAGTTTTCTAGCCCCGAGTTATTCATATGGTTAAATAATATTTATATAACATTATTTTATCATTAAAAATTATATATGAAGCACCCTGGTTTATAAAAGTGCTAAATAAACTAAACCGGTTTATTTAGTTTATTACTATTAACAGCTGTTATTAAATGGCTTCGAATTAGATTACTGACATTAGGTCAGCAATAATAATATATTTGTTTAAAGTATTGTTATAGTAAACGGTCCACTAGTCCGTTAGAAGAGGTGTCGAGCTTTAATTTACTCACCTGGAGTCATCTTGAGAAAAGACTGAGAGTTTCCGGACTGAAACGTCCCAAATGTGAAAACATTGAAGAGTCAAACTCAAACCGGTCCGATCTCACTTCTCGGTTATCGAGTGATGAAACTCGCCCGCCCTGCCGTGTTTACCGTCGGTCCGAAGTTCACGAGCTCATCCATTAACCCCGAATCCTGTCTGGGCCTGAACGAGCTTCTGGTTCGGAGAACGCGTTCCCGTCTCAGTTTGACGACCGGCGAACCGACTTCTCAGATGTCCGATCGCGGTCGAGAGTCCCTGAAGGAGGCGGTGGCGTTTACCTGCAGCCGTGGCGTCCGAACCCAGGTCGGACGCCGACTTCTGGACGACGGGCCGCGGTCCGAACACGCTCCACCGCTCCACCGCCGAGTCGGCTCCACCGAGATCCACGCTGCTGTTGGAGGAGCCGACGCTGACCTCTGAACCCGTGCTACTGAACCAGCCCCTACACACACACACACACACACACACACACACACACACACACACACACACACACACACACACACACACACACACACACACACACACACACACACACACACACACACACACACACACACACACACACACACACACACACACACACACACACACACACACACACACACACACACACACACACACACACACACACACACACACCGTTTTAAAAACAACTTTCAGTGTTTCAGTCATTTTCTTGTCTAGATGAACAGTTTGTTTGTTTGTTTGTTTGTTTGTGTGTGTGTGTGTACCTGCGGAGCTGCTTCGGGGAGCTGTGAGGAGTGTTGGTTGGCGTGGACTGAGTCGAGGAGCTCTGTCGTTCTTCTCTGGCCTCTAAACTCTGAATCTGTAGTTTCTAAAAACGACAACAAACAAACAAAAACATGAATTCCATCTTTATGTTCTCATGACAACAACAACAACGACGGATGGAAACCCCTTTTTTTAACAGTGTGGCTCACCTGCAGGGACTCGGGCATGCGGTGGTGGAGCTGCGTGTCCTCGGCGGTGAGGCCTTTGTGCGGCGTGTAGCTGGTGTCGGTAAGCCCCGCCCTCTGCTCGAACCGGTAGACGCTGTCCTGAGTCTGCTCTGAGGGGGAGAGTCAAAGAAAGAAACGCTTTAATGCGTCTTTAAAGTGACACCGTTTCAATACCAACCGTTCAAGAGGAGCATTGGAGACTTCAAAAACTCAAACTCAAAAGAGCCATATGCGTCACCGGAAGAGCCACATATGGCTCAGAGCCAGAGGTTCACGACCCCTGATCTATCGTAACTGGGCATTTACCACACTGAAGTACACGTTAAATACCTGAAGGGGGCGCTACAAGGGGAAAACTACATAGTGGGGTTTTAAAGTGTCAAAAGTTACTCATTTAGCGAGCTAGCTTTCCATCTCCAGAGCGTTAAAAAGACCACGAGGGGATATTCATCTTTCATTCTTTGGACTGCCGAGTGCCACCGGAGGGAGGTCACGTACTGGTGATGAGAGAACTCATGATGACGGAGGAGGCCTTGGCCTTCACCACCGCCGGTGCCCTGGAGGGGGCGCTGTTCGCCGCCGTGGAACGACTCGCCGCACCGCTCTCATCCTCCTGGCGGGAAACAAAACACATCATCATCGTCATCATCGTCATCATCGTCATCATCGTCGTCGTCGGGCTCGGCGTCTTCGTCTCGGCGACTCGTCCTCCGTCTCACCTCGGCCAGTTGGGAGAACTTCCTCTCCGGGATGACGGGGCGCCGCCACAGGTTGTTGATGCTGATGTCGTGGGGCGGCGTGGACATGGGCGCCTCCATGCTGTCGTCGTAGCTGAGCGCCCGCCGGGTCATCCCGATGGGGAGCCTCATCCCGCCCATCCCAGAATCCTCTATGGCTGCGGACGCAAACGGGGTTTTAAAACCAATTTCACACGTTGAATTCAGGAACACAGGAAACGGGAGCACTGCGATCAGAGACTAATTAAATGTTGAAGAACACGCGTCACTCACCTGGTAAATCCCTGGAGCCGGACATGATGTCAGGAAGACGAACGAGATCAACCAGACCTGGAAATAAAATCAGATGAACTCATCACAAAGGAAATTCATTCAAGACGACAGAAGAACAACGAGAAACTATAGATTACCAACACGACCACAGAAGAACAATAGAAATACTAATAAATGACTGTAAAATCATTTATACCGAGACCAGAGAAAAAAAGAAATGCGAGTAAGGTAAATAAATAAAAAAATCTACTAAAATATACCAACAGGAAAACGTACATACACACACATATGTATATATACATACATACATATATACACACACACACATATATATATATATATATATATATATATATATATATATATATATATATAAAATTTAGATATTTAAACACTGTCGGAGGAATATTGCCTTTTTCGGAATTAAACAGAATATTTAAAGTATATATATATAATTTTTTTTTGATATTTAAACACTGTAGGAGGAATATTGCCATTTTCTGAATTAAACATAATATTTTAAGTATACATATAGTCCCATAAGTATGAGCTGAACAGGGACTCTACCTTACGGCTGTGTTTCCGTGTTGTGGACCGACGGTGAAGTGGAAGCGGTTACATCGGTCCGTCTGAGACCAACGGAGCCCGGCAGCAGTGCATTGTGGGTAGGCAGCCAGGCTAGGGAAAGCGACTATGGAGACAGCAGAAGTCAGGGGGTCAACACAAGGTCAAACACATGTTGACCAATGGGATTCCAGAACTTTAAACCAAATTAACATGATCAAACATGTTTTGAAAACCCTGTGTATTAATGAAAAGTGATAACATGTCGTATTTAAACTAACATTGAACATTCCAGAGCATACAGTTTATAACCTTAAATCACTCAAATGAATGAGAGACAATAGCTTAGATTAAAAGAATAAACATTTGTCTTTTCGGTTACGGTGGGTTCACTTGCAGCGCGGAAAAATGTGCGCTAGAGAGCATAAGAGCGTACGGCGGCTTATATTTTGAGCTTCATTCTTTTAAAAAGCATATTCATTATTTAAAACTCAGCGTAAATGAAAATATAAATGGAACACATTTCCATGACTTTTTTTATACTAGGACTTTTCCAAGTCTGGAAATAACCATTTTAAAATGCCATGACTTTTCCAGGTTTTCCATGAAACCCTCAGCGTAGTAACGAGCGCTCTTTGCTGTCTTTTTAACTTAATTTCTCACCAATACTTTGCACAGAGACAGGGATACTGCCAAAGGTAAATATACAGTGGGAATGACAACGAGAGCCGATAATGGAAGAATTATTCCAGCCTAATGTCGACATACCTCCCACTGCAGCAGCTGAGGCCTGAATCACCCCCTTCAAAATAAAAGCTGACATTTGCTCTTGTGGGTTTTTGATCAAGCAAGACTTGAATTACACAGCCGAACCTATGTATTATTGTTATGACGACTCTTATGATCAGAATCAGCTTTAGGGGCTATGTGCGTGTACACTCACATGGAATTTGACTTCAGTTACATGTAGCTCTCGTCATACATATAATAAACAAATAAAAGAGAAATATATTAAATACCATTATTAATATCAACCAGCTGACTTAATGTCAATTAAATAACTCATCCACAACAAATGTCTTCTTTTGTCCAAAAAACTAAAGATATTCACTTAATTATGATACAAAAGCAGAGCAATGCAAGTGATCTCCATATTTGAATGTGCAGAAAATTGTATTTAATGAAATTTAACTAATCCTCACATATCTAGATAATATTATAAGCTACATTCCTTCTCTGGAGAAGAATAAACAGCTAGTTTCAAATGCAATATGAATCAACTAAAGAAAATAGATATTATCTGCAAAATACACACTCACACACACGGTGTGAGGTTCGTGTTTTGAGAGGTGACGCCTGGCTGCACAGCTTTGGTGAACTAAACCAGCTGAGACCAGTACAGTGTTAGTCTAGTCACCATTATGAAACATGCCTACACTTCACACAGTGATAATACAAATACGAAAAAGCATTTTAATGAAACTAATTCTACCAGTACTATGCAAGAGAGGCCACAGCCTCGCCGAACTGCGTTCAGATCATCAGCATTTACGGTATTTTACACGGTTACAGGTACATCAGTTTTAAGGCTTTTTATATATTTCACATTATATGCACTAACATATTTTTGTTTTACCAGCTGCTCGTTGTGTGCGTTTCGCTCAGGGACAAAAACAAGAGCCGCTTTAAAAAAAAAAAAAAAAAAATGATTTAAGAAAAACAGAAACTGCTCGGTGTGCTTCTACCCATCCCGAATTAAAGAACCCGCCTCACTCTTTAACACCATGCGGACATTCGATGCTTATCGCGTCCACGCCTCGAAATAGACGCGTTTGGGCGTTAAAAAACGAACTTCCGGTGTGAAGTCCGACCGCAGCTCCACGCGCGAGACGAGCGGAACCAGTTGGCGCCGGCTGGAGCACAACAACACACAAGGGGGATGAAACCGCTGTGTCAGCGCGCAACGCGTTGGTTTTACCTCACCGGAAGGTAACTGGCGGCTTCAGGCCGACGGCCGAGACAGCGGTGAGCCTCCAACGTCGACCGGTTCCCGCAGAACACAACGGAGTTGATGGGTAGCAGCCATTATCGTGCCCGTTTTTATGAAGCCGCTTCCTCGCTTGATGGAATGGTAGATTTTTCTCGTTGCCTGTTCTCGCTAAACATCGCGAGAGTTGAGTGTAAACTCTCGCTCTCGTATCCCCCCTCTCTCTCTCACACACACACACTCACGCTCACGCTCACGCTCACGCACACACACACACGCACACACACGCATAGACACACCCACGCGTCTTGTACATTGACAATATATGACTTATTGCAAAATAAGCATTTAGTATCAAAAATAGTTACTTTAGAATCTCGAAAAAGTAAAAAATGTGTAGATCATAATGACGGACAAGATTATTTATTTGTTATCACAGTGGTGGCACAGTGGATACATACACACACACACATATATATGTATATATATATATATATATATATATATATATATATATATATATATATATATACACACACACACCTTATATGCCAATAAATATACACATAATAACAAAAACAACCTATCTAAAGTTCTAAACCAACATGTCTAGAGTTACTACTCCCTGTCTCTCAGCCTGTTGGTTTAAGGCCTTCAGCAGGTTTGTCTTGGTGCACAGGTGAATGCAGCTGAATGAAGGCTTCTTCAGGAAGGCCTCTCAGGTAAACACGGGAGGTACCGCGCGGCGACAGGAGGGGTCCTTTGTGGTCGTCTGTCGCCCCCTAGTGGCGGCGTCACACAAATATATGTTGTTAATCTCTCACCTGCTGTATGCATGTATCTGTATGTATATATAAATATATATATATATATATATATATATATATATATATATATATATATATATATATATAATAACTAGGATATTCTCATCTCTTTTAAATCACTTCTTGTCATCGATTTAATGATCTATAGTATATGTATGTATATATAAATGGATATATGTATGTATATATAAATATATATATATATATACATATACATATACATATATATAATAAATATATATAATAACTAGGATATTCTTATCTCTTTTAAATCATTTCTTATGTCATCGCTTTAATGATCTATAATATATATATATATATATATATATATATATATATATATATATATATATATATATATTTATGTTCCTACGTCTAAAAAATAATCGTATTGATCGTTTTATCTATTGTTCCTCTTCTTTAACCTTTACCTTAGTTTAATGACATTTTTTTATTTTCTATTTCTGTCAGTCAATTATAATTACTATGATTATTATGATTATGATTATGTATTGTTGGTGCACCTGAGTGCGCTCACAGGTAGGACTTCCGGTCGGCTGGGCGCTCCTCTCTCCTCTGACCCCGCCCCCCTCCTCTCGCAGTATTTGCGTACAGAGGAGCGGAGCGCCTCCCTCCGCGGAAGAACTCCTCTAACCAGACTTTCCTCTCCACTTTGCCCACAGAGGAGGAAGTTACACCGGGGCCGAGGGGAAAGCTGCCACCTGAGGACTCCTACGCGGTGCTATTCCAGAAACTTCTAAATAGTTTCCTCCGCTCCTCGCGTGCTGTCGGGAGAGAGTCTCTCCCCGCGGGACCCAGGAACATGTCCGTCCAAACGAACCGCACGACGAGGACCAGCTACCGGACCGTGAACGTGGCCTCCCCGGAGCCCGTGGCCAGCACGGTGACTTCGAGCTACCGCACCCTGAGCCTGGCCTCCCCGCAGCCGGTGGCCACCACGGTGACCTCGGGCTCGCCGGTGTCCCCGGTGCATCCCCTCGCGCTCAACGGCTCCTACGAGGGTCTGCGCTACCTGGTCCCGATGCAGTCGCAGCCGCAGCTGCAGCAGCTGCAGTACATCCCGGTGCAGCAGCAGCAGCTGCAGTACATCCCGGTGCAGCAGCAGCAGCAGCAGTACGTGTTCATGCAGCAGCAGCAGCCCGTGATGCAGCAGCAGGTGGTGTCGCCCATGTACATGCAGAGCCTCCCGCGGGTGAGCGTCAGCAGCCAGGAGTCCGCGGACCTGGTGTTCCAGCAGCGGAGCGCGTACGAGGTGAGTCTCCTCCCGGAGGATGCGATCTTTGCACGGCTTGGAAAACACGGCCGGCGCCTCTCCCGGAGCTCCCGGGGGCAAACCGGGGACACACGGAGGAAATAATACAGGTGTCAGAGGAAAAATACAAACATATTTGTTTAAAAAACACTTATTATTCAGAGGTAAAGTTTCAAAAGCATGAGGAACTATAATGGGCAATCGGTAGAGCGCATACCTTCGCATTTCACAAGATTGGGCATTAAATTATGAACATTTTGACATTAATTTCATCCCAATTGGATACAAATTGACCGTGCTATGGTAAAGAGAAAATGTTGACCTTTTCATGGCCTTGACCTTTGACCCGATCGATCCCATCTAATCAAATGGTCCCCGGATAATAACCAATCATCCCACCAAATTTCATGCGATTCGGTTTAATACTTTTTGAGTTATGCGAGTAACACCCATATAAATAAATAAATAAATACAGGCGATCAAAACATAACCGTCAGCATTTTCAATGCGAAGGTAAATATGACACTCGAGTTGTGTGGAAGGAACACGCAGACCTTTATGATGTAAATGCTTCGCTTGAAGCCTAAATGTAAACATTATAATGTAATAATTACTCATAATGTAATAAAACCACAAGCGTATAATGTAATAACTTTTTTTAAGTAGATTATTACATAATAAACTGAGTATGGCGTAATATTTAGCAGTTCTTTGAAAACAGATAAGGCATTTTACCTTTTACATTTTTTTTTATATGTGAACCCATCTATTATTGCACAATACGTTACGCAAGAGGCCTTGTTACTTTAATATTTGCAATAACATTTTACAACCAGAAATGCAACACAGAGAACCAACAAATATAATAACTCTCAAATAAGAACAACTCTGAAATGTAGTATTTATTTATTATAATTAAAACAAATACTCTCATGATGTGATACTGTACAAACATTAGAATAACATTGTCAAGCGTCTGTGTTCTCTGGAGTGGAGATCAATAAATACCTGAACACGAGGGATTCCTGCACACGTTTAGGTCTCTTACTGATGCCAGTTGAATGTTAAAAATGGCCAAGATGTGTTATTATTATATATAATATATGGTCAATAACCTATGAATCAACGTTTATATAATTCCACACTGTTTTGCTCTTGGTAAAATCATTGCTTATTTTAAATTTGATTATATAGTAAACATTCTTGTTTTGTTCAGTAGATTTTGAAGATAATTTTTATTGTAGTGTCTATTTTGTTTTTTTAACCCTCCTGTTAACGTTGGGGTCAATTTGACCCCATTCAATATTTAACATCTCTAAAAAAAGGAATTAACATTATTTAATTTTTTCATATTTCATGACTTTTCCTAATTTATTGGGGACAACTGGGAAAACATCAAATTCACATGATGATATGTTTTCACTGTCCTGAACACGACTTGTACCCATCGGTGTTCTTTGGGCTCAATTTGACTCCAGGCTGTTTTTCACTGTGTAAAACATATAAGAAATATACACTTTTTTATTTATTTAAAAAGCCTATTTAGGTCGTCAACAAACACAAAAAGTACCTCACACCTAAACTTGGGAAACAATATTAATTCTAATAATTTCCTCTTGGTTTCAATTGCTGGGGTCAAATTGATCCGAGGGGTCTAAGATGTTATACATTAAGTGTTAAGTGTTTATTGTTAAGTTTTTGGCCATCATTTCCCTTTCTGCCAACCTGATTGAATGGAAGCTGCGTCTCGACGCACGCTGTGGCGTTGAGACCGAGCCGATACGATCAATTCAAACCACCGATCGCCTCCTGCTGCACCTGCTCCGCTGCGTCACCGCGTCTCGCTCCCTGAGCGCGTTGCACTTCGCCCGCGGGACGGTTCACACGACCTCGCAGGCCGCGCCCGCTCCACCGCCGCTGAGCGATCGCTTGTTTAGATTGTTTTTACGATTACTTGTATGTCCTAACATGCGTAGAAATTGACAATAAAGCTACTTTGACTTTGACTTTGACTTATAAGTGTGATACTAGTGTTACTTTGAGGTCGGACGGCCGGGGAAGAAGCGCCGAGCTTCGGGTGAAACGACGCAACCCCGATTTAGTTCAGTGTCTCGCTTTGGAGAACCACGCCAAGAATGAGCTGGAGGACGGCCTTTATCGTCGGTTATTGTGAGCGACTTTAGTGTTACTCTAATGTCGCTACGTGCAGTATTTTGACAAGAGAAAAAAAAAAAGTTTCAGCAATTTAGTTGTTTAATTGCTTTTCTTTATTCCGGCTTTGACAAGGTGAAACATACAAGATTTGGAGCATTTTGAATAGACTCTCAACGGCTCTCAACATGGCGTCCGACGCCCAAGCTAACGGTGCTTAGTGGAGCTAACAATGCTAGCGGAGCTAACGGTGCTAGCAGAGCTAACGGCGCTTACGTTTCTCGCAGAGCTAACGGTGCTAGCGGAGCTAATGTTCCTAGCAGAGCTAACAGTGCTAGCAGAGCTAACGTTTTTCGCACAGTTAACATTTCTATCAGAGCTAACGTTTCTCGCAGAGCTAATGTTTCTCGCAGAGCTAACGGTGCTAGAGGAGCCAACGGTGCTAGCAGCGCTAACGGTGCAAACCACAGAGGGTGTTTCCAGTATCAGGCCGTTAGCTAACCAGTGGGGTGCGCTCACGTGCACTAACATGCACTAACGTGACCTGCGTCATTATTATCCGACTTAATTCATCACGTTTATCAGAATCTCTAGATGTGGCATTCTGTGTTTTAGGACGTAACCTTCAAGGCGGCGAGGTGTTTTTTAAATTAATTCATTTTGCCTGAATTATTTTGTTCTAAATGTTTTTGGCTTTGATTCATTTATTTATTTTTTGGCTCGCGCTCCGGGACAAGTTCAAACTTCCTGCGCAGCAGGAACACAAAGACCGTCTCTAACTGAAACGTGCAGTCAGCTTCACCAAACGGCTTTTAACCATTTTATCTCCTTTTAAACGTAGCCGTTGGTCTTTTTTATTAATTTTATTGCGTTTATTTATTTTTCTTTTTGGGTGAAATTTTTGGGGAAATAACAGCCATTCTGTTTTCTTTGGTTGAATTAGCAGAATGAAAAAGCAGAACGGATGCACTTTAATATCTGTATTAAATGTATTTATTTCCTTTTTAATTTTTTGGTCGTCTTTCCTCCAGAGCGTCAGCGGGAAGTCGTCGGTGTTCAGCCAGTCGTCGAAGAGCCCCGAGCCGAGCGCCGAGGAGGAGGCAAGGACACACACACACACACACACACACACACACACACACACACACACACACACACACACACACACACCTTCCCATGAACAGCCCTCTTGTTGCTGAAGCGCTCAGCAGAACTTGGCATCCTGACAAGTATGTGCTCCACCTTCTTGTATTGAATTGAGCACGAAGGCCTGAGAGGAGGCCGAGAACACAACACAACACTCACCCCCATCACCCCCCCCCCCCACACACACACACACACATCTTCTCAAGTCAGCCGGCAGCGAGCCTCTCTATCTCTCTCTCTCTCTCTCATTCTGATTCTCTTGCTTTCTCTCATTTTCTCTGTCTCTGTCTCATTCTCCCTCTCACTCTCGTTCTCTCTCTTCCTTACTCTCTCTCTCTCACTGTCATTACTATTCTCTCGCTCATTCTCATTCTCTCTCTCATCCTCATCTCTCTCTTATCTCTCTCTCATTCTCATTATCTCTCTCATCTCTCTCTCATTCTCATGATCTCTCTCATTATCTCTCTCATCTCTCTCTCATTCTCATTGTCTCTCTCTCATTATCTCTCTCACTCTCATTATCTCTCTCATTGTCTCTCTCTCATTATCTCATTACCCCCCCCCCCCCGGTCCCTATGCAGCCACGCCCTGCCTCTCTCTCTCTCCACATCCCTCTCTCACGGAGACGTAACTGACACTCCGCCGGGTGTCTCTGGGCGGGGTGCGGCCCGGCGGACGCTTTCCCAGAGGCCTTTGCTGCGCGGGCCACATTCCTTCGGATCGGGAACCTGCAGCGTCATGTTGACGGCTGTTGTCAAAACAGGGAGGTCCCTCTGAACGGTTCTGGTTCCTGTGGGTTTCACGGGGCGTACGGACGCATCCACGGTTTACTCGTCCGCTGCTCTTATCTCCGTCTGATCTCCCAGGATCCTTCTTGGCAACGCGCTCGGCAACGAATGATTCATCGTTAATTTATTAATTATGCCGTTTGCGTTTTGAATTGTTAGGAAGCATGAATCATATCCCTATTTGTTGCCCGATCACCTTTTCAGATCGCCAAAATAAAAGCACCACAAATAGTTAGAATGCATGAATGATATCCTATTTGTTGCACAATCACCTTTTTAGATCACCAAAGTAAAAGCAGCAAAATGTCACATTTCAGCTGCTTTGGCTTTTAAAAAGAAGATAACATCTACTTTTGATTGATTATGTTGTGGGCGAATGAATTATTCATCATCTCGGCCGCCTCGCCCGTCGGAGCGGTGTGTGTGTATGTGTGTGTTGGGGGGGGTTCAGACGGGTGTTGGCCGCATCATCTCGTTGTTGTCCCGCATCTTTTATTTTGGAAGGCGGTTTTAAATAAAACACTCAGACACTCGACATGTTTCAGCCTGCCAACGGGGAACAAAGGTCCACGATGGAACCGCAACAAACGGGACCGAGCGCCGGTTTCTGTTCACACACAACCGCCCAGACCACTTCTTATAATATATATATGTACATTTATATTTATATGTATTTATTTCTTTGCATTATTGTTTTTGTTTACAAACAATTATATACAGGTTTCTAATTTCTTTTTTTATTGTTGATCAATTATTTACTTATTAATATATATATATATATATATATATATATATATATATATATATATATATATATATATATATATATATATATATATATATATATATATATAATTATATATTATATATATATTTTTCTTTTATTTTTAAAACTTTGGATTGGTTTGAAGTTTTTTTGTTTCTGTGTGTGTGTGTGTGTGTGTGTGTGTGTGTGTGTGTGTGTGTGTGTGTGTGTGTGTGTGTGTGTGTGTGTGTGTGTGTGTGTGTGTGTGTGGTGAAGGTTGACAAGTAGTTTAGTGTCAGTTAGGCTCTGATGGTTGATGAATGACTGACACCCACTTGGATAGGAAAACACTCACACACACACAAAGACACATACACACACACACACCCACGCTCACACTCACACACCTGTTACCGTGCACAATCAAGACGTCACACGAGAAACAATTTCTTTTTTTCAGGTGTCGGTATGTGGGTCATAAATTACCAAACGTCCAATAAACTTTCACGAGAAAACATTCGTCGGAAGAATTCCTGTTATGTAACACAACCTGCTGTGGCGACAGTATGAAGGAGGGACACACACACACACACACACAGTGTCATACAATCTCTGGTGTTTAAGTACATTTGAAGAGTTGAATATCCGGGATGAGGCGTTAAGCATTTCTTTTGTGGTTTTCCGAGCGTCGACGAGTTCTCAACGCGACGTGATTGACGGCGAGGATCAGCGTCTGTCACGGCGTGGTTCACCAACGGAGCCAGAGGCCGGCTGTGATTGGCCGACTCTCCTCGGGTACAAGGTTTTAGAAAACAACAAGGTTGTAAAGAGGGTTTTTGCGCCTGTCGTCCTCTCCACCGATTGGTCGACACGGCTCTGCAGGCCTGAACACATCGGCGCCTGAACAGCTTACGTTGTGAATCTCCTGGAGGTTGATTTATTAAAATACATCTGCTTCCTAAGTCGGCAACAGAGACACACCTATATATATATATATATATATATATATATATATATAGCTCCAAAAATGTGAATGATTCAAATTTGTGATTCTTTCAAAATCCACGGATATTAATTTTTAAATAATATAAGAAAACCAGATCATAATATTCTTTTTCTCATTAAAAATGATATTACTATAAAAATAATCATTTAAAATAATAATAATGATCATAATTAATAATTATCCAACAACTGACCCTAAAACAAATTAATTAAATATAAGTGCTCCACATCGTTGAAACGGGAATAAAACAAATATTTTGACAATAACACCTTCAAATAGAAATAAAATACCCCAAAGTGATGTAAAAAGTAGCATATATAATAACATTCACATTCACACAAAACATAAAGACGTTGTAAATATAATGATCTTATTAATAAATAGCTGTTCCAAATCTAAAGCGTCCTGAATGCAATTACAGACTCAGCTGGTTTCCTTCCAGATGTCTGTCCTCACTGTATAAACAATTCACCTCCAGTAGATCAAAAGGTCAAAACCACAGTGTAATATGGGAGCTGGTTCAAGTGGCACTGACGGCCAACCAGTCGACTACTTTGCAGACGGAATCTGTTTTGATTTGTTTTAAACGCTCACAGGAGGATTCTGGGACTCTTCCAGTCATCCCTCTCTCCGCTGAGAGGCTTCTATCACCCCTCAAGGGTACGTGAAGTATTTAGACTTCATAACCGGACGGTCACACACTGGGCGACCGAAACGCAGACACGGCAAAAGTCCTCATTTTAAAGGGCGTTTGCTAAATGCTATTCATCGCAGCGGAAATTAATTTTTTAAAATATATTTTCATCACAGTCTTTGGTTTCCTGAGTGAAATGAGGATTGATCTTTGTCCATTTACTTGTCTCTGATTGGCTGTCGAGCCTTCAACAGTGATTAGCTCGACGTCACAGAGTCACAAGTCGTTTGGTTGATGCCGAGCGGAGTGATCTGGGTGTGGGGCGTGGCCGTATCCTGGATCGCAGCAATCTGGATGAGCTGCAGAGGTCGGAGGGCCTTAGCAGGTCGAGTTGCCAGATGCGAGTTGCAGTAGTCTAGGCGTGAAATGACCAGAGCCTGGACCAGAACCTGTGCCGACTTCTGAGTAAGAAGAGGACGTGTTCTCCCGATGTCGTGCAGCATGGACTTACAGGAACGTGTTGGCGCAGTGATGTTGGCAGTCAGAGAGAGTTGACTGTTGAGTGTCACCCCGAGGTTCCTGGCAGTCGCGGCTAACACAGAGTTGTTGAAGGGTGAGGTCCGGTCATGGCTGGTCAGGTCGTGGGTGGGAGAGCCTTTCCCTGGAAGGAAAAGTAGTTTTGTTTGGGGTTTACTTTCAGATGCTGTGCGGACATCCACTGAGAGATGTCAGTCAGACAGGCAGAGATTCATGCTGATACCTGTGGTTCAGGTCAAGAGGTTCAGTTGGGTATCATCGGCATCGATTTGATAGGAAAAGCCACGGGAGCGAATGACAGAGCCGAGATAATTAGTGCACAGAGAGAAGAGAAGGGGATCCAGGACGGAGCCTTGAGGGACCCCAGTAGTGGGAGTGCAGCGTTGTAAAGCATTATTATTGTCACACATTGATGTGATAGAAAATAAAGATGTTTTTTCTCCTGGGGTAACACTTCTGCACCATTAAAAGAAGGCTTCAGGGAAAATAGATATGCCTTTCTGGTTAGATGAGAGGATTGATGCAACTCCCAGTTATTTATGGATAGTGTGACTTAATCTCATGCTGCTTTAAATCATAGAGAGAGGGGGGGGGTGACAGAGGGTGAAAGCCCCTGGCGTCAAAGATGGAGGACCGTGGGTTCGTAAGAGGCTGAACTCTTGACTACACTTATCTGCTGCGAGTTTGAACAGGTGTTGATTGTTACGTAAAACTTTCAAAGGCTCGATGCCGCCAGGAAAACTGAAGAGAAACACTGTATGTAATATTGATCCTTTCAGTTGAAAACCAGGACATTTGAGTGTTTGTGTACATTAAACAAGTTAGTAGATTCCTCTCCCCTAGAGCAGGGTGTTGCATTCTTTGAAATGCATCTTGCATTTACTCAAGAGTACGTCTGGTTGCAGAAGAACAGGAAAGAAATCAAACCTCATGTTTGGAAAATACCTAAAAAAAGTGGTTTGAGAAGAAGTCGAGATTCAGCAGCAACAAACAGCCTGTGTGGTCAAATGACTCTTCTCTCATTCTCCTCAACCTCTAGAGTTACTGACACACACACACACACACACACACACACACACACACACACACACACACACACACACACACACACACACACACACACACACACACACACACACACACACACACACACACACACACACACACACACACACACACACACACACACACACACACACACACACACACACATATTGGGTTACTGCTGTTTTTCCCAGCCGGTAGAAGTGAAACTGACCCTGAAGAGACTTTTACTGAGTTTTGTTTAGTTTGTAACGAAGAAATTCGTTTTTTTAGATACAATTTACCTGAAAGAAAACGCAGGAACCATTCAAACCAACCAAAAATGTAGAAAGGGCTGAAACTAGCAATTACCTTCATTATGAAATAATGATTTTTTTCGTCTTTCAACACAATTTTTTAGCTTTCAAATATGAAGAAATAAGTGCAAACGGTAATAGCAGAGCCCAAAGTTCCCTTCCTTTTGACCTGAAACAACTCACACACACGCACGCACGCACGCACACACACACACACACCATCATCATCATGAGCTCAGGAATGTGGCGTCTGCAGGTCAGCTGCATATTAAGTAGACCTGAGACATTTCTCTAATTCCTTAAAAGTGGTGTCCTTCGCGCCGCCGTGTGACCACGTTGGTCTAAATATAGACCGTAACTCTTTGACCTTGAAGAGCTGCAGGGCGTCGCTCGCTCTGGCTCCGGACAAAGACATCTTTCATAGTGAACCCAAAACCAACAATCATCAGGCTTTAGTCTTCAACGGCTTCAATCGGCTTGACGGGTGTTTAATCTGCAGTGATGGAAACGTGACGTGTCCTCGTACAGTCTCACAAAAAAACAATAATGTTTTTTTCGTTTCCCTACGGCGCCCAGCAACACGTGTCAATTTACGCACGTTGCATAAGACAGTCCTTACAAAATAAAAATCTGTATTTAGGCAACACAACTACAGAGTCAGTTGGATTAAGATAAGTACAGACGTGAGGCTTATTTTTGGTGTTTCTTGGACCCGCCCCTCTCCAATGTGTGTGCGTGCGCATTCTTCATTTGGTCTGTGTTCACGGTTTACGTGAAGTACGTACACAAGCATTTAGTGGGACGTCTACGGGATAGATCGGCCTCAAGAAGAGACTCACAATTGCAGACGCAAAGATTCACAAATGCGCACACATAAATTAATTACCATTTGTTTTTGGAACGCAACACATTTGTTTGTATATCGCTACTCATTTGTTTGTGGATCGCTACACGTTTGTTTGTGGATCGCTACTCATTTGTTTGTAGATCGCTACTTATTTGTTTGTGGATCGCTACTCATTTGTTTGTAGATCGCTACTCATTTGTTTGTGGATCGCTACTCATTTGTTTGTAAATCTGTACACGTTTGTTTGTAGATCGCTACACGTTTGTTTGTGGATCGCTACTCATTTGTTTGTGGATCGCTACTCATTTGTTTGTAGATCGCTACTCATTTGTTTGTAGATCGCTACTCATTTGTTTGTAGATCGCTACTCATTTGTTTGTGGATCGCTACTCATTTGTTTGTGGATCTCTACTCATTTGTTTGTAGATCTGTACACGTTTGTTTGTAGATCGCTACTCATTTGTTTGTGGATCGCTACTCATTTGTTTGCAGATCGCTACTCATTTGTTTGTGGATCGCTACTCATTTGTTTGTGGATCGCTACTCATTTGTTTGTGGATCGCTACTCATTTGTTTGTGGATCGCTACTCATTTGTTTGTGGATCGCTACTCATTTGTTTGTAGATCTGTACACGTTTGTTTGTGGATCGCTACTCGTTTGTTTGTAGATCGCTACTCATTTGTTTGTGGATCGCTACTCATTTGTTTGCAGATCGCTACTCATTTGTTTGTGGATCGCTACTCATTTGTTTGTGGATCGCTACTCATTTGTTTGTGGATCGCTACTCATTTGTTTGTGGATCGCTACTCATTTGTTTGTGGATCTCTACTAATTTGTTTGTAGATCTGTACACGTTTGTTTGTGGATTGCTACTCGTTTGTTTGTGGATCGCTACTAGGTTTGTTTGTAGATCGCTACACGTTTGTTTGTGGCTTTTTGAGACTCCCCTGCCGTGGCTGGACTTCGGAAATACGTTGTTTATTTCAACCTAGACCTCTCTGTAGCCAACCAGATGTCGCCCTCATTTTCAACACCATACTCTTTGCCGTGAGGTAACTTCTGCAACTCTTTGTCATCTAACTCGAAGCAACGCTCACACATATTACAAATGAGTCGGCCACGAGTTTGAAAAAGATACAGATGATAAGAAACAACTACGTAGCATCTTATCGCTCTAAAACTGGAGTCCATCGCCTATTTATAGCCATTTTTACAGTTTTTATGGTCTGAAGACAATACTGGGAAAGAAAGTTGTACTTGTGCATTATTTATGACTCACATTGCTTCTTCAAATACAGTTGAGAGAAGATAACAGTCAGAGTAAGAAGATATCGACAACAAGCTTTTCTCTGCAGGAGTGACCGTCCGTGACCTTTGGTCCAGCCGTGACCTTGGAGCTCCGCAGACTCATGAACAAAACAAACTCCGGCTCTCACGTCGACGGACCGGTGTTTGATTCAACAACCTCTGACTTAAAACGGTGTGACTTGACTTAAGCGCCACGCCCTTATTCAAACACGGGGAGGTCTGCTTTACGAGGAGAACAACTCCCCAGGTGTGTGATTTTAGAAGAAGTGCGTACATTTAGTCGCGGTTAACGCACTTAGTCGCGGTTTAGCACTTTGAAAATGAAAGACATCATTGTGTGTGGGGAGATCATGCACATTGTGCATCTCTCTGTCCAGTTGATCTCATAAAACTACCGGAGCCACATACCGCATATTTTTGTTTTCAATTTTTTGACTTTTTTTTCACGTTATTATATATTTTTAAAAATACATTCAAATAAATCCACTTTCATCTCCAACAATCACACAATGCTTTCCTCATGATTTATATATATATCGTGATTTACACCTTTTTCTTTTAAAAACTCATACGCCGGCATCGGCGCCTTTTTAAGCTATCGATCGGCTAAAAACAAGCTGTTGTGTGTTGTGTGTTCCAGGCCACATTTTGGCTTTTTTTCCGTTGCTCGAAAAACAACCAATTAATAGAAACGTCTTGAATCCGATTCATTCCACACCCGATACTTTAAGATATTTTAAGATACTTTAAGATCATCCAAGGCCTTGTTTCCTGGGAGAAACGTGTGGGCAGGGCGCTGAGGGAGCGCTGAAGGCAGCGGATGTAAATGTCCCCGCTCTACCCAGCGGTGCATCACGAGCCTCTCCTCTATTTACCAGCGTGACATCACCTCGCTTCTTCTGCCCACGAGCTTCTCTCCTCGTTGGGAACAGTTTACACACTGGCCTCTAGAAGAAAAGAGGCTGCGTGGACACGGACCCTACAGTCATACGCGATGATTAAATCTATATTTTGGTTGTTTTTTCATCTCCGAGACCGGCTCATTACTTTTCCAGCTCAATTTGGGTCCAAGCATGACCCTGCATGACCCCGCCTGACCCCATTTGACCCTGTTTAACCCCGTCTGACCCCGTTTAACCCTGTCTGACCCCATTTGACCCTGTTTAACCCCGTCTGACCCCATTTGACCCTGTTTAACCCCGTTTAACCCCATTTGACCCCATTTAACCCTGTCTGACCCCATTTGACCCTGTCTGACCCCATTTGACCCCATTTGACCCTGTTTAACCCCGTCTGACCCCATTTGACCCTGTTTAACCCTGTTTAACCCCATTTGACCCCATTTAACCCTGTCTGACCCCATTTGACCCTGTCTGACCCCATCTGACCCCATTTGACCCCGTTTAACCCTGTCTGACCCCATCTGACCCCATTTGACCCCGTTTAACCCTGTCTGACCCCATTTGACCCCATTTGACCCTGTTTAACCCCGTCTGACCCCATTTGACCCCATTTGACCCTGTTTAACCCCGTCTGACCCCATTTGACCCCATTTGACCCCGTTTAACCCCGTCTGACCCCATTTGACCCCATTTGACCCCATTTGACCCCGTTTAACCCTGTCTGACCCCATCTGACCCCATTTGACCCCGTTTAACCCTGTCTGACCCCATTTGACCCCATTTGACCCCATTTGACCCTGTTTAACCCCGTCTGACCCCATTTGACCCCGTTTAACCCCGTCTGACCCCATTTGACCCCATTTGACCCCGTTTAACCCTGTCTGACCCCATCTGACCCCATTTGACCCCGTTTAACCCTGTCTGACCCCATTTGACCCTGTTTAACCCTGTCTGACCCCATTTGACCCTGTTTAACCCCGTCTGACCCCATTTGACCCCATTTGACCCCATTTGACCCCGTTTAACCCCCGTCTGACCCCATCTGAGCCCGTCTGTCGGTGATTAATGACGATCTTTTCATCGTGTTTACATATGTGAGCCTGGACTACACAACAGGTTCCTGGCTCCCCAGCAGCCGAGCTCGCTCTTCCCTCCTGGCTGATTTCTTTATTTTTGAATGAAAACATTCCTGCGGCTCAACGGGCCCTTTGCAGAGTTTCCTGGTGACCTTATTTATTTGCGCTGCGTGGGTGGGTGTTACCAGGAAGGGCCACACTTTGAAACAACAGTGCGGGGAGAGGCCTCCAGCACTCGGGAGTGTTTCTTTTCCTCTAAATTCTCTAAATCAGAAGTCGCGCCCCTCTGTTTGCGGTTTACAAAGAATCTGCGTATGATAGGAGGACTTCACCTGCGGCTCTCGATCCTCCTGAGGAATCTGGCCGGACCGCTTTGCGCCGCCACGGAAGGAATGATGTCAGATTCACCCCGCGCAAACCCCAT